>CM069149.1:38938689-39334685 GCA_035221665.1 Okamejei kenojei
TTCAGGCCATCTTCTGATATGCAGAAAGACTTTTTCACCCAGAGAGTTGTGAATTTGTGGAATTCTCTGCCACAGAAGGCAGTGGAGGCCAATTCACTGGATGTGTTCAAGAGAGAGTTAGATATAGCTCAAGGCTAAAGGTACAGGGCCCCGTGCTCTGCCCCCTGCTGTACTCTCTCTATACTCATCTGCATAGCCGGTCACAGTGCGAACTCCATCATCAAGTTCGCTGACGACACCACTGTTGTGGGACGTATCACTGATGGGGATGAGTCGGAGTACGGAAGAGAGATCGAGCAACTGTCCATATGGTGCCAGCACAATAACCTGGCCCTCAACACCAGCAAAACCAAGGAACTGATTGTGGACTTTGGAAGGAGTAGGATGGGGACCCACAGTCCCGTTTATATCAATGGGTCGATGGTTGAAAGGGTCAAGAGCTTCAAATTCCTGGGCGTGCACATCTCTGAAGATCTCTCCAGGTCCGAGAACACAGATGCAATTATTAAGAAAGCTCATCAGCGCCTCTACTTCCTGAGAAGATTACGGAGAGTCGGTTTGTCAAGGAGGACTCTCTCTAACTTCTACAAGTGCACAGTAGAGAGCTTGCTGACCGGTTGCATCGTGGCTTGGTTCGGCAACTTGAGCGCCCTGGAGGGGAAAAGACTACAAAAAGTAGTAAACACTGCCCAGTCCATCATCGGCTCTGACCTTCCTTCCATCGAGGGGATTTACCGCAGTCGCTGCCTCAAAAAGGCTGGCAGCATCATCAAGGACCCACACCACCCTGGCCACACACTCATCTCCCTGCTGCCTTCAGGTAGAAGGTACAGGAGCCTGAAGACTGCAACGACCAGGTTCTGGAATAGCTACTTCCCCACAGCCATCAGGCTATGAAACCTGGCTCGGGCAAAACCCTGAACATAAATAACCCATTATCTGTTATTTGCACTTTATCAGTTTATTTATTCATGTGTGTATATATTTACATAATGGTACATGGACACACTGATGTGTTTTGTAGTCAATGCCTACTATGTTCTGTTGTGCTGAAGCAAAGCAAGAATGTCATTGTCCGATCAGGGACACATGACAATAAACTCACTTGAATTTGAACTTGAATAGGGGGGAAAAGCAGGAATGAGGTACTGATATTAGATGATCAGCCAATGGTAGTGCTGGTTTGAAGGGCCGAATGGCCTACTCCTGCACCGATTTGCTATGTTTCCATAAATGGGCAATGTTTGACTGGAATCAGATTTGTTTCTTGAAATGTATTATAACGAGGGTGGCAGAGTGGTGCAGCTGGTAGACCTGCTGACTCACAGCACCAGGGACCTGGGTTTGATCCTGAGCTCAGGTGCTGTGTGTGTGTGGAGTTTGCACGTTCTTCCTGTGACTGTGTGGGCTGCCTCCGGTTGCTCCAGTTTCCTCCCACATCCCGATGACGTGCAGGCTTGCAGGTTATTTGGCTTCTGTAAACTCCCCATTATGCAGGGAGTGGATGAGAAAGTGGAATAACTAATGTGAACGTGGGACTGATTGTCAGCATCGACTCAGTGGGCCTGTTTCTGTGCTGTACTTCAGTTCTAGTTTAGTTTAGAGATTCAGCACGGAAACGTAGAAACATAGAAATTAGGTGCAGGAGCAGGCCATTCGGCCCTTCGAGCCTGCACCGCCATTCAATATGATCATGGCTGATCATCCAACTCAGTATCCTGTACCTGCCTTCTCTCCATACCCCCTGATCCCTTCAGCCACAAGGGCCACATCCAACTCCCTCTTAAATATGGCCAACAAACTGGCCTCAACTACCTTCTGTGGCAGAGAATTCCACAGACTCACCACTCTCTGTGTGAAAAACGATTTTCTCATCTCGGTCCTAAAAGACTTCCCCCTTATCCTTAAACTGTGACCCCTTGTCCTGGACTTCCCCAACATCGGGAACAATCTTCCTGCATCTAGCCTGTCCAACCCCTTAAGAATTCTGTAAGTCTCTATGAGATCACCCCTCAATCTTCTAAATTCCAGCGAGTACAAGCCGAGTCTATCCAGTCTTTCTTCATATGGAAGTCGTGCCATCCCAGGAATCAGTCTGGTGAACCTTCTCTGTACTCCCTCTATGGCAAGAATGTCTTTCCTCAGATTAGGAGACCAAAACTGCATGCAATACTCCAGGTGTGGCCTCGCCAAGACCCTGTACAACTGCAGTAGAACCTCCCTGCTCTTGTACTCACATCTTTTTGCTATGAATGCCAACATACCATTCGCTTTCTTCACAGCCCGCTGCACCTGCATGCCTACTTTCAATGACTGGTGTACCATGACACCCAGGTCTGGAAACTGTCCCTTCGGCCCATCAAGTCTGCGCCGACCAACGATCACCCAGTAAACTAGCACTATCTTGCACACTAGGGATAGTTTACAATTTTTACCAAAGCCAATTAGCCTACAATCCTGTGCATCTTTGGAGTGTGGGAGGAAACCAGAGCACCCGGGTAAAAACCTATGCGGTCATGGGGAGAATGTACAAACTCTGTATAGACAGCACCCGTGGTCAGGATCAAACCCAGGTCTCTGGTGCTGTAAGGCAGCAACTCTACCGCTGCACCAACAGAGCTATAAACTAAATTAAACTGCAAAGATATCTTGTTAATTATTTTACACAATTGTTTGATAGTGAAAGTGGGGCTGGATGAAGATAAATCTGCTGCCATTTGCTTGTTTATCATTGCCTCTATGTTCTTTACTGTCCTCCAACTCTCTTGTCTTTCGCTGTAGATAAACATGGTTATTAGAACTCTCTGATCCCACTCACCCTTCCCCCTTTTCAACTGTTGACCTGAACTACCTCTATTCCTGATGGTGTTTTGGTCTTAAAACAATCCCCGCTCATTTTACGTAGGAAAGAACTGCAGATGCTGGTTTAAATCGAAGGTAGACACAAAATGCTGGAGTAACTCAGCGGGACAGGCGGCATCTCTGGAGAGAAGGAATGGGCGACGTTTCGGGTCGAGACCCTTCTTCAGACTGATGTTTGACAGGCCCCATTCATTTTAGATCTCTTCACGCCTTTAACTGAGATATTCTTCAATCCAATAAATCTTTGAGGTCACGGTAATCATCTGTCTAGAGTATGGATATTCCTGTTTGCTTTCTTTTGCATTCCATTAACAGAAATGTACAGGAAAAAAAAGGGTGGCACAGTGGCGTAGTTTAGAGATACAGCACGGGAATAGGCCCAGTGGCCTTCCGAGTCCATGCCCACCAGCGATCCCCGCACACTAACACTATCCTACACACACTAGGGACAATTTGCCATTTTATCCAAGCAGTTAGCCTACAAACCTGTACCTCTTTGGTGTGTGGGTAGAAAACTAGCTCCCGGAGAAAATCCACGCAGGTCACGGGGAGAACGTGCAAACTCCATACACACAGCACCTGTGGCCAGGATCGAACCTGGGTCTGTGGCGCTGTAAGGCAGCAATTCTACCGCTGCTCCACCATTCCATGAGGGCTGCTGCCTCGTAGCGCCAGAGACTGGGTTTGATCCTGAGCTCGGGTGCTGTCCTGTGTGGCGTTTGCACGTTCTCCCTGTGACTGTATGAGTTGTTCCAGTTTCATCCCCACATTCCCAAAGACATGTGGGTTTGTAGGTTAATTGGCCTCCGTACATTACCTTCAGCATGTCAGGAGCGGATGCGAGAGTGGCAAAACAGAGAAATAGTGTGAACGATTGATCGACGGTTGGCATAGGACTCGATGGGCCGAAGGGCCTGTTTCGCTGCTGCACCTTTCAGTTCATTAGGTCAAACAATAAATGCTCCACATTTGCCTAGGCTGTGGAAATCCATCACTAAGCTCTGCATTTCCTCCTGAGGACCCTTGAAATCTACCCTTTTAATTAACTGTTTGCTCGATCCTTGTGTGAAAATGTCAACATGTTTATTCAGAACCCAACAGGAAATTACTGCAGATGCTCTAAAGTTCAAGGGTGTTTATTTGTGATATGAACTGGAACAATGAAATTCTTACTTGTTGTAGCTTTTCACGCTAAAGGCAACAACAGCAATGAATATACAATGACAATGAATTGTCAAAGTAAACCAGAGCAGAAAAAACAAAAGTACTTAGGGTGGCACAGTGGCGCAGTGGTAGAGTTGCTGCCTCACAGCACCAGAGACCCCGGTTCAATTCTGACCATGGGTGGCAGGCCTCCACCGGGTGCGCCGGTTTTCTCCCACACTCCAAAGACGTGCATGCTTGTAGGTTAATTGGTTTCGGTACAAAATTGTCATGGCTGATCTATCTCTCCCTCCGAACCCCGTGTTATATCTCTGAACACAAAGTGGTCCAGAGTCCGCAATGGTTTGGTGCTGAGGTGGGAAGGATTGTACAAGATTGTTTCAAGAAGTTGATGGAAGAGCTTGGATGTGTTGCTTCCCGGGCTCCTGTACATTCTTCTCGATCCAGCAGAGAGAAGAGTGTGTGACCGCACGTCTTTAGAGAGTGGGGTGAAACCAGAGCACCCGGAGAAAACCCACATGGTCACGGGGAGAACGTGCACCCGCGTAAGCGCTGTAAGGCAGCAACTCTACCGCTGCGTCACCGTGCCCTCAACTCTGGAGAGGCCTATGGTGTTGTAGTCACAGGCTCCAAAGTGACCTGGAATGAACTAAAGTCGTGAAAGACACAGGATAAATAAAAACTTAAAGGCTTGACATTTATATGGAAATTATTATTGGCTTTACAAATTAGAAATTCAAATTAGTACTCTTGCCATCCTAGGAACATCTGGTGGCATTTTCTATAATGAGCCAGGATGTTTGATTAAAACATCTTCTGTGTGATGTAAATTTCCCTCCGTCATTACTGTCTTATAATTTACTTTAATATTTTCCCAGCAAAGATACTATTATTTTGTTACCTCCCAATCCTTGTCACTGAAGAATACGCATTTTAATATCGGCTTGCAATCTAATTATCGGCTTGCAATTTTCTGTGGTGCAGGTACATCGAGCACATGCGCACACACACACTTCATTAAAAAAAAGCAGCTACCAAAATATTTGTTTAGAGGCTGCAATATGTGATTTTGTCATCCATCTTGTGGGAGGCAGCGGTAAAGCTGCTGCCTACAGCGCCAGACCTACAGTGCCCTACAGCGCACCCAGGTTCGAACTTGACTATGGGTGGTGTTTGCACAGAATTTGTACGTTCTCCCCGAGACCCGTGTGGATTTTCTCCCAGATCTTCGGTTTCCTCCACGCTCCGAAGACGTGCAGATTTGTGGGTTAAATTGGCTTGCTATAAATGTAAATTATCCTGAGTTTAGTTTAGTTTAGGTTAGGGATACAGCGTAGAAACAGGCCCTTTGGCCCAGGTCACCGACCAGCGATCCCTGCACGTTAACACAAGCCTACACACACAAGGGACAATTTTCACATACCAAGTATGAAAACCCAAGCCAATTAACCTACAGACCTGTACGTCTTTGGAGTGTGGGAGGTCATGCGGGTCACGGGGAGAACATACAAACTCCGTACAGGCGGTACCCGTAGTCGGGATTGAACCCGGATCTCCGGCACTGCACGCGCTGTAAGGCAGCAACCCTACCGCT
This sequence comes from Okamejei kenojei, assembly GCA_035221665.1. Taxonomy (NCBI): domain Eukaryota; kingdom Metazoa; phylum Chordata; class Chondrichthyes; order Rajiformes; family Rajidae; genus Okamejei; species Okamejei kenojei. The sequence continues at coordinate 38,944,310 of CM069149.1, forward strand.
GCACCACCGTGCCGCCCAGTGTAGGATAGTGTTAATGTGTGGGGATTGCTGGTCGACGCGGATTTCGACCTGAAACATCAGCCATCCTTTCCTTCTCTCCAGAGATGCTGCCTGTCCCTGCTGAGTTAGCCTCGGCTCACCGAGTCCGTGTCGACCAGCGATCGCCGCACGCTAATTCTCTACATTGTTTGAGTTTATTCCCATCATTTAAGTGAAAGTGGCAAGACAAGTAGATAGGGTGGTAAAGAAGGCATTTGGCACGTTTGCCTTTGTTGGTTCAAGGCATTGAAGTCAGGAAGTCAGATTGCAGTTTTATTAGCAAAGGATTTTGTAAAATTAGCTTTGGAAGTTGGTGATGATGTACAACCACGTAATAAAAAGCTGAATTGTGATCTTTTCTCAAGAGCCCTTGACTAGTCTTGCAATACCAAAAGATGCGGTGATGTTACGGCTGGTTAAAGCAGATTTGAGGTTGCACAGGCGATATCACATTTGATCCTGGGGCTGTATTTTCATTCTCTCAGCAGGCTCTAGTTTCCTTTGAAGTGTTGAAGGTTAGAGTCACCTGAATGATACAGGGAATGAAAGGGTGAGTTGTAGAGCCAGATGAATAGATTAGCCTTGTATACTCTTCATGAGTCACTGGCAAGGGATAAACTTTGTCCCCTGATTGTGCTCACGTTAAGGAATCTATCTGTTTTAATATTCAATTGATTCATATGTATGTTCAGATCTGCATTTTAATAGGATTTTCCATTTGTGTGCGTGGACCACAACTTGGCCTTTCATTTCCTCTTGGTCACCATCAGTGGTCTGTCCTTCCTAAAGGTCCTGACTTAAATGTAACCAGTGTTCCACATTTCAGTGTCTAGTTTAGTTTAGTTTAGAGATCCAGCGCGGAAAAAGGCCCGTTGGCCCATTGAGCCTGCACCGACCAGCGATCCCCGCACATTAACACTTTCCTACACACACTAAGGTCCATTTGTTTACATTTATACCAAGCCATTTAACCTACAAACTTGTACGTCTTTGGATGGTGGGAGGAAACCGAAGATCTCGGAGAAAACCCACGTGGTCATGGGGACAACGGACAAACTCTGCACGCACAGCACGTGTTGTCAGGATTGAACCTGGGTCTCTGGCGCTGCAAGCGTTGTAAGGCAGCAACTCTACCGCCGCGATAGACCAGGAGATTACTTTCCCAGCTGCTGCAGGGACCCGGGTTCCATCCCGACCTCGCCAGCTCTGTGTGGAGTTTGCACGTTCCCCGTACGACCTTGTAGAATCAAGGAACTGCAAATGCTGGCTTACCAAGGAAAGGCTCAAAATGCTGGAGTAGCTCAGCGGGTCAGGCAGCATCCCTGGAGAACATGGATAGGTGACGTTTCAGGTCGAGATGCTACTTTGGAAGAAGGGTCTTGATCCAAAATTGCGTTCTAATGCCCCTTTCCTGGGATTGGGAAGTCTTATCGAGCTTTGACCCGCAGCTGGATTCACACCAGCCGGCAAATGAATGGTTGCATTTCCTATCTCCTGCCTGGCCCTTCAGACTTAAATGAAAGATCAAACAATGGCAGCAATGAATACGCAGTGTAATAGAGGGGGAGAAAATAACTCCAGTTCAGTTTGCAACAAAGGGTTTCCGAAACCGTGAAGAATCTTGCCATCTACTGTAAATCTGTGACAAAGCTATTATTTGCAAGGCCTTGCCAAATCCAAAAAGCTAAACAGACAGGAGATGTTTAAGAATTCCTCCCAGTGGACTAAAGCCACATTACTTGGCACTTAATCCTGTTAAGAAAATACCTGACAGTCGTACGGCTGCATGTAATGACGGGCGATGAGTGTCTAAAAGTCTATTGCTTTGTATCTGACGTAGATTTAATTCAGTGGAAACCTTGCCTAAAATATCAGTCTGTCTGCTCTGCACCTGCATGTGTGCACGTGGCAGTTACTGGCATTGGTAAATGAGGCCCTCAAGGGCAAATATGTTGTTGAATTCTGGTATTTATTCTGAGAAGGCGAACATAATGACTTGTATTTTCAATAAAGGACATTTTCGCGTTTGGAAACCAATTACTTGCATTTTGCAGCACCCATTTCATTCCCGATGGAAATCTGTGCGAGGAATATAGCATTGTGAGGAATGTTCATCTGTTTATGTTGTGTGGAGGCTCATGTAGTTAACAGCATTATGTATCCAATTGTCACGTCAAAAGCGCAACACTAAAAAAAACGATTAAGCAATGTAACAAAAAAATGTGTTCCTTTTTATAAAAAAACAAGAATTAGCTGGCCCAGGAATTAATAATCATTTCATTGGTGCTGTTATTATATCAATAATACTGTTGATTTCATCCGTTGAAGTTTAGTTTTGAGAACAGCGTGGAAACAGGCCCTTCGGCCCACCGAGTGTGCACCGACCAGCGATCACTGGTACTCTAGTTCTATCCTGCACACTTGGGACAATTGTATCCAAACCGATTAACCTGGAATCCTTTGTCACGTCTTTGGAATGCGGGAGGAAACCAGAGCGCCAGAGTCCTGGGTTCAATCCTGACCTTGGGTGCTGTCTGCACGGGGTTTGTACGTTCTCCCCGTGACCTGCGTGGGCTTTCTCCGGCTGCTCCGGTTTCCTCCCACATTCCAAAGACGCACAGGTTTGTAGGTTAATAGGCCTCGGTAAAAATTGCAAAATGGTCCCTGGTGTGTGTAGGATAGTGCAAGTGTACGTACGGGGTGATCGCTGGTCGGCGCAGACCCGGTGGGCTGAAGGGCCTGTTTCCGTGCTGTACCTCCAAACTAAACCAATGTTGCGGTCCATCAACCCGACGCAATCTTTGAGTCGAACCGCCTCCTTCTTAGGCCGCTGATGTATTTCTGTTTTTGCTGGCGCTTCACGTTTCAAGCTCTGTCTCTAAGCTGGCAGGAACAGCACCGGCGGGTGGTCGGAATGGCAGAGGCAAGAGAGAGGGGTGGAGCGATAGACATGCTTGATGGAGATGTAGAAGTGGTCTAGTGTTACCACCCCTAGGGGGGCAGGAGACATTGCGATGGTACTTGGGGAGCACGTCCCTGGTGTCGGCCTGACTGAGGCGACTGGCGATGATGAGCAGGGCATGTCGCTGGAAAGTATAATTCACTGGGAGTCACCTCGGCATTAGTTTGGGGTGGCATGTAGATCGGCCTGAAGATAGTCAAGGCGAAATTCCTTGATCGGTAAAATGGGTGGGCATTCCATGAACAAGCATTCCAGGTGTGGGAAGCAGAATTGAGCTAAGACCATCACATCAGTGCATCACGAAACACCGATCACAAAGCAGATGTTGCCACCGTTCTCCTTGCACGAGGATTCCGTGCGGTCCATCCGGTAAATATACTTTGACATCCTTCCTTCCAGAATTATCATGGCGAGCCCTTTCAAATGTGGCACGGTGGCGCAGCGGTAGAGTTGCTGCCTCACAGCGCCAGTGTCCCTGGTTCGATCCTGGGATTGAACCTCGGACACTTGTCTGTGCAGAGTTTGTACGTTCTCTCCCCGTGGCCTAAGTGAGTTTTCTCCGGGATCTCCGGTTTCCTCCCACACTCCAAAGACGTACAGGTTTGTAGGTTAATTGGCTTGGTATATAATTGTAAATTGTCCCTAGTGTGTGCAGGACAGTGTTAATGTGCGGGGGTCGGTGGGCCGGAGGGCCTGTTTTTTGCGCTGTACCGCTAAAGTAAACTAAACTGAAATGCACTGCGTAGTTGAACAACTTGTGTCTAATTCTTCAGAACAATGGAAAATGAATTGCAACCAAAGCACCTGTGAAGGGGTAGGTCATAAAGGGGAGAGCAATGTCAATGAAATGACTTCATGATTAATGTGACATATTAGTCAGCACAATGGTGACTACCTCATTAGGTTTGAAGACAGGCAGTGCTTGATTTATAATTAATGCATACACCAAAAATGTAAGTGATCCAATTTGTCACTGGAGGCCACATAGGTAAAGTCACACAGGACAGCAGCAGGCCCTTCAGCCCATTGAGACTGTGCTGACCATTGAGCACCTGTTTTAGTTTAATTTAGAGATACACCAGGGAAACGGGCCATTTGGCCCCACCAAGTTCACGATGACCATTGACCACCCGACCCCACTACTTCTATTTTATCCCAACTTCCACATCCACTCCTTAGACGCTAGGGGCAATTTACAGAGGGCCGATTAACCTACAAACCTGCACGTCTTTGGGAACCGGAGCATGCCGGAGGAAACCCACGTGGTCACAGGGAGAACGTGCAAACTCCACAAGGACAGCAGCCAAGGTCGGGTTCGACCCCGGGTCTCTGGTGCTGGGAGGCAAAAGCTCCACCAGCCATGCCACTGTCCCGCCCTGGTTATAATAAATTTCAAGAATCAAATGCGATTCCACTCCAAGGTTGCCCATTTCTCTAGGGATCATTGTGTCTCTTTAAAATACAAGTCAAAACAAAAGACTCACACACAAAGTAACCCGAGTCTCTGGTGCTATTAGGCAGTGCCTCTACTGCCTGTGCCACTCTGCCGCTCTCTCTCCACACTATTCCCATTTTATTCTCCTCACCTTCCCATTAACTCTATAAGGACAACAAGGAATTGAGCCTGAAATAAAATGGGTGCCAAAGTCCCGGCCACCGGGTGAATGGGCTTCGAATACTACGTGGGGGCAATTGTGTTCTTGCCTCAAGCCCTCCGGGAGCCTCCGCCTCCGCAGGGGATCGCTAGTGGGCCGAAGGGCCTGCATGCAAGTCGTATCGCTGAAAAAAAACAAAAAAAAAAAGAAACGACCAGCTTTCCTCCTAGATACAAGAAGCAGTGCACAAGATGAGCTTGTTTGCCACCCTATCAATAGCATGCCGATTGAAAGAATACAACAGCAATTAAATGCTGGAAGAATCACTCAATGTCCATCGCAACACACTCAATGGGGCCCAATTTGCTCTGACTTCCACCGAGACTGTCTTCTATTGATTGTAGTGTGCAGCCTCCTGCTCCAATTAATGTCAGTAAGGGAAGAAGTAGCTATTATGTGAATAAATATGTCCTCTGGTGCAGACTGAGAAACCGTCAGTATTACACATGGAAGTGTCCAATTTCATGTCTGTCTCAGTGATGCCTCCAGTGAGAACTATTTTGGTTAAATTCAAAGTCGGATCATTCAGTGCCCCAGAAAAGAATCCCAGGGTCATAGAGTGATGCAGCGTGGAAACAGGCCTTTCAGCCCACACCGACCAACATGTCCGTCCTACACTAGTTCCACCTACCGGCGTTTGGCCCATATCCCTCTAAACCTGTCCTATCCATGTGTCTGTCTAAATGTTTCTTAAACATTACAACACTACCTGCCTCAGCTACCTCCTCCAGCAGCTCGTTCCATACACCCACCGCCCTTTGCCTACAAACATTACCCATCGGGTTCCTATTAAATCTTTCTACCCTCACCTTAAACCTATGTCCTCTGGTTCTCGATTCCCCTACTTTGGGTAAGAGACTCTGTGCGTCTATCCCATCTATTCCTCTCATGATTTTGTATACCTCTTTCAGACCACCCCTCATCCTTCTGCACACCAAATAATAGTCTTAGCTTGCTGATCCCCTCCCTATAGCTCAGACCATCAAATCCTAGAAACATCCTACTGAGTCTTCTCTGCTCCCTTTCCAGCTTTATTTTAAAATGGTGTCCAGAACTGAACACAATACTCGAAATAAGATCCAAACTTTAGTCATTCCAATTTCTAGGCTGTGGAGTCTGACTGAATGTAGTGATTAGGGGAGTACCTCAGTCTATTTCTTCCCCATCAACAAATCAGCTCATTGATTTGGATTGTGGTGTGCAGGAAGAAAGTGCAGGTGCTGGTTTAAACCGAAGATAGACACATCATGCTGGAGTAACTCAGCGGGACAGGCAGCATCAGAAGGAATGGGTGACGTTTTGGGTCGAGCCCCTTCTTCAGACTGATCTGTTTCAGACTGAGGACTGACATCAGTCTGAAGAAGGGTCTCGACCCGAAACCTCACCCATTCCTTCCTTCCAGAGATGCTGCCTGTCCCGCCGAGTTACTCCAGCATTTTGTGTCTACCTTCGGTTTTGACTGCGGGGCAGGTTGTTGTGGGTTTGGATCATGGGGAGGGTTGGTTTGGATGGTGGGGAGAGGGGAGGAGAGTTGGTCGGTTCTCAGGGGGGGGGGGGGGGGGGGAGGAAATATATGAAGAGGATTGGTTTGTTTGGTGTTGAGATGCATGGGGGGCGCGATTAGTTTGGATGACAAGGAGAGGTGAGGAGGGTAAATTTGGATGGTGAGAGAGAGTTGGTTTGGTTGCTAGGGAGAAGTGAAGGGCAATTGCTTTGGATGGTGGGGAGAGCAAGGGGGTGGTTTGGAAGAGGAGAGGTGAGGGGGTTTGAATGATGAGGGGGCACTGGTTTGTTTGGGTAGAGGTAAAGGGGCTACACAAAAAGCTGGAGAAACTCAGCGGGTGCAGCAGCATCTAAGGAGCGAAGGAGATCCAGCTTTTTGTAGATGCTGCTGCACCCGCTGAGTTTCTCCAGCTTTTTGTGCAACCCTCGATTCTCCAACATCTGCAGTTCCTTCTTTAACACAGAGGTAAAGGGGCATTGGTTTTGTTGATGGGTGGCAGTGAGGGGGGGTTTGTTTGGTTGATGTGTGGAAGCAAAACTGTCCACCTGTTGTTTTGGACGTAGTTATTGTGCAGGTGGATGTGTTGGTTTTGATTGTAGATGGCTTAGTTGCCGATTATACCAATGGTCCCATTGAAGACTGGTTCACGGAGATATTTGACACCAAATGCTGGAGTAACTCAGCGGGTCAGGCAGCACCTCTGGAGAGAAGGAATGGGTGATGTTTCGGGTAGGAACCATTCTTCGGACCGGAAACGTCACCTACACCTATTCTCTAGAGATGCTGCCAGACCCGCTGAGACACTCCATCATTTTGTGTCTATCTTCAGTGGAAACCAGCATCTGCAGTTCCTTCCCATGGAGTGTTTGTGTTGGATTTGGCAAGTGTTTAGTTTAGTTTAGGTTAGTTTAGACTAAGCAGTGGAAGATATGAAGTACTCACTGTAGCACCAGTCATCTCATTCATGCTGAATTATTGAATCATTTGCATCTTTTGTGTCTCGGATATGATTCCTAGTTTGGGAAGATTGCCAGTTTTTCCTGATCCTGATTCATCAGTAATTTCAAGCATAAAGGTGGTTAGTGCTGTCTGTGCAGGATTTCAGATTCTACCAGATCTGCTTCTTTGCTCAGTCATGGTGGGAGAGAGGACGAGAGTATTCGGACTCTTGCCCAGAGTAGGTGAATCGAGGATCGGAGGACATAGGACATAGGACACAGGTGAAGGGGAAAGATTTCATAGGAATCTGAGGGGTAACCTTTTCACACAAAGGGTGGTGGGTGTAAGAAACAAGCTGCCAGAGGAGGCAGTTGAGGCTGGGACTATTGGGACCATCCCAATATTTAAGAGACAGTGAGACAGGTACTTTTGGAGGGATATGGACCAAACGCAGGCAGGTGGGACTGGTGTAGCTAGGACATGATGGGCCGAAGGGCCTGTTTCCACACAGTATTGCTCTATGATTCTATGATGAGGTTGGAATCGGTAAGGGTTGCTGTGAATCAGAGACTATGTGTCCGCCCCATAAACAGCAGAGAATTGTAGAAACAAGGAGCAGGTGCTGGTTAATCCACAAGGGCAGCCACGGTGGCACAGGGGTAGAGTTGCTGCCTTACAGTGAATGCAGCGCCGGAGACCCGGTTCAATCCCGACTACGGGAGCTGTCAAAATGGAGTTTGTTTGTTCTCCCTGTGACCTGCGTGGATTTTCTCAGAGATCTTTGGTTTTCTCCCACACTCCAAAGACGTACAGGTTTGTAGGTTAATTGGCTTGGTAAATGTATAAATTGTCCCTAGTGGGTGTAGGATAATGTTATTGTGTGGGGATCGCTGGTCGGCGCGGACCCGGTGGGCCGAACGGCCTGTTTCTGCGCTGTGTCTCTAAACTAAACTAGACGCCAAAGGACGCAAAGTGCTGGAGTAACTCAGCAAGCCCGGCAGCATCTCTGGAGAACATGGATAGGTGACATTTCAGATCAGGTCCCATCAGGGTCTAGACCTGAAACGTCGCATATCCATGTTCTCTAGAGATGCTCCCTGACCTGCTGAGTTACTCCAGAACTTTTGTGTCTCTCTGCAGGGAACTTTAGACAATAGACTTTAGAGTTACAGTGCGCAATCAGGCCCTACGACCTACCGAGTCCACGCCAACTAGTGATCACCACGTACACTTCTACTTCTTGCGTATGGCATGCACGGCCTAAAGTTGTCGGACAACTTGTTCTGTTTGATCTTATTTGATTGTGCACGCCGGGTTGATTGCATTCGTCGATACAGGGCGGACCACGTGAAGGTTGCAATCTTCCGCCCCACCCCGTACACTAACGTGTCCCACACACTGGGAACAATTTACAATTTTACCGAAGCCATTAACCCTACAAAGCTTGGAGTGTGGGAGGAAACCGGAGCACCCGGAGAAAATCCACATGGTCACGGGGAGAATGGACAAATTTCCGTGCAGACAGCGCCCGTAGTCAGGTTTGAACCCGGGTCTCTGGTGATATAGGGCAGCAGCTCTACTGAGGCACCAATGCTGATAGTTCAATGGACGGGAGGTTGGTTTGCGCAATGACCTGGGCTACGTCCACAACTCTTTGTCATTTCTTGCCGTCTTGGATGGAGTTGTTCCCAAACCATGCTAATGATGCAACCCGATAAAATGTTTGGCAGTGGGTCTGGGTTGGCAGAGCAATGGGCAGCAATGTACTGGAACACAAGACAGCAGAAGTGGACCAGCTGCCCCTCAAGCTTGTGCCACCATGCAATATGATCATGGCTGATCTGTGCCAACCTCGAATCCACACCTGGGCCAATTCCACACAAAGCCTCAAATCCCAGAATGTATGCAGCTCCTGCAATATTTCTATTGATCTGACCTCCATCACTACGCCATGATAGGATATTATGTTTAGTTTAGTTTAGTTTTCTTTTTAATTTAGGGATATAGCGTGGAAACAGGCTCATCGTCCACGCCGACCAGCGATCCCCGCACATTAATTCTATCCTGCACTAGGGACAATTTTTACATTTATACCAAGCCAATTAACCTACACTCCTGTACGTCTTTGGAGTGTGGGAGGAGAATGAAGTCCTTGGAGAAAACGCACGCAGGTCATGGGGAGAACGTACAAACTGCGGACAGACAGCGCCCATAGCCAGGATTGAACCCGGGTCTCTGGCGCTGTAAGGTAGCAACTCTACCGCTGCACCACCGTGCCCCCCAACTAGAGCCTCCATCACTACACCCTGGTAGGATATTCTATTCTCTCTCATATACACATGGAGGTCACTATAAGTGCTAGCCAACAACAGCTTCTCATTCTCTCTTGGTGGGTGGCACAGTGGCACGTCCGGTGGAGCTGCCGCCAGAGACCCGGGTCCGATCCTGACCTCAGACTCTGTCTGTGCGGAGTTTGCACGTTCTCCCGGTGATCGCATGGCTTTCCTCCGGGTGCTCCGGATTCCCCCCCACGTCCCAGAGACGTGTGGGTTTGTTGGTGAATTGACCTCAGTAAATTGCCCTGAGTCCGTTGCACGCAGCCTTCCCCTTTGCCACTTTCCTCCAAATCTGCCAATGTCTTTCCTTGCTGCACATAAGATGTGATGGCGACCCCTTTCTGTCACCTCCTTCTACATTGAACGAGTGGCATTCATGTTTCAAAGCCGTTTCCAAAGGGACTTCTGACGGAAAATATTGTCCTACTGCGGTCACTTGGCTAATGCTCGTCATTGAATTAGGTGTTTTTGCTTCCCTCCCATCAAAGTCTGTACACACCAAAGCATGATTAGCCAACTCTCCATGTTTTTAATCAAGAATGTCTGCTGAGTTTCTTGACAAGCATGAGATGGTTATTACAGTCTGTGATTGATTGGCTTCTTAGAGTTGCTACAGAATGAATGTTCTTGCAATCGAATATTTCTGAATTGCGCCTTGAGTGTAATTCTTTACACCAGCAGTTGATTTAATTAGGAGGGAAAACAGGCTCTTGTTGCATTGTTTATTTGAAGCAGATTGTTGGGTCCTGATCTGTTTTATGCAAATACTCAACAAAGTACAAAACTGTTTATATTCTGAAAGATTTAAATGAAGACCTTTCGAGGCAGCCAGTTTGAATTTATGGCGTGGATAACATGGATGTTGCTCCCGTGTAAAATCACCAATGATCAATTCCACAACGGCATTACTTGAGAGATTCTGGCTGCTATTTCAATAATGTTTTAACTTTATTTCTGAGTGCTGACTGAGGGACTCTGTTGAGATTCCATTAAAGGGATCAGAGGCACGGGATCCAAGCAAGAGGGTGCTATCACAATACTTTACCTTGCACTAAAGGTTGTACTCTTTATCCATATTCTGCACACGGTGGACAGCTTGATTGTTCATAAGTTCATAAGTAATAGGAGCAATAGACAATAGGTGCAGGAGTAGGCCATTCGGCCCTTCGAGCCAGCACCGCCATTCAATATGATCATGCCTGATCATCCCCAATCAGTACCCCATTTCTGCCTTCTCCCCATATCCCCTGACTCCGCTATTTTTAAGAGCCCTATCTAGCTCTCTCTTGAAAGCATCCAGAGAGAGCAGAATTAAGCCATTCGTTCCATCAAGTCTACTCACCATTCAATTATGGCTGATCTCTCTCTCCCTCCAAACCCCGTTCTCCTGCCTTCTCCCCACAACCCCTGACGCCCGCACAAATTATGAAGTCCATCAAAGTCGACCCAGTTAAAGGGAAAAAAATGGAAAATTGATTACCAGCCAGCCTTGCTTCATAGATTTTTGGACAGTTTCCTGCTTGATTTATAAAATAAAATTTGTATGAAAACATCAGAGAAGTGAAAATCGCTTGGTTCACGCGGCTAGTTCCTTCACGACCGCGTGACGAGATTGCTTTCCAGCTGAGAGTCGCGGCAAAGAAGTCATTGCCGTTTAAGGGATGAAAATGCAAATATTCGGTCTGATTGATCAAGGTGATCAAAGCTAATGCAGGAGCGCGCACTGAGCATGAGTTATATGTTTCAGTACCCATAGCTTGATATAATTTCCTCTCAGTCCGTGAGTTGGTCTTCACTTGTACGTAATCTGTTGAAGGGCCGGCGGTAGAGTTGCTGCCTTACAGCGCCAGAGACCCGGGTTCGATCCCACCTACGGGTGCTGCCTAAATGGAGTTTGTGCGCTCACCCTGTGTGGGTTTTCTCCGAGATCTTCGGTTTCCTCCCACACTCCAAAGACCTACAGGTTTGTAGGTTATTTGGCTTGGTATAAATGTAAATTGTCCCTATTGTGTGTGAGATAGTGTTAATGTGTGGGGATTACTGGTTGGTGCGGACTCGGTGGGCCGAAGAGCTTGTTTCCATGCTGTATCTCTAAACTTTAAAAAAGAATTGGAGGTGACCATGTTTGGGCCTTGCCTGAAGGGATGACAGATGCAGAAACTGGTGTCACATTTGCATGGATGTGCATTTGAAAAAATGTGATTTGATGGGCCATAAAATGCACAAAGTTGGAGTTAAGGGCCTGTCCCACTATACGAGTTTACTCAAGAGCTCTCCCGAGTTTAAAAAAAAATCAAACTCGTGGTAAGTGCGTAGAACGTACGTAGCAGGTACGTCGGAGCTCGGGACGTCTCTTAGCGGCTCGTAACGTTAACGGCAGGTACTCGGGAAACGCGGGTAAGCTTGTGAAGTTTTTTCAACACGTTGAAAAATGTCCACGAGAGCCCCGAGTACCTACGAGCGGCTATTACCGTAATTCTCCGGGGTTCGAATCAGGGGAAACTCGGGAGAACTCTTGAATGACCTCATACAGTGGGACAGGCCCTTTTAGGCTGAGTAGTTTAGTTTTGGGATAGAGTGCAGAAACAGGCCCTTCGGCCCACCGAGTCCACGCCGACCAATGAGCCCCGTGTACTAGCACGATCCTTTTACAACTTTTACCAAAGCCATTTAACCTACAAACGTGTAGGTCTGTGGAGTTTGGGAGGAAACAGGAATAACCGGGGAAAACCTACGCGGTCACAGGGAAGACGCACAAATTCCGTACAGACAGCACCCATAGTCAGGATCAAGCCTGGGTCTCTGATGCTGTGAGGCAGTAACTGCACCGCTGACCACAGTGCCACCCCAAAGTTCTTCATCAGCTAGAATGCATAAGATGGGCCAAGTGGCAGCTTGCCTATGCTATTAATTTCCCATTTCCTATGACTGAAGATATACGGTAACTCGGCAATTATTCTGCAGAGGTTTAATGGCGAATGTGAAACGATGGACCCTTATCCAGTGTCAAACCAAGAACTTTGCTTTATTGTTTTTCTATATGAGCACCTATTCTCTCCAACCTATATAATTGGATTCATTTAGTCTGCACTTGACCTGTTCCTTTCCTCTTTTTCTTAAAGATAGAGTGTAGAAGCAGGCCCTTCGGCCCACCAAGTCCATGCAGACCATCAAACACTCTAGTTCTATGTTATCCCCCTTTCACATACACATAAGATGTGATACTGGACTCTTTCTGTCACCTCCCTCTACACCGAGCGAGTGGTACTCCTATTTAGAAGCTTTTTCGAAAGGACGGTTCTTCCAGATGTAAAATAGTGTTCTACTTTGGCTCATTATTGAATTCATGCTTGTGCTTGCCATCGTAATGTGTTCTGGTGGACCTCACATCTATAACATTGCCCTTGTTTAAGTTTAACACCATTAACCAAAGGCTGTTCCATTCCATTCCTTCCTTTTTAAAAAATGTATAAGTTGTTATACGAGAATTTTGTCCAAATGTGACCCATAGCACTGTGGCCGGTAGCGCTATATTTATAGCCCATAGCGCTGTGGCCGACAGCTCTTTGTTTAAATTCCCACTCACTAAGCCGGCAGCGCTCTGTTTAAACCTTTGTGCGTCAAACGGGCAACGTTGTGTGTATTGCTTTATGGGCCAGTCTGCGGCTGATAGTGCTTTGTTCCCAAAGGGGGGGGGGGACCGCGCGGATGCAGTCCCCTCCCATTGGTTATAGTTTGAATTCGGGAGCAGCGCTGTTGGCCAGGACTTACCGGCGGTTATTTCAGTGGCTGATTTCTTACCTGTACCGGCGCCAGCAAGCCAGAAGTTAATGTACAAAAGGGTTTCACCGACGGGCTGAGTCGCGATCAGTGCCGCGGACGGAGGCAGAGAGAGACAGGGAGAGGTGTGCGGCTGTAAAACGGACCCCGCGCACACCAAGACAAGTATTGTTTTTGTTCTCTCTTGCCAATAAAAGTGATTAGTAACTAAACAGATGAGTGAGTCTTTTTCTGTACTACCAGTCAGATCCTTGAACCTGTTCCCTTGTAACAGGAGCACAACCCGGAAACCGGCCCTCGGGCCCACTGAGTCCGTGCCAACCAGCAATCCCTGCACATTTAAGGGCCTGTCCCACTTGGGAGACCTAATCCGCGAGTTCCGGCGAGTTTTCCCTCGACTCATACTCGCAGCATGGTCGACACGAGGACGTAGGAGGTCTTCGTAACTCCCCTTCATGCTCGAAAGTAGTCTTCGCGTACTTGAGGCCTCAGTTAGGTCACGGCGGTTTTTTCAATATGTTAAAAAATGCCCGCGAGTAATAAAAGGTCGCCATAAAAAAAAAATCACTACTTTTTTTACTCGTAGGTTTAGTCGTAGTAGGTCGGCATGTTAGTCGTAGGTAATCGAGGGTAGTCGAGGGTAGTCGTAGATAGTCTTCATCATAGTCGAAGGGAGGTCGAAGGGAGTTCGAAGGCGGTTGAAGGAGGTCGTCTTCACTCTCCACTATTCGGTGTCCATTTTTCCCGAAGTTAGTCGTAGCTAGTCGAAGCTGGTCTTCAACATAGTCGAAGGAGGTCGAAGGAGGTCTTCTACATAGTCGAAGAAGGTCTTCAACGTCATCTTTTCAAACTCTTCTAAACTTGGCAATTAGGTCGCCCAAGTGGGACAGGCCCTTAAGACTATACTACACACCCTAGGTGGCAATTTTACATTTATACCAAGCCAATTCACCTACAACCCTGCACGTCTTTGGGGTGTGGGAGGAAGCTGGAGATCGCAGAGAAAACCCACGCAGGTCATGGGGAGAATGTACAAACTCCGTACAGACAGCACCCGCAGTCAGGATTGAACCCGGGTCTCTGGCGCTGTGAGGCAGCAATTCCTCCGCTGTGTCACCGTGCCTCCCTCTACAATGTGATCTGCTTGTACCATTTCCTCCCCACTTCCAAGTTCTGCACAAACCTACATGTATCATCTTCAGCCTGAAGAAGGGTCTCGACCCGAAAAGTCACCTGTCCATGTTCTCCAGAGATGCTGCCTGACCCGCTGAGTACTCCAGCATTTTGTGTCTATCTTTTGTATCACCTCCAAATTTAGCTTCTCAACTAACTACATCTACTGCTCCTTGATAACATTTATCTTAAAAAATAAGTAAAAACTCTTTCTTAAACACTGTCTTTGCTATTAAGAAGGGGGAAAAAAAATCAATATCACAACTAGACTATTTTAGGCAAAGAATGGGCACCATACATATTTGAATGTTTGAATTGATAGCAAAATGAAAGAAAATTTTGAGACCAAGTAAGTAACTAAAAACTAACAGTCCATTCTGATGGTTTTTATTGATCATTTGTGATGTTTGAGTGCTTGAGGTATTTTATAGAGATTAAATTGAATACTAATCTGTCCGTTTATCTCTTGATGAAGGAATGGCCCCATTAGTTTGGTAAAGCAGTTGGTAAACTGGCAGTCAAGATTCATCCCTGTGACAACATTCAGTCACATTAGAGCTTGAAGCTACATTGTTTCTTGGAATATCTAATCCCAGTTATGGTGGGCGGCGCGACTCTCGTCGCAGCGGCCTCTGCAGTCCGTCTGTCTTTTTTTATTTTTGTGTCGTTTGAGTGTAGTTAGTGGGGTTTTTTTTAGCTGGATATGTGTGGGGGGGGGGGGGGGTGGGGGAAACTTTTAAAATCTTTTCCCTGTACGGAGGACCCAACCTTTCCTCTGTTCGGGTCTCTGTTGCCGTTGGGGCCTAGCACCGTGGAGCGGCCTCCAACCGGACCTGGGGCTCCAGTCGCGGAGCCTGCGGACTACTCACCGTCGTGGAGCTGGCCGAGTTCGGAACGGGAGGAGCTGTGGTGGCGTGCAGCTGCTGCCCGACCCCGGAGATTCGGAGGCTCCGGCTGCGGGCCGGTGGACGGTAACACCGGGAGCTCACGGGTCGCTGGTTGGAGACCACTTTTCGGAGCTCCCGCGGCGGCAACTTCTCCCGCCCGAGTTGTGGGGTTGAAGATGACCTGGAGCGGGGCCATGCATCGCCCGGCGCGACCTGAATGGTCGCGGGACTTATTTACCATCGCCCACCGGGACCCGGAGAGATAAGAATTTGCCTTCATCACAGTGAGGAGGAGATTCGCTGTGATGGATGTTTGTGTAAATTGTGTTCTTTTCTTGTTTGTATGACTGCAGAAACTAAATTTTGTTTGAACCTCAATGAGGTTCAAATGACAATAAACAGTATTGTATTGCATTGTATTGGTGGTGGCGGGATACTTTGCTTCATACCTCGTTTTACAGCAAATTTCTTTTTTTTTGAATTTATTTTTAAATATTTTAATTTAATATAGGTAAATACATCAGTGTATACATCGCATACATATTGTTACAATCATTGTATCCCATAATTTTATGGCTTTTAAAGAAAAATGATAGAAACAGAGAGAGTGAAGTAGGTGAAAAGAGTTGTGAAAGTGAAAGAGCGCCAAAGGGGAGAAAAAAAACCCTTGGTCAAAGAGTTAGAGAAAGGGGATTAAGAGATGGACCCTAGAAAAGAAAAAGAAAAGAGAGATTTTAAACTGAAGTTTATCTATAATAGCCTGTGAACAGATAAATAATGTCTAGTAAGTCAAAAAGTATAGAAGTGTGAAAACACAGACCTCCAGGTTTAGGGACAGTTTCTTCCCTGCTGCTATTAGGCAACTAGAGAGCAGTCCTGAACTACTACAGCCTACCACAGCCTTTTGTGTACCCTTGACCGCACTTTGCTGGATTTACCTTGCACTAAACATTATTCTCTTATCATGGGTACACAAAATGCTGGAGAAACTCAGCGGGTGCAGCAGCATCTATGGAGCGAAGGAGATAGGCAACGTTTCGGGCCGAAACACTTCTTCAGACTGATGGGGGGTTGGGGGGAGGCGGGGGGGAAGAACGGAAAAAGGAGGAGGATGAGCCCGAGGGCTGAGGGAGAGGTAGGAAGGGGAGGAGACAACAAGGGTTAACAGGGTCAACAAGGGTTAATTCTCTTATCATGTATCTGTACACAGTAAATGGCTCGATTGTAATTATGTTTAGTCTTTCTGCTGACTGGTTAACACGCAACAAAAGCTTTTCACTGTACCTCGGTACACGTGACAATAAACTAAACTGAGATTATTTAGAATGCTCTGTCTGAGGTGACGGAAGCAGACTCAATTCCAACTTTTAAAAGATAATTGGATTTCTGGTTAAACTTGTTGGCCTGTGGTGAAAGAGCAAAAGGAAGGGATTTAATGAATGATGAAACAAGGAAGTGCAGATGCTGGTCAATACACAAAAGGACACCAAGTACTGGAGCAACTCAGCAGGTCAGGCAGCATCTCTGGGGAACATGGACCACTGCATGGTATAAACATTGCTGGCTGCTTCTCAGCCCAGGCCTGCATGTTTTTTGGTCTTGCAACAGGCAGGAATGGATTTGATTCTTTGAGGAGTTGCAAATTGATTTTATCTTTGTGCAATCATTTGCGAATGTCCCCGCTTCTGCCCTTATTGACGAGGGAGTGATC
This sequence comes from Okamejei kenojei, assembly GCA_035221665.1. NCBI lineage: Eukaryota > Metazoa > Chordata > Chondrichthyes > Rajiformes > Rajidae > Okamejei > Okamejei kenojei. The sequence continues at coordinate 38,961,296 of CM069149.1, forward strand.
GTTGATGAAGATGTTGAAGATGGTTGGAGCTAGTACACTGACTCGAGCAACTCCTGCAGTGACGTCCTGGGACCATGGTATTAGACCGCTGACAACCTGCACCGTCTTGTGCAAGATTCGACTCCAACCGCTGGTGGGTTTTATTTTTGCCACAATGCCCAGTGACTTTGGGCATTGATGCCCATTTACTCTCTCCCATCGGGCAAAGGGTACAGAAGTGTGAAAACACACCCCTCCAGATTCAGGGACAGATTCTTCCCAGTTGTCCCAGGAAGGACATTATTGCCATAGAGGGAGTGCAGAGAAGGTTCACCAGACTGATTCCTGGGATGTCAGGACTGTCTTATGAAGAAAGACTGGATAGACTCGGTTTATACTCTCTGGAATTTAGGAGATTGAGAGGGAATCTTATAGAAACTTACAAAATTCTTAAGGGGTTGGACAGGCTAGATGCAGGAAGATTGTTCCCGATGTTGGGGAAGTCCAGGACAAGGGGTCACAGCTTAAGGATAAGGGGGAAATCCTTTAAGACCGAGATGAGAAAGACTTTTTTTCACACAGAGAGTGGTGAGTCTCTGGAACTCTTTGCCACAGAGGGTAGTTGAGGCCAGTTCATTGGCTATATTTAAGAGTGAGTTGGATGTGGCCCTTGTGGCTAAGGGGATCAGAGGGTATGGAGAGAAGGCAGGTACGGGATACTGAGTTGGATGATCAGCCATGATCATATTGAATGGCGGTGCAGGCTCGAAGGGCTGAATGGCCTACTCCTGCACCTAATTTCTATGTTTCTATGTTTCTATGTTTCTATGTTTCTATGTTTGTTATCAGGCAACTGAACCATCCCACCACAACCAGAGAGCAGTGCTGAACTACTATCTACATCATCAGGGACCCTTGGACTGTCTTTGATTTGACTTTACTGGCTTAACTCTGAACCAAATGTCATTCCCTTATCATGTATCTGTTCACCGCGAATGGCTCGATTGTAATTATGTATCGTCTTTGCGCTGGCTGGTGAAGCTGCAACAAAAGCTTTTTGCTGTTCCTCGCTACACGTGACAGTAAACTAAACTGAATTGAACTGGACTTCGCTTTGCTGGTCTCCTTGGTACCTGTGACACCTGGGACCCCACTAGAATGCAGCTCTGCTACATATTTGGACCAAGGCTATGATGAAGCTTGGAAGCAAGAGAGCAGATGAAATCCAAATTGGGCATTGGCAGGTAGTTTATCGGCGCACAATTACTGCTTAATGTCACTGCATAAGATACATCCCTTCACCGTGGTAAATGAGAGTAGACTGATATTATTTGTTCTGATCTGTGAGAGTGGAACAAACCTGGGCAATAGTCTGCATTGTCGGATAGATGCTAATTAGATGTAGTAATTGGATTGGAAATGCTTGGATAAAGGTACAGCGGGTTGTGACACTGACAACGGTGCAGACACTGTGTGTCTTCCATACTACAAGTGGGATGTTGTCAAATTCCAAAGCCTTTGCTACATCCAGTTTACTTTATTTTTTTTAGTTTAGAGATAGTGTGGAGCCCGCACCAACCAGCGATAGAGAGTCATAGAGTGATACAGTGTGGAAACAGGCCCTTTGGCCCAATTTGCCCACTACATATATAGGGTGGTGGACTGTCAGCGTGGACTAGGTGGGCCAAAGGGCCTGTTTCCATAGAGAGACTCAAAAAGCTGGAGTAACTCAGCGGGACAGGCAGCATCTCTGGAGAGAAGGAATGGGTGACGTTTCAGGTCGAGACCCTTCTTCAGACTGCATATTCCAAACGATCAAGCAATCATCTTTGCAGTTTGTGGTGTTGAGCTTCTCGCAGAGTTCCACAACATGGCTGATGTCAAAAATGTGAGAAAATATAAAATAATAATTTGAGATATGGACGCCGATAAAATAAAAACTAGCTTCATTACTACCTGAGTTATTTGTATATGTGGCAACCAGGTGAAATAAATTTGCGCATAGCCTTAAAAATGCCTCTAACACTATCTGACAAGTCCTTAAAAAAAGTGACTGGTGCACCAGAGGGGAATTTCTGAGCATTATTTACAAAACTAGTCAGCCATCTATGATATTGATCAAAGTGTGAAGATGCATCTTCTTGGATATTTTGGGCAAAACTCCAAATCACTAAGCCCGTGCCCCATACTAACCACTCAAGACTTTAACAAGATCTATAGTGTTCAATTACATTATTGATTTACTTACTGAGAAATTGACAAAAAAAAAAAGCAGAGCTATACATAGAAATTCTTTGAAAATAAATTGCATTTAACTCTTTATTCTTATATTTTTATTTTTGTAAGCTGCACTGTCTTTGTTCAGTATTTTAGCCCTGTCTTAGTTTAGTTTAGAGATACAGCGTGGAAGCAGGCCCTTCGGCCCACCGAGTCCGCCCCGACCTTTGATCACCCGTACACTAGTTCTATCTCCACACTAGGGACAATTTACAGATGCCACTTAACCTATAAACCTGCACGCCTTTGGAGTGTGGGAGGAAACCGGAGCGCCCAGAGAAAACCAACGCGGTCACGGGGAGAACGTGCAAACTCCGTAGAGACAGCACCCGTAGTCAGGATTGAACCCGTGTCACTGGCGCTGGAAGGCAGCAATTCTAAAGCTGCGCCACTGTGCCGCTCTCAAAAAGATCAAGAGCCTCCCACTGTTCTACTCACTCTGACTATCTTGAAAGGCTGATTATTAATAGCTCCTGTTTGGTTTCTACTGGTTTCAGTGCTATTTTCTTGTTGTTTTGTGTGTTCAAGCTGAACTTCTGCCAGATTTGAAACTGTATCCTGACGATAGTTTCTGTCTGGTTTCCTCAATTTAATCCCGACCAGACGGGTATTGCTTGTAATCGGCAATATGGTAGAACGCTCATGGTCCGCCACGAGGCCATTCAGCCCGTCATGTCCATGCTGATTGATAAAGAGTTTTCTGGACTGATCCCACCTTCCAGCAGTTGATCGGTGGCTCATCTGGCATACGTCCAAATGTCTTTTACGAGGTTGTTGCCAGGACCCGAGGGCCTGAGCTATAGGGAGAGGTTGAACAGGCTGGGATTCCTTGGAGCGCAGCAGAATGATGGGTGGTCTAATAGAGGTGTACAAAATCATGAGAGACAATAGACAATAGACAATAGGTGCAGGAGTAGGCCGTTTGGCCCTTCGAGCCAGCACCGTCATTCAATGTGATCATGGCTGATCATCCCAAATCAGTACCCCGTTCCTGCCTTCTCCCCATATACCCTGACTCCGCTATTTTTAAGAGCCCTATCTAGCTCTCTCTTGAAAGCATCCAGAGAACCGGCCTCCACCGCCCTCTGAGGCAGAAAATTCCACAGAGAGGAATAGATTAGGTAGATGCATAGTCTCCTGCCCAGAGTAGGGGAATCGAGAACCAGAGGTGAAGGGAAATAGATTTAATAGGAATCTGAGTGTAACTTTTTCACACAATGGGTGGTGGGTTTATGGACTGAGCTGCTAGAAGAGGTAGTTGAGGCTGGGACTATAGGAATGGTTTAGACAAGTACATCGATAAACCAGGTTTAGAAGGATATGGGCCACACAAGCAGGTTGGACTAGTGTAGGTGGGAAATGTTGGTTGGCATGGGCAAGTTGGGCCGAAGGGCCTGTTTCCATGCTGTATGACTCTATGCTGTTTACACGTGAGGAAGACTGCTTCCTCTCCCACCCTTGCAGGATTAAATTGCAGGCCCCCTACTCCCTCTGTGTGAACAAGCGTGAAGGATCACAAGAGCCAGGCAATGCAGAAATTATTCACCCAGCATTATGAGCATCAATTTGATTCACCAAGAACCACAGAAGGCTGTGGAGGCCAAGTCATTGGGTGTGAATGCGGAGGTTGACGGATTCTTGGTTAGTACGGGTGTCGGGGTTATGGGGAGAAGGCAGGAGAATGGGGCTGAGAGGGAAAGATAGATCAGCCATAATTGAATGGCGGAGTGGATAGGCTGAATTACCTAATTCTGCTACTATGCCTTAAGAGTTATAGACTGGAGCACTGCATTTCTAGAATCTCTTTCAAAGCACTTACACTTGAACTTGAACACGGACTGGATGGCACGGTGGCGCAGCGGTAGAGTTGCTGCCTTACAGCGCCAGAGACCCGGGGTCGATTGTGACTGTGTGTACGGAGTTTGTATGCTCTCTCTGTGACCGTGTGGGTTTTCTCCGGATCTGGTTTCCTCCCACTCTTCAAAGACATACAGGTTGTAGGTTAATTAGCTTCTGTAAAAAGTGCAAATTGTCCCGAGTGTGTAAGAGAGTGCTGGTGTACAGGGTGATAGACAATGTTATTTAACATTAAAAAATTACATTGTGGGCCGAAGGGCCTATTGTTGTCCCACAAAGCTTTGCACAGGGTTGTGCATGTTTAAGTAAATATCCTGAATCCCAAAGGGCTTGTTTCCACACTCTGACACTCTGACACTATGACAGTCTGACACTATGAAACTCTGACACTGACCTCTGACTCTGACTCAATGATTCTATGACTCTAAGACTCTATGACTCAATCAATGATTCATATATTTTGCCCTTCATCAGTGATTCTCCCACCACCCACCACACTAAGAGTAATTACCCTAAAACCAGCACGTCTTTGGGATGTTGGAGGGGACCAGAGCTCCCGGGGAGGAAACCCCACACGGCCGCAGGTGGAACATGCAAACTCCACGTACACAGCGGCCCCGGATTGGAATGGAACCTGGGTCGTTGCAGACGTGAGACAGCTGCACCATCACAGTGTTACTGCTGGGCAAAGTCCCGTCCACCTTTCAGCTACAGGGAACCCAGTGGCTAAAGCCAACAGTGGTCAGTGCAGGGGAGTGCTATAGTATCAGGGTGCCACAGTGTCAGAGTGCCATAGTGTCAGTGTCATCGTGTCACAGTGCCATAGTGTGGGATGGTGATGAGGTGCCCCTGACCGGCTGCCTGCGATCAGCTGTGTTTATGAGCAAGGAGCGCAAGGCTTCTCCGAGACTGAATAATTGTAACCTGGGCGTTAGACGTCACAGTGAGTGGTACTTTCACCACCCACAAAGTAGGCATTAGTTTCAAGCATTTCTATTATTGCTCTTCCCAACCAATATTTAAATACACATTCACAGTCACTCCGCTGCCAGCTGTTAGCTGTAACCGTGAAGGGAGGAGATTTTCTGCAGCCAACTTATACTTACACTCGCCTTGTTTTCAACAGAGAACTTCCTTCATTTTCAGATTAACTTGCTTGTTTCTGAGTTTAATGATAATGTACCCATCAACTTACGAAAAGCATGGTCAACCACGATAATTGATGTTATTTTCAATTTTAAATTGAGGGAGTCTTCTGTAATTGAGCACTTTGTGAACAATTGGTGTGGAATAATTGGTAATCGAATTTATGTGCAGAATCGTGTATATTTTTGTTTTTGAAATGAAAGGCGTATATTTGTTTGGGGTTATGTGGACTGTACGGAGTTGTCTGTGTGGACAGAGGTGAGGAGTGAATGGGGATTGGTACAGACGAAGAGATGGGCGACTGTACTTCAATCAAGGTTTGTACAGTGACTTTAGAGAAACAGCGCAGAAATAGGGCCTTCGGTCCTCCGAGCCCGCACCGACCAGCGATCACCCCGTACACTAGCACTCTCCTACACACAATAGGGACAATTTCCAATTTTACTGAAGCCAATTAATCTACAAACCAGTACATCTTTGGAGTGTGGGAGGAAACCGGAGCACCTGGAGTAAACCCATGTGGTCACGGGGAGAAAGTACAAACTCCGTACAGGCAGCACATAGTCACCAGTTGCCCCAAACACCGGCCACCGAATGGTGAACGAGGTCTGATTGACCTGGACGATGACACGTTGGCCTGGCGCGCCTCAACGGAGCTGAAGGTCTAAAAGACAAATGAAAAGAAGAAGAATAAGTACAGACAGCACCCATAGTCAGGATGGAACCCAGGTCTCTGGCCCTGTGAGGCAGCAACTCAATTCAGTAAAACCTTACGATACATAAATCACAATCGTAAGTGACTACAAAATTGCAACAATTGTAAGAGAGGTGTTTAGTTTGTTGGAAAGATTGCACTGAGTTAATTACAAGCAAAACAAAAGACACCAAGTGCTGGCATAACTCAATGGGTCAGGCAGCATCTCTAGAGACCATGGAGAGCTGACGTTTTGGACGGGACCCTCCTTCAGACCACCTCTGAACCAAGTCAACTACAACAAATTGTGCTTATTGTCAATCTTGTAATGGAACACGAAAAACCTTGCCAGGCTTCTCACTGCTGATTTGCTGCCGAACATCGAGTCATAGAGAATTACAGTATGGAAACAGGCCCTTCGGCCCATCTTGCCCATGCCGACCAACATGTCCCATCTACACTAGACCCACCTGCCTGTGTTTGGCCCGTATCCCTCCAAACCTGTCCTGTCCATGGACCTTTTCAAATGTTTCTTAAACATGGTGATAGTACTTGTCTCAACTGCCTCCTCCGGCAGCTCGCTCTATACACATACCACCCTTTGTATAAAAGAAAAGTTACCCCTCAGGTTCCTTTTAAATCTTTTCCCCCTCAACTTAAACCTATGTCCTCTGGTTCTCGATTCAGCTACTCTGGGCAAAAGCTACTCTGTGCATTTACCCAAACTAGTCCACCCATGATTTTGTACGCCTCCATAAGATTGCCCCTCATCCTCCTGCGCTCCAAAGAATAAACTTCTATCCTGCTCAACCTTTCCCCATAGCTCAGGCCCTCGAGATCTGGCAACTTTCTCGTGAATCTTCTCCGCACCCTTTCCAGCTTGACAACAATCAAAGAGGTTCTCAGAACATGAGGTGAGGGGAGGTTTAGACTCGGCTGTGATAACACTCTCCCGGCTGTCTCTCTGACTTTTGCAGTGATGTTCGCTTGCATCAGGGCTGAAGATGGCTCGGCTTATGCGGGTCGACCGTGTAGCACAGAAGGCAAATACAAACTCCAAACAAGGGTCCCGACCTGAAACGTCACCTGTCCTTTCTTTCCACAGTTGCTGTCTGGCCCGCTAGGTTTCTCCCGCACTTTGTGTTTAGCGCAAGCAAATCCAATCACTAGGTGGAAAATATTTTGGCTTGTTTTGCTAACGTTAAAAAAAGGATTTTAACTTTTGATGCCCACAGGTTTGGTAGTTATCTGTTGCCTTCACTTGAACTGAATGAAACCACTTTATGCATGAAAGAAACTGCAGACTTTGTCAATAAAGAGCTTGCTGCATCAGCTAACTTGTAACTGAGTTGTAACGTGACGAAGTTTGTACGTTCTCCCTGTGACCACGTGGGTTTTCTCCGGGTGCTCCGGTTTCCTCCCACACTCCAAAGAAGTACAGGTTTGTAGGTTAATTGGCTTCTGTAAAAACTGCCCCTAGCATGTAGGATAGTGCTTGTGTACGGGGCGATCGCTGGTTGTGCGGACTCCGTGGGCCGATTAGGCTGTTTCCACACCGTGCCTCTAAATTGTTAAGGAAGAGGGAGGTAATAAGGCACTGGTCAGACTGCATTTGGAGTATCCTGTGCAGTTTTGGGTTCCGTATCTGAGAAAGGATGTGCTGGCATTGGAGAGGGTCCAGAGGAGGTTTACGAGAATGATCCAGGAAGAATTGGGCTAACATATGATGAGCATTTGACGTCACTGTACTCACTGGAGATTAGAAGGATGAGGGGAGACATCATTGAAACTTACCGAATCGTGAAAAGCCTGGATAGAGTGAATATGGAGAGGATGTTCCCACTAGTGGGAGGGTCTAGAACCAGAAGCCATAACCTTAGAATAAAAACATGTACCTTTATAAAGGAGACAAGGAGGAATTTCTTTAGTCAGTGGGTGGTGAATCTGTGGAATTCATTGCCACAGACGGCCAAGTCAATGGATATTTTGAAGTGCGGAGATTGACAGATTCTTGATTAGTAGGGGTGTCAGAGGTTATGGGGCGAAGGCAGGAGAATGGGGTTGAGAGAGAAAGATAGATCAGCCATGACTGAATGGCGGAATAGACTTGATGGCCTAATTCTCCTAGAGCCGATGTCATGATTGTCAGATGATTTAATACACGTTTATGATAAGGGGTTCCTGTTATCTCCTTTTATTTTCTATTCAAAATCATGTTTGCTCATTTTCAGGTGTTTAGCTTCACTTATCTGCATCTGTGCGATGGCAGATTGTGAAATGAACAAGAGAAGCAGAGTGTTCACTGCAATAAGTGCGTAGGTTAATGAATCATTAGGGTTTTAGTATTGAATTTCACACTGTCGTACGTGGAAGGCATTCAAAAATAATAAGTTTGTTGAGATGCCTGGCATGGTGTTCGGGTATTAAAGGGCATCTTAGGGCTCCACTTAGACCCAATAATTATGTTGCCTTGTGTTGGAAGGAACTGCAGATGCAGGTTTAAACCGATGATAGACACAAAAAGCTGGACTAACTCAACGGGACCGGCAGCAGCATCTCTGGAGAGAAGGAATGGGTGGCGTTTCGGGTTGAGACCCTTCTTCAGACTAGTCAGGGGAAAGGGAAACGAGAGATATAGATGATGATACAGAGAGATGAAGAACAATGAATGAAAGAAAAGCAAAGATGTGCAATACTTTTTATATCTCTCATTTCCCTATCCCCTGACTCATCTGAGGATGGGTCTCAACCCGAAACGTCACCACTTCCTTCTCTCCAGATGTGCCTCCAGTCCCGCTGAGTTCCTCCAGCTTTTTGTGTCTAGCCATGTTGTCTTACTCAGCTGCTAATATTAACTGTTCTGCAGGTCAGTAATGTCCCCTTTCAGAGACCGCTCTCTGTTTATTTCCCAAAAACTGGCTAAAGTCATGCACCACTTGCCTGCTTTTGTCGATTGCAAATAGCCTTGGATGATCTGATGTAGGAATTAGATCATTGCTGCAACCATTATCAACTGCTTAAAGCACAATTTATTTGCGGGGGGCAATAAGGTGAGCGGTGAAAGTGAAACCAGTAATTGCAGCCCATTCATCCCCTGGCTAGTTACTATCCAGCTACCCATAGTTTGCACGGGTGTTTGTTAATTACCAGGCACTAAGTTGAATGTGTTTCTGTGGGTGTATGAATTCATTTCCTCGTGTTAAAAGAATGCTCACGGGCCAAGACATTAATTTGCACTGTGCTGTATCTTAGAGCGCAGTGTGGTTGAATAAACCATATAACAATTACAGCACGGAAACAGGCCCTCTCGGCCCTTCCAGTCCGTGCCGACCATTTGTTTTCCCCTAGTCCCATCTACCTGCACTCAGACCACACCCCTCCATTCCCTTCACGTCCATATACCATATAACCATATAACCATATAACAATTACAGCACGGAAACAGGCCCTCTCGGCCCTTCCAGTCCGTGCCGACCATTTGTTTTCCCCTAGTCCCATCTACCTGCACTCAGACCATACCCCTCCATTCCCTTCACGTCCATATACCTATCCACTTTACTCTTAAATGTTAAAATCGATCCTGCCTCCACCACTTCTGCTGGAAGCTCATTCCACACAGCCACCACCCTCTGAGTAAAGAAGTTCCCCCTCACGTTACCCCGAAACCTCTGTCCCTTAATTCTCATGTCATGCCCTCTTGTTTGAATCTTCCCTACCCTCAATGGGAAAAACGTATCCACGTCAACTCTGTCTATCCCTTTCACTACCACTTACCTATCCACTTTACTTTTAAATGTTAAAATCGATAAATATCGAATGTTGATATGATACGATACGATGGAACTTTATTTATCCCAGGAGGGGAATTGATCTGCCAACAGTCGTAACACACAAAATACGTGAAACATGAAGTTAAAGTGACGAGTGGAAAGGATTGGGGATGTGCAAAGATTGGGGAGGTGGGTTGGGGAGGGGGAGGCGCGTCAGTCTACCCCCCGACAGGAAGAGGAGGAGTTGTATATTTTGATAGCCACAGGGATTCAGTCTGTCACTGAAGGTACTCCTCAGGTTGACCAGTGTGCCAGGCTCCGCAATGTAGATTATGGAGTCTGCCCAGTGTACCTGTTCTACAAAAAGCAATCCTGACAATTCCACGAGCAGTAGAATTGGAAAAACATTGGTCCCAGTTCAGGGTTTATTTAGAATGGGGCAGAGCAGTACAGCACAGGAACCGGCCCTTCAGACTCACAACGGCAGCGCTGGACATGATGGCAAGACCAACTCTTATCTGTCTGCACACAATCCATATCCCTCCAGTCCCTGCATATCGTACGTTGATATGAGTGATAGCAGCCATTCGGCCCATCAATTCTACTCTGTCATTCAAGCATGGCTGATCTATCTTTCCCTCTTAACCTCATTCTCCTGCCTTCTCCCCATAACCCCTGCCATCCTGGTAACCAAATGCCTATCTAAAAGTCTCTTAAAAGCCACTATTGTATCTGCCTCCACCACAGCGTTGCCAATTTTCTCATTCCCAAATAAGGGACAAAAGGACAAAATAAGGGACAAATTCCCGACGACAATTCATTGACCGACTCAGCCGTGGCTGGGTGAATGATGGGTTGGCCTGGTGGCCGGACTGCACACAAAGCCCAGCCGGTGGGCCAGCTGAGGAGTTTTGGCCAGGGTCGCGCGCAAAGTCCGGCGCCCCATCCAACTCATGAACCGATGATCGGCCATGAGAAGGAGGGGTGGTGCTGTCGGCAGTAAACGAAGGTCGGACAGGTGGCCGGGCTGCTGACCGACGGGGCCACGCGCGAGACGTGGCTGCTGCACTCCATGGGCTGCATCACGATGGGACAGGTGAGGCGGGGCCGGATGCGGTGCTCCCACCCGACAGTCCCCTTGACCCGAGTAGTGGCAGTCAAATACGGGACAAACCAATTTAGCCCAATATACGGGTTGTCCCGGCTAATACGGAACAGTTGGCAACCCTACACCACCAACACCCCCGGCAGCGCGTATCCGGCACTCAACACCCTCTGTGTGTAAACAAAAAACATTTGACCGGCACATCTCCTTCAGTAAGAAAGAAATGTCATTCTTTTATCTGGGACATATAACAATAAAACACTCTTGAATCTTGACGACCCCTCAAAATGTTGACTGTTTCACCTCAAAGCTCTGCCATCTTGTATTAGACATTTCCATCTGGGGAAATATGTTCTGTCTCACCCTTAAGGCCGCATGTGGCCTTCTAGGCCATTAAGTGCGGCCTTTTGAATGAACCAAAATTTTGTAGAACAAATCCTTTTCTTTTTATTAATATGCTTTTGTTCGTCTTTTATTATTTTTATTTTAATCTTAAAATGAACGTATTTAAAATACCAAAGAGTAAAATACAATTCAACGAAATAATCCTCCCCGACTGACGGCCACAATTAAAACACTAGTAAGGTATGAAGGCTATTGTAACAAAATAATGTACATTTTGAAGTATATCTAATTGAAGTTTCTTGGCTGCGGCCTTATTAGATTACAGCTAACTTAATGCGGTATTCCAACATGAAAAAGCTCCCCAGCCCTGGTCTAACCGATCAATGTCTCTCATAATTTTTGATAAAATTCTCTCCGGTCTCCCCTCACCCTCTGGCGTTCCAGTGATCTGTCTGTGGATCCCTGTGAGCTTGTAATTTTGATCTTGCTGTGCTGGTTGTTAATTTAATTTGTTATCAAAAATCACCCTTGTGTAGGTGGCTGGCGGGAGAACGAGGGATGTTTTTGGGGCATGTTAAGGAGAGAGTTTGTCGAGAAGAAAATGAGGAGAGTGGGTGGATGGCTTGTCTTGGAAGTTGACAGGCCCTCAATGGACTAAGGAGTTTCCCCCCTAGTCATAATAAGATATGATAACATACTGTGAGCAAAAACTTTGCTGCTTTCCCCTGATATCAAATACATCCCCCTTTCGCTCTAACCCCTAGTTGTTAGCCTACAATCAAATACTAAGATGAAAATTCAGGACCAAAATCAAAGAGTGTTCATTCGGCCTCCTCCCTGGATAGCTAAGCTAAAGGTCGAAGAATAATTGAGAGGGGAATGATTGTGAAGGATGAGCTAAATAGCTCTCCTTAATAACTTAAGTCCATGTTTACTGATTGTCACATGGCACAAGTCTTTCAATGGCTCAGAATGGAACTGTTTCTACATTAGGACAGCATGGTGGCACAGCGGTAGAGTTGCTGCCTTACAGCGCCAGAGACCCAGGTTCGATACTGCCTGCGGGTGCTGTCCCGTGACCGAACGGGTTTCCTCTGGGTGCTCCGGTTTCCTCCCACATTCCAAAGACATGCAGGTTTGTAGATCATTTGGCTTCTCTAAACTGTCCCTCATGTGTGGGATAAAACTAGTGTCAGGGTGATCATTGGACAGTGTGTACATGATGGGCCGAAGGGCCTGTTTCTGTGCTGTATCTCTAAACCAAACTAAACTAAATCAGTCATTCAGTCTTGCCTTTTTCATTCATTTTATTGGAAATTATAAAAAACTAGCCTGAAGTTTAATTTAGTTTAGAGATACAGTACGGAAACAGGCCCTTTGGCCCACCGAGTCCGCATCGACCATCAATCCCCACACATTAACACTACCCTACACACACTAGGGATAATTTTACATTTATAGCAAGCCAATTAACCTGTAAACCTGAAAGTCTTTGGGGTGTGGGAGGAAACCGAAGATCTCGGAGAAAACCCACGCAGGTCACGGGGAGAACGTACAAACTCCGTACAGACAGAATCAAACCCACACAGGTCACGGGGAGAACACTCTTCCTGGTGATGTGCTGTGATTTACTTGTTAGCATTCACAGCTACGGAGACGTGAAGTTGAAAGCCGAATACTGAGAGAGACTTTCGGGTGAGTCATCGCACTTGGGCATGTCAGGTGTTTCTCGATTTATATAAAGGAATGGGTTCCTGGAAAGCGTGTAATGAACATTCAATGAAGTGCCCGCAGTCAGGATCGAACCCGGATCTCTGGCGCTGTAAGCGTTGTAAGGTGCCACCGTGCCACAGTTGTTCAGAGTTGACTGATGCAGATGGAAAGTGTTGCTCTGCCAGTGAAGTGATGTGTGTTACCAGCAGCGGCCTCTAGATGTTTCATTGGGTGTGTGTTACTTGGCGCCACCTCAAGGTGCTGTTTGCACATCCCCCGCCATGTACGAACCCATGTCGCAGGTTCGCTCGACAGTCACCACCAGATCTGTCAAAGTGTTCCCACAGCTTCCTCCTGACGTTCCTCTCTCTCGGACACTTTCCCAGTTTTTAACCCTGTAACTGTTGTTGATGTGAAACGCTCCCTATTTCACAGCCAACAGAGCCTGAGTTAGAGCTGCAGCTCAAATGAAATGGTCCTGTTTACGTTGTGTTGCTGCCAGCCAAAAAGATCATCCAAAACTGAGATTGACAGCCAGCTGAATCTGGCTTGCTTTGATTTAAGTGTTTGTGAACGCCATCTGTTTTGTAGAGTTTGTTAATTTTCATATTTGAATATTTAACTGTTACCAAGTCTAATATCCTCCTTTGACTAATTTTATCTCTTAATACAACCCTCTCTTCAATAGTTTTGATTTTCTTTCTGTCAAACAGCACAGATACAGGCCCTTCGGCCCACCAAGTCCTTGCTGCCCACCGATCACTCATTAACACTGATATTGTCACTTGATTGATTAGCTTTGAGGTACAGAGATACAGTGCGGAAGGAGGTCCTTCGGCCCGAGTCCGCGCCAACCAGTGATCCTCGCACATTAACTCTGCCCTATACACACTAGGGACAATTTTACATTTTATATCAGCCGGCAAACGAGGAAACAGAAGAACTCTGAGAAAACCCACGGGGAGAATGTACAAACTCCACTCAGACAAGCACCCATAGCCAGGATTGAACCTGGGTCTCTGGCACTGTAACTGTACGGCAGTAGCTACGCCACCATGCCACCCCATGATAATAGATAATAGACAATAGACACCCCAACAATCAAAATGTGGAACATAGAAATGTCGGAGACACTTCATCTGGAGAGATTGAGGCTTATGGACAGGTTAGATCTCTTCAGAGGGATTTGGTCTCCATATATTAAATATTTACAGGGTCATAATGGTTCGGCACGAGGACTTGACTGAGGCCTGAATATTTGAATAGATGAAGAAATATATATAATAAATCATGAATATATCTCCAAGGACGGATTAATGATTAATACTCCATTCTCCATCAAACTTTTCACACTCTTTCTCTCTATTTTTTCATACTTTTATAAAAAATTAGAAAAATGTATAGAAACACATAATCTTAAATTTTTAATATCAGTACGAATATAAATATCACTAACTTTATGAAAGTATTATTAGTATCATGTATTTTCAATTTTACTTCGGAGTCACGTGAGTGACTACGTGAAGAAGAGCCCGCCTCACGCTGGTAACGGCATGACGTCGACGCTGACGGCAGAAGGTGGAGCTGCAGTAAGGAGCAGCTCCTCGCAGCGGTCGGAACGGCCCGCAGGTAAGAACAGTAAAGTTGGGTTTTTTTAGCGGGCGCTGGGTAGGTCCAGCAGTATAGGAAATTTGTTAAAACAGGTCAGAGTCATATTAGTGCTGGATAAGCACAAATGATGAAGTAAATTTATATTCGCGGGTTAAATGCTTCCTGGGGTGAAAAAGAAATATACGGGAAAGCTAGTGCGGAGCCGGTTCCGATACCGGTGGCCGCAGATATACCCGTTAGCGAATTAGTTTACAAAATGATAACCACGGAGAGAAATGCTCCCGAATATGAAAAATGGAAAATAAAATAAAAATAAAAAATCTGAGAGGCCCGTGGTTCTGATGACTCTGACATTGAAAAGTCCTCCACATAAGTAAACTATGTGGAACTGATTATGGAGCATATGGAGAAAGTTCTCCAAATAATTATGAGACTAGGGTCATAGTACCCTGAAGGTTCCTAAGGTTAGCCCTGAGGGGTTTAATTATTCTGAATATGGCCATGGGCCTAATTGGAAGTTGGAACTCCGGACCCAGGATTTGGGCCGGAAGAAGTCTCATGGGATGAAATCCCAATTGATTTAGGGCTGCAGAAGGCAGACCCTGTTGATGGTGATTTGCATTTTGAAAGCACACCACAAAATAAAAATAAAAATAAAATGAAAAAATATGAAAAGAGGCCAAAGATGCATGGAATAGCAAAAGGTTTTGCTATATATGAAGGAAGTGGTGAGGCTATGGAAGAAATCCTAGCTGCCAACATATATATATGGTATCTCACCAACTTCATGATTCTGTGATGATTGAAATATTAAAATTGCACAGCACAGGAAATTGTGCCTCATTGGAAGAGCCTACGGTTTATCCGTTAATATGGGCATCCATGACTCCAAATATGAGAGCGTCAAATAGTGAGGTTTAAAAATCCTCACAAATTATTCTGCTGCTATTATGGCTTTTGGGCAAATGAAAGGAAAACATTAATAAAGACGCTATTGTGCAATTCTTTCTATGAAATTTTATATAATATAAATGGCTATTTGGGCCATTTTTTCACCCAAGGTTGCATACCTGTGTCGAGCAAGTGGTGTTTAAGCTCTTGGTTATCTGTTTGGAGTAATCTGCCTAACTTATTGAAATTGGATGAAAAGCTAAATTTTTAGCTGCATGAAACCTTCGTCTTTGGACGAAAAGGTATTTTCGCCCAGAAGGGGATTTGATATTGGAAATAGAGGCAGAAATATGTCAAGGAAGTTTTATTGTATTGCACAACCAAATACTTACCCCGAATTCAGGGGATAAGGAGAACACCACGCTCATATGCAGAGGAATTAAAGACTTGTTCCCTGCTTAAAGAAACTGCGGATTAATCTCCAGTTAGAGGGAGATTACAAAAAGTTTATTAAGACTGGCTTACTATTATTTTTGATCAGTATATTACGAGCAGTTTCATTAACTACTATTACTTTAAAAAAAAAAGAGGTTAATCCTCCTGTACAGAATAAACCTGCTTATGTTTTCGTGTTTTCTGCAATTGAAAAAGCAGAGATTTATGTTCACATTGCCTAATTATCTGGAAAAGAGGTAATGGAAAAGGTTTTTGAACACGAGCATAAATTTGTCTTTAATGTTAGAAGGCATTACAGATGATGGTTGCAGAAGTATTCTGGACCTTACAGGTCTAAATAAGTTTGTAGAATACAAACATGTTCAAATGGAGACATTGAATACTGCAAAATATTTAATTCAGCAGGTTGTTATATGGCTAAGATTGATGAAAAGACGCCTATTATTCTGTACCTATGCATCAGGTCTCGGTGATACTTAAATTTTAATTGGTTGTGACAATTATGGCAGTTAAGCTTTGCCAAATGGACTGAGTTCAGCTTTTTACTCTTTACGAAACTGTTGAAAACCAGTTTAGCCCAATTAGAGCACAAAATGCACATCATTATGGCTTATCTCAATGACATTCTGGTCATTAGTGATTATCAGGAGTCAGCTGAGGACTCAGTTTTCAGTTACTAAAGCTTTGTGGAAGCTAAGGTTCTTAATTCATCTAATTAAGCCCCAGCTGCAGCCAGCACAAACAATTTACTTTTGGGGTTTGTAATTAACTCAGTGACTATGTTAATACCTTTACCAACAGATAAAGTCGATGATATTTTGGTAACTTGTCATTATCTCATTCAAAACCTTATCCTTCCATCCGAGAAATGGTGACAACCATTGGTGAACTGCTAGCAGCATTTCCTGCAGTAGAATTTGGTTCATTACATTTATTGATATCTTCGAAGGTACAAGATACAAGCTCTCAAAGAGAAGGCAGGCCATTTGACAGGCCTATGTAATTAACAAAAGAAGCTGTATTGGAATTTACAATGGTGGGTTAAAAAAAAGGAAAATGCCCCACAAGCTGCTAATAAATATTATGATTAAACAGCCTGAAATGGTTTACATACAGATGCTAGTGCTCTCGGATGGGGGCCACAGATTTATCCTCCAGTTGTGGAGGTAGATGGAAAACTGAAGAACAAGTGTTTCTCCAAGAGTAATGGTATTAACTATTGGGAGTTATTGGGGGCCTTTTATGGGCTTAAAGCATATTGTTGTGCTAAACAAGGTCTGCATGTGTTAATACAATTACACAATAAAACAGCTGTGGTTTACATTAATCACATGGGGAGAGTTTGGATCAGTATCATGTGATTGTCTGGTCAATGAGATATGGCAATGGTGTATTGGTCGGCAGATATGGATTGCAGTAAGCTATACTCCAGGTAAAGACAATGTGGTAGCAGATGAAAGGTCCAGGATTTTTAAAGATAATACGAAATGGATGTTTAAGCCACCAATATTTAAGAATATTGTTCGACGATTTGGGTTGCCAGAAATTGATTTGTTTGCATCCAGGCTTAATCATCACTTGCCTCATTATGTGTCTTGGGAACACGATCCGGACGCAGTTGCAGTAGATGCATTTTTATTACACTGGGGAAAAATGTTCTTTTATGCTTTTCCACCATTTGCTCTGATCCAGAGATGCTTGAAGAAAATAGAGCAAGATTCAGCTTCCGGATTGTTGGTAGTGCCAAAATGGCCAACTCAACCTTGGTTCCCAGTTATGCTGAATATGATTAAAGAACCGTATATGCAGATTCTTAACTGTAGTGATATCTTGACTAATCCAGTAACAAATGAAGATTACCCATTATATGCATATATGAATTTGTTAATCTGCAGGTTTTGACCAGACCACTACAGGAACTGGGATTGTCGGACCAAACTTGACAGTTATTGGCACATCATGGCGAGATAGCACACAGAAACAATATATGACACATATTAAGAAATAGGAAGAATTTTGCACACAGTCAAAATATTTCTGATGATTATGTGAATGTTACTCATGTTTTGGAATTCCTTGCCAATTTGCGCTTTGGTCAACATTTAAGTTACAGTGCCATTAACACTGCACGCAGTGTCTTGTCGTCCTATTTAGGACTTATGACTGGTGAGAAATCAATTGGGTCGCATCCATTAATATCACGATTCATGAAAGGAATTTTTCACATGAATCCGCCAAAACCTAGATATACAGAGATTTGGGATGTGAGCATAGTACTTGCTCTACTTAGAGAATGGACGCCAATTGAAGGGTTGTCATTGGATAGGTTAACATTGAAATTGGTCATGTTAATGTCACTGGTCTCAGCCCAAAGAGTGCAAACTTTACAAATGTTGCGTTTAGACTGTATGCATGTGACTACAGATAACGTTGTATTCTATGTTTACGATCTGATCAAACAAAGTAGACCAGGGAGATCTGGAACAAAGGTAACCTTTCAAGCTTTTCATATTGAGCTTGCTTTGTGTGTGGTTAGACATTTGAACCAATGTATTAAAGTGACGGACACTTTTCGAGGAAACGAAAAGATCATTGCTGCTTACGCACAAAAAGCCACACACAAAAAGCTTCAGTTCAAACTATCTCAAAATGGTTGAAACAGGTGTTGGTTTTAGCGGGAATAGACACTGATGTCTTCAAATCTCACTCCACCAGGGCGGCAGCTACGTCCGCGGCGAAGGGGCGGGACGTACCTCCTTGAGCATATTTTTAAAAATCGCAGGGTGGAGTAAAGAAGAAACTTTTCAAAGTTCTACAACAAACCTGTTCACACTATGACAAGCTTTGGACACGCGGTGTTGGGAGCACTATAATCACCTGCTTTGTTTGCTATTAATGCTATAATCAGTTGTGTAGTCACTGATAATCTTTTGTCACTTGTAATCATTTTTTCCCTCAAATATAAGGAGGGTATTATATGGTCTTTCAGCCATTAAAAACTTGATTGTGAAAAGATCTAACATTTGTGTGCTTTCTCATGTATGTGTTTTACTTAGCCGGACTGTCGTACGGATTAATTCTACGACATAAAAAAACACAGAAAGCTTTAAAACTCTTCACGTAGTCACTCACGTGACTCCGAAGTAAAATAGTAAGATTAAACGAGAACTCACCTGTTCGAAGTTTGATCGTTATTTTACGAGGAGTTACGATGAGGGATTACGTGCCCTCCACTCCCACCCTCGTAAAATAAATGATCAAATGGTGGTTCTAAGTCTTTTTATGAGCCTTACTATGTTACTCGGCTTTGGTGTTCTGTGTTTTTCATGCCGTTGCTTTGAAGTAAGCCGCCGTTGCCAGCGTGAGGCGGGCTCTTCTTCACGTAATCCCTCATCGTAACTCCTCGTAAAATAACGATCAAACTTCGAACAGTGAGTTCTCGTTTAATCTTACTATTATATAAAATACATAATTTTTAATTTTAAAATCAATGATAATACAAATATTATTAACAGTATGAAAATATAATGAATATCATAAAAGTTTTACTAGTATTACGTATTTTTAATTATATAAAATTTGGTCCTACATTTCAAAAATCAGTGACAATACAAATATTATCAACAGTACGAGTATATTACTAATATTATGAATGTATTACTAGTACCATGTATTCTCAATTATATAAAATATATAATCTTAAAATTTATAATTAATAATAATACAAATAATATTAATAGTACAAATATATCATTAATATCATGTATTTTCATCATTGTAAAATAATGTACTTATTTATGTTATTATTTTGTTTCTATAATAAAAATATTAAAAAAAAAAAAAAAAAAAAAGACAATAGACAATAGGTGCTGGAGTAGGCCATTTGACCCTTCGAGCCAGCACCGCCATTCAATGTGATCATGGCTGATCATCCCCAATCAGTAGCCCCTTTCCTGCCTTCTCCCCATATCCCCTGACTCCGCTATTTTTAAGAGCCCGATCTAGCTCTATCGTGAAAGCATCCAGAGAACCTGCCCCCACCGCCCTCTGAGGCAGAGAATTCAACAGACTCACCACTCACTGTGAGAAAAAGTGTTTCTTCGTCTCCGTTCTAAATGGCTTACCCCTTATTCTTAAACTGTGGCCCCTGGTTCTGGACTCTCCCAACATCGGGAACATGTTTCCTGCCTCTAGCGTGTCCAAGCCCTTAACAATCTTATATGTTTCAATGAGATCCCCTCTCATCCTTCTAAACTCCAGAGTGTACAAGCCCAGCTGCTCCATTCTCTCAGCATATGAGTCCCGTCATCCCGGGAATTAACCTTGTAAACCTACGCTGCACTCCCTCAATAGCAAGAATGTCCTTCCTCAAATTAGGGGACCAAAACTGCATTCAATACTCCAGGTGTGGTCTCACTAGGGCTCTGTACAACTGCAGAAGGACCTCTTTGCTCCTATATTTGATTCCTCTTGTTATGAAGGCCAACATGCCATTTGCTTTCTTCACTGCCTGCTGTACCTGCTTACTTTCATAGACTGATGTACAAGGACTCCCAGATCCCATTGTACTTCCCCTTTTCCCAACTTGACGCCATTTAGATAGTAATCTGCCTTCCTGTTTTTGCTACCAAAGTGGATAACCTCACATTTATCCGCATTAAACTTCATCTGCCATGCATCTGCCCACTCCCCCAACCTGTCCAAGTCACCCTGCATTCTCGTAGCATCCTCCTCACAGTTCACACTGCCACCCAGCTTTGTGTCATCTGCAAATTTGCTAATGTTACCTTGAATCCCTTCATCCAAATCATTGATGTATATTGTAAATAGCAGCGGTCCCAGCACCGAGCCTTGCGGTACCCTACTAGTCACTGCAGCCTTGATGTGATGTGGTTTAATACATGAAATGGTTGGATTAACAAAATGCACTTTTTCCCTTGATGCCAACAACCATCACACAATACAGAAGTTGTCGAAAACATCTCCGGTAATTCTTAGGATCAGTTAATCCAATTCTCCTGCCATTTGATCTTATTCTAATGTACATCCCTCGGCACTTTAGAAACTTACAGTTGAATCTGATTCCACCTTCCTTTTGGACGATGGGGGAAGGCAGGAGAATGGGGTAGAGAGGAAAAAGTAGATGAGCCATGGTTGAATGACGGAGCTGACTCGATGGGCTGAATGGCCTAATTCCGTTTCTATCTCTTACGGACAGTATTATGGATCATATGAAATGTCCAAAAATCCCTAGTAGTCTATTTCCAGGTAGCTGAGGCCATTCATTGAATCAGTAGTAAAGAAGGCAAACGCAATGCTAGCATTTATTTCGAGAGGGCTAGAAAACAAAAACAAGGATGTAATGCTGAGGCTCTGTAAGGCGCCGGTCAGGCCACATTTGGAGTATTGTGAGCAATTTTGGCACCATATCTGAGGAAGGCTGTGCCGAGTCTGGAGAGGGTCCACAGGAGGTTTACAAGAATTGTCACAGGAATAAGTGGGTTAACTTATGATGAGTATTTGACGGCACTGGGCCTGTACTCGCTGGAGTTTAGAAGAATGAGGGGGGACCAAATTGAAATGTACCGAATAATGAAAGACTTGGATAGAGTGGATGTGGGGAGGATGTTTCCACTAATGGGAGAGTCTAGGACTAGAGGTCATAGCCTCAGAATTAAAGGAATTTCTTTAGTCAAGAGGGTGGCGAATCTGCGAATTCATTGCCACAGAAGGCTGTGGAAGCCAAGTCAATGGATATTTTAAAAGCAGAGATAGATAGATTCTTGATTAGCACGGGTGTCAGGGGTTCCGGGGAGAAGGCAGGAGAATGTGGTTAGGGGGGAGAGATAGACCAACCATGACAGAGTAGATTTGTTGGGCCGAATGGCTTAATTGTGCTCCTATCACTTATATTCACAATGTGAATTGAACATGCAATGCTTGCAACTCATAGTGGAAATTTGACCCAGAACTTGATTTCCGTGTGAAGTTGTGTTACAACTATGAACAGCAACTTGCTGTACAAGAAAATGATGTGGGAAATATTTTGGATGCCTGGTTAATAGATTTTCAGAAGGCATTTGTCAAAGTCCCACATAAAAGCAAAATAGATAAATGAAAGCATTACGAAAAAAAAATTAACTGAAGCAAAAATAGCAGTGATTCATTGTGAATTTCAGACTAGAGGATGATAAAGACTGGGATTCCCAAGACCTTACTTTCCCAAGAACTACTTTCTTCAGTGTACATGGAGGTGTATTTGTATCTGGATGCTTTGGTGTATCTGGTCCACCGCGCACACGAGGTCGGCTCCCGAGGGACAAGTCGGATCGCTGGTCGACGCACGCATCCAAGGAAGGCGACGGATGGAGGCCCTGCTGCAGCCTGGGGCTCGCCTGGATCGGGCACCGCTCATAAGAACGAGAGCGCGGACTGGACTTTGCAAATGTCGCCCAAACGTGGCGCCTCTTTCCTGCGGGCTCAGTGGACTATTTCTGTACATTTTGCTAATCGGGGGATTGTGGTTAGGTACGGCAATACTCTACTGGACTGATAGTAAAGGAAATCAGTCCACAGTGCATTGACACATAATCAGTGCAGCACATGCATAACTCCAGATGCATAAAACAAGTGAAGGAGATGAGGAGGAATTTCTTTAGTCAGAGGGTGGTGAATCTGTGGAATTCTTTGCCACAGGAGGTTGTGGAGGCCAAGTCAATGGATATTTTAAAGCTAGAGATAGATAGATTCTTGATTAGTATGGGTGTCGGGGGTTATGGGGAGAAGGCAGGAGAATGGGGTTGAGAGGGAGAGATAGGTAGGCCATGATTGAATGGAGTAGACCTGATGGGTCGAATGGCCTAATTCTGCTCCTATCACTTATGAAATTGCACAGCACGGTGGCGCAGCAGGAAAGTTGCTGCCTTACAGTGCCAGAGATCCAGGTTCGATCCTGACTACGAGCGCTGACTGTAAGGAGCTTGTACGTTGAAACTTTGAAGAATTTACTTCTGTGTGAAAATGGGTGAGAGCGTGGAACTAGCTAACAATGGGGTTGAAGTGTGTAATCAGGTGAATCTTACCAAGAATACGGGGGGGGGGGGAGGAAAGAGGGGAATAGAATATTAAGATGAAAGGCATATTTGAAGCAAAGATGCAAGGAGAAGTAGGTGGAGCATAAATACCGGTATGGGAAGCTTCACTGAAATGAACCCTTCAATGTGTTGTATATCTGGTAGACTTGATGTAATCCTACACATTAACGTTAAGAAAAGTGAGTCCAACTAGAACGTAGAACACAGTAGATAATAGCACAGGAACGGGCTCTTCGGCCGAACATGTTGCCAAGACCAACTCTTATCTGCCTGCACATAATCACATACCTCCATTTCCTGCATATCCATCATATCCATGTACCTAGCCAAAGGTCTCAGCACCACCAATGCATCTGCCTCCACCACCACCTCCAGCAGCACATTCTAGGCACGCAGCACTCTGTGTAAAAAAAAAACTTGCCTTGCACATAGAGTCCTAGAGGCTTACAGAGTGCAGACAGGCCCTTCAGCCCAACTTGCCCACACCAGTCAACATGTCTCATTTCATGTAAACCCTGCCCCTCTCACCTTAAAGCTATGCCATCGAGCATTTGACATTTCTACCCTTGGAGAAAAGGTTCTGACCAATGATTCCATGATACTTTATAATGCCATCTCCTCGCGTACGTCTATCTGGTCTTCCCTCAACCTCCTTCGTCCCAGAGAAAATGGCACCATTCTTGCAGCGCCAGAGACCCCGCTTCGATCCTGACTAAAGGTGCTGTCTGTACGGTGTTTGCACGTTCTCCCCGTGACCTGTGTGGGTTTTCTCAGAGATCTTCGATTTCCTCCCACACTCCAAAGACGTACAGGTTTGTAGGTTAATTGGCTTTGGTAAAAATAAATCATAAATTGTCACTAATGTGTAGGGTAGTGCTAGAGTACGGGGTGATCGCTGGTCGGCACGGACTCAGTGGGCTGAAGGGCCTGTTTCGGCGCTGTGTCTCTAAAGCTTCAAGTCTATACCCTCCAATATTTGACATTTCCATCTTGGGGGGTGGAGAAAGGTTCTGACCATCTACCCTCTCTATGTCTCTCATAATCTTAAATACTTCTATCTGGTCCCTTTCCCCCAACCTCCGTCTTGCAAGAGAAAACCATCCAAGTGTGAGCAACCTCTACCAGTAGCTAATATCCTCTAATCCTGGCGTCTTAGATTGTATTAGATTATTAATGGGCTTGGACACGCTGGAGGCAGGAAACATGTTTCCAGTGTTGGGGGAGTCCAGAACCACGAGCCACAGTTTGAGAATAAAGGGTAGGCCATTTAAAACGGCGATGAGAGAGTTGTGAATCTGTGGAATTCTCTGCCTCAGAAGGCAGTGGGGGCCAATTCTCTGGATGCTTTCAAGGGAGAGTTAGATAGAGCTCTTAAACATAGCGGAGTCAGGGGATATGGTGAGAAGGCAGGAACCGGGGTACTGAATGTGGATGATCAGCCATGATGACAGTGAATGGCGGTGCTGGCTTGAAGGGAGGAATGGCCTACTCCAGCGTCTATTGTCCATTGTCTTTCAGGTTAATACAAAGCTTAAAAAGTTGAAAATCTAAATGCTTGATGACTTTTATCCGAGGGTTGAAAGCTGATGCAGATAGTTTAGATCATGTTGCTGCAACAAGGGTTGGCAATTCCATTCCTCCTTCATGCCGTCTGGCAGATCCCCACTGCCCTTTTTGTCATATAATCACCCAAGATTAAATAGAAATTAAATTAAATAGCTGTGTTTAATTGATTTACAATTTGAAACCATTTCTTCTCTATTAGCTGCTTGGGACTCAGTTCAAAAAGCCTACAGTATATTCAGTGCTTTTACTGGTGCCAAGCACCAGTAATTTCCTTGTTATTTTTTCTTTCAACCAAATGTATCCATAATTGAACATTGAGCAAGGGTTTCCAGCAGCTCTGTTGTCAACGTAATCAATGCCTGCAAGGAAGATGGTTCTTTCCTTGTTTAGCAGTGTGTAGTATTGGTCAGGTTTACGACCACCATGTGCAAGGGCATGCTCAGCGTGTTTGAGGATGTCACTAAAGTGGGTGGTGTCGTGGATAGTGAAGATGGTTATCAAAAATTACAGCAGGATCTTGCTCAGCCGAGCAGTGGACTGAGGAATGATGAATGGAGTTTATTGCAGATAAGTGCTTCATTCTTGGTTCTTGGTTCTTGGTTACTTGGTCCTCCAAAATATTCCTACTGGAATTGAAACTGGAGGTGGTGAAGGGAGGGCTTAAGCCAGAGAGGGTTATTGGGAAGAAAGTGCCACTTTAAATTTAGTTGCATCTGGCTGGGCAACCGTGGCTTGTAACCACCATACAGCCATGCAGTAAAAAATAAAGAACACAACATGGAGTAGAAATTCAACATAAAACATAAAACATCCCCTCACAGCAGGGTCAAAGTTTCCCGCTGTGAGGGAGGGCACCAAAGTCAGTCTCTTCCCCTGATGCTCCCCACTGTTCACCCGTGGTCGGGGCCTCCCCGAGCCCCCTGCAGTTGCCGCTACGGGCGGCCCGATGTTCAGGCCCGCTTGGCGGGGTGATGCAAGTCCGACGTCGGGGCTGGGGGACGTCCTCAGCGGCCTGGACCTCGAGTCGGCCCCCTCCTACCGGAGTCCGCGGCTCCCAAAGTCCGCAGGCCGCGCCGGGTGGAGATGCAACACTGGAGGCCCTCGGCAAAGGGCCCCAGGACTCCAGGGAGTTGTTCAGCGCCGCCCGCGTTGGGAGCTCACGAAACCAGAGCTCCACGATGTTGGAGCAGCGGCCCAACGCTCCGGAGCTCCAACGGCGACCCAGGTAGGCATCGCCCGCTCCGCGGTGACTCCAGCGCCGCCGCTGTTGCAGCTCTGGTCCGGTTCCCAGTCCCCGGCAGGAAAGGCCGCTCCGATCCAGCAGGTAGGCCGCGAGGTGGGGGGCAAGGACGCGACTCGGAGAAATAGTCGCGTCCCCGCCAGGAAGCGACTGGGAATTAGTTTCCCCCTTACCCTGCCCCCCTCCCCCACATATAAAAGTTAAAGTTTCCCCCCAAGACAGACTTTTAACGGACTAAAAATAAAAAAAAGATGTAAAAACAAGCGGGCTGCAGGCAGAGGCTGCTGTCAGTGCAACACCCCCTAGACTTGGGAAATCAAACTAGGGCAGGACTTTTACAATGTATCAGGCAACTGAACCATCCTATCAACAACTAGAGAACGGCCCTGAGCTACTATCTACCTCACTGGAGATCCTCTGACTATCGTTAATCGGACTTTACAGGACTTTAACACTTGCATTAAGTGTTAATTCCTTCCTCATGCGTGTATATACACACTGTGGGTGGCTTGACTTATAATCATGTATAGTCTTTCCGCTGACTAGTTAGCAAGCAACAAAAGCTTTTCTCTGCATCTTGGCTCATGTGACAATAAACTAAACTAAACTATACTAAAATGCCCTGGGAAGTATTATAGAGCAGAGGGTTTGAGGAGTAGGGGCACATGGTTCCCTGAAGGTTGCTGGGTAGAAAGGGTGGGTCAAGAAGGTTCCTGGTACATTGGCCTTCATCAGTCCGGCTACT
Organism: Okamejei kenojei; assembly: GCA_035221665.1. Lineage (NCBI taxonomy): Eukaryota > Metazoa > Chordata > Chondrichthyes > Rajiformes > Rajidae > Okamejei > Okamejei kenojei. Next base: position 38,987,785 of record CM069149.1, read on the forward strand.
GAATATAGAAGTTGTGATGTTACGATACAGTTGGGCAAGCCGTCGGTGAGGCTGCATTTGGTGTTTTGTGTTCAATTTTGATCACCCAAAAGGAGTCGTTGAGACAGGTATATGACAACATTTAGAAGATATTTGGACAGGTGCAAGGATAGGAAAGGTTTGGAGGGATATGGGCCAAACATGGGCAGGTGGGGCTGGCGTACATGAAGCATCATGGTCGACATGGACAATTTGGGCTGAGGGACTGACTATATCTGTGCTGTCCAACTCTATGAGTCCATTGCACTCTGGGTATGGTTGCTTCAGTGGTAGACCTCATCTCTCTGCCTGGTGTGGTGAGGTCAGGCACGTGTTTGGATGCTCTTTGTTTCACTTGCCCCATCAGTGGTTCCTATGCCTTCAGCGGTCTGGGTCCCAAACGTGGCAATAAAATTTAGTTTTATTGCCACGTGGACCGAGGCACAGTGAAAAGCTTTTGTTGCGTGCAAACCAGACAGTGGAAAGAAAGTACATGATTACACTCGAGCCGTACACGGTGCACAGATACATGCTAAGGGAATAATGTTTAATGCAAGGTAATGCCAGTAATATCCGATCAAAGATAGTCCGAGGGTCCCAATGAGGGAGATAATAGTTCAGCACTGCTCTCTAATTGTGGTGCGAAGAAAATGTCCCTGAATCTGGAGCTGTACGTTTTCATACTTCTACACCTTTTGCCCGATGGGAGAGGGGAGAAGAGGGAGCGGCCATGGTGTGACTTATCCTTGATTATGCTGCTGGCCTTGCCGAGGCAGCGTGAGGTATAAATCAGGTATAAACTGTAGAATTCCCTTGCAAAAAACTCGAGTTGCGGCCTTACAGCGTCCGGTGACCTGGGTTTGATCCTGAATGTCATGTCGGTCAGTTTGTACCTTCTCCCCATGTGACCATGTGGGTTTTCTCCGGGTGCTCCGCTTTCCTCTCACACTCCAACGACGTGCAGGTTTGTAGGTTAATTGGCCAGGTGTGAATGTAAAGATTATCCCGTGTGTGTTGGATAGTGTTGATGTGCGGGGATCGCTGGTTGGCGTGGATTCGGTGGGTCGATTGCGCCTGCATCAGCGCTGTATCTCTAAACTAGCCTAAACGATTGGTACTTCAAGCTTTCAGGCAGCCATGTTGTTTTCAAGCGTCTGCGGGTGTGCTGTGTTCCAGCGGTTTGTCTAAGGCGATCGTTTGTCTCTCGCACTTTGTAAAGGTTCCGAATATTTCTCCTTTCAGGGAAGGAAACGAGAAAGATAACTATTGGCAGTTCTGTCACTAATGATGAAGACCTTGTGTCGGATTTATGTTTGGCTCTGTAACCATGGGGATTAGCCAGAGTATATGCTGATGGCTGCAGTGGTTGTTCTTTGGCATGCAGCTGGGAGCTCTGAACACCGAACAAGAGGCATCTCTGTTACTTGGACTAACTCCAACCATACTTCCTGCTCAACGAGAAACAATGTCTCAAAAGGTGATGGATGGAGACAAAGTCAACTTCTGCAGAGTGGATCCTAAGGATCGGACAGGCCCGTTCAAAGTACTTGTGGTGATCGGTATGTCCAAGCTCATCTGTTGAGCCTTGATTGCAGGATGAGTAGAGTGGCAATGTTACCTGTCATTGCTTGTGGCTATGTCAGACAGTGTCAGATGTGGGAAGGAACTGCGGATGTTGGTTTAAACTGAAGACAGACACAAAATGCTGGAATAACTCAGCGGGACAGGCAGCATCTCTGGAGAGAAGGAATGGGTGACGTTTCGGGTCGAGACCCTTCTTCAGACTTCTTCAGGCGGTGTTGCCTGCCTATGGGCTTAGACTGAAGCCCCAATCTCTGCAGGGCCACTGCACACAAATGCAGTATGGTGGCACAGCGGTAGGGTTGCTGCCTTACAGCGCCAGACACCCGGTTTCGATCCTGACTAACGGGTGCTGCCAGTATGGAGTGTGTACGTATGGAGTGTGGAGTGTCTCCCCGCGGACCGCGTGGGTTTTCTCCGGGTGCTCTGGTTTCCTCCCACACTCCAAAGACATACAGATTTGTAGGTTAATTGGTTTTGGTAAAATTGTAAATTGTCCCTCATGTGTAGGATAGCGTAAGTATGCGGGGGTCGCTGGTCGGCGCAGACTCGGTGGGCTGAAGGGCCTGTTTCTGTGCTGTATCTCTAAACAAAACTAAAATGTGTCATCACAATATATGGGTATGGGGACTTGCAGACCCATACTATGGGAGCCATCTTCTTGGCCTCAACAGAAGGGCTGCAGGTTGACCAGCGAGCCAATGGATGTGTCTCCAATACAATTTCCAGCACTTGTTCTTCAATCTGTAAGTTGTGGCCATCCTTCTGTAGGAAAGGTTGGTCAGCTGTTGTAAATGCTTGGTCATGCCCCATCAAGAAACACTGGCAAGAAATGATGGAAGGCCTTTATGTATAAAAAATATATTAAAAAATATGTATTAAAAAATATGTTAAAGAAACATTTGGAGGAGTCCATGGATTGGATAGGTTTAGAGCGGATATGGGCCAAATGCAGGCAGGTGCGACTAGTGTAGATGGGACATATTAGTCGGTGTGGGCAAGTTGGGCCGAAGGGCCTGTTTCCACACCGTGTGATTCTTTGACTCTATGTAATAGTTTAGTTAAGGGAGATTCACATATTCACCATCCTCCAACTAAAGAAATTCCTCCTCATCTCCTTTCTCTCGGTGCGTCCTTTAATTCCGAGGCTGTGCCCTCTAGTCTCCCACTAGTGGAAACATCCTCTCCAATTCGCTCTATCCAGGCCTTTCACTATTTGGTAAGTTTCAATGACGTCACCCCTCCCCCCCCCCACCAAACCTTCTAAACTTCAGAGAGTACAAGCCCAGTGCCTTCAAGGACTTTTGTTGTAGGTTTACTATCCTGTCATGATGTTTTGAGTTACTTTTTCCACCTCTGCCTTCTAGCTGAAGATCATGCCATTTGAGATATGAGCAGAATTAGGCCATTCGGCCCAACAAGACTACTCCGCCATTCAATCATGGCTGATTTATCTCCTAACCCCATTCTCCCGCCTTCTCCCCATAACCTCTGACACCCATACAAATCAAGAATCTGTCTATCTCTGCCTTGAATATATCCACTGACTTGGCCTCCACGGCCTTCTGCGGCAAATAATTCCCGATTCCGCACCCTCTGACTAAAGAAATACCTCTTCATCTCCTTGCTAAAAGCACGCCCTTTAATTCTAAGGCTATGACCTCTAGTCCTAGACTCTCCCACTAGTGGAAACATCCTCTCCACATCCAAGGTTCTTGGATAGATTTAGACAATAGACAACAGGAGTGGACCATACGGCCCTTCAAGCCAGATTTATTTGTCAACAAATCAAGGGAGATATGTTTGCTAGATCAGGTTTCACATTACGTTCGACTATTTGCTATGTTATCCTTGTCCCGGAAAGCAATAAAAATGCAGGGAGGGAATGCCAAAAATAAACTTCCAAAATATAATCATTTGATGTATGGTGTTCAAAATCAGCCCTCTGTGACCCTGGATTAATCCCTGTGACAGAATGTAGAATTATTAGTCGCATAACTGCAGATGCATAGAGTTGTCTATTGTATAATCCATAATGTATTCCAAATGATCTATTGTTTAATTAAAGCAAATGCATAAATTAAAGGAAAGATCATTGAAGTAACCGATCGTATGTCCTGTGTATAGAACCACAAATTGTCACTGAGTTAATCACAGTGACCCTGTTAAAGATTAATGATAAAATGTTTCAATTATCATTGTCATAAAAATTATCATTGTCATAACACGACCTTTCCTAATCATCATCATTATGCAACTTAAGGTGAGGGCATGCTTTCTTCAATATCTTTTATGATATCAAAAGAATCTTGGTTGCTGCAGCAACGCCTGATCAATTGCAATCAGGGGTAATTTTGCAGTTCCTCTGTCTCCTAAACTGAAGGGATAGTTTTTAATAAATCATTGGTGAGGCACGGTGGCGCAGCAGTGGAGTTGCTGCCTTAGAGCACTCACAGTGCCTGAAACCTGGGTCCGGTCCTGGCTACGGGTGCTTGTCTGTGCCGAGTTTGTACTTTCTCCCCGTGACCTGCGTGGGTTTTCATCGAGAACTTCCCACACTCCAAAGACGTACAGGTTTGTAGGTTAATTAGCTTGCTAGTAAAAATTGTCCCTAGTGTAGGTTAGTGTTAGTGTGCGGGGATCGCTGGTCGGCGTAGACTCGGTGGGCCGAGGGGCGGGCTTCCGCGCTGTATCTCTGAACTAAAAAACTAAACTAATCAGTCCAAGTTGATTTAGGAAAGGATATCCTGCCAACATAACTCTTCCTATGTCTCCTAGCAGCTAACTGTGACAGAAATGTTAAGTTGGCCGCTGTGCTTCTTAAGTGTAGTTTGTGTCCTAGGATGACTTGCTTCCATGCGTGTATGAGAACTGATGGGGCCAGTGAGGGATCTAAACATGCCGTCTGTGTGGAGTTTGCATGTTCTCCCTGTGACTGCGTGGTTTTCCTCTGGGTGCTCCGGTTTCCTCCCACATCCCAAAGACATGCAGCTTTGTAGATTCATTGGCTCTGTAAATTGTCCCCAGTGTGTAGGGTAGAACTAGTGTACAGGTGATCGTTGGTCGGGGTAGACTCGGTGGGCCGAAGGGCCTGTTCCCACACTGTATCTCAAGAGTCAAGAGTGTTTTATTGTCATATGCCCTAGATAGAAAAATGAAATTCTGACTTGCTGCAGCACAACAGAATATGCGCACATAGTGCAGTGTAAACAATATAATAAAGGAGAGGGGAAAAAAAGATTAGTGTGTGTATATACACACACTCACAAGTACACACACACTCACACACACACACTCACAAGTACACACACACACACACTCACAAGTACACGCACAGACACACACATATATATATACACATATTTATACATACACACATACGTACACAAAAAACAAACAATATTTGTGCAATAATAACAATAATATCTCTAAACTAACCTAAATGAAACATTCCCTGCATATCCATATGCCTGTCCAAAAGTCTCTTCAACGCTCCTATCATATCAGCCTCCAACTCCTTCAGCAGTGCATTCCAGTCACTCATCACTCTCTGTGTTTAAAAAAGATTGCCCCACATGTCTCCTTTTAACATTCCCTCTCTCATCTTAAAGCAATGCCCTCTAATATTTGATAGTTCCATCGTAGGGGAAAAAAGGCTCTGACTGTCTAATGGGATGAATATAAAATAAAGGGCAAATACAATTTTGCATTGATGTATTAAGGCCAATTCCATAGGAAGGTACTGCAGATGCTGGTTTACACCGAAGGTAGACTCAAAATACTGGAGTAACTCAGCGGGTCAGGCAGCATCTCTGGAGAAAATGATATTAAGTCAGACTGATGAAGGATCCTGACCCGAAAAATCACTTGATCTTCTCCAGAGATGCTGCTTGACCTGCCGAGTTACTCCAGCATTTTGTGTCTATCATAGGTTGTCCAGCATTTCTGGAAAAAAGGTATAGGTGACATCTCGGGTCGAGACCCTTCCTCAGACCAATTCCATATTGTTGACCATCCAGTGGTGAGGCGCTTGTGGAAAACTGCAGTTGTACGCTCTGATTAAGTCGACTTTGATTCAATCTTTTATTTGGATCCAGCATTTTTGCCTACCTTTGATTTTTCCAGCATCTGCAGTTCTTTCTGAAACATTTTATTTGGCCCGAGTATTTTAGTGCGTACTTTATGTCAATGGAAGGCATGGTTTCTATTGGAATGAGCACCGAGACACGATTCTTTTACCTTTATAAATGAAATGTGTGAATTCCAAATGCTATTTCAAAATAAAATCCATTAATTATTTACTTAAAACTCGATTGCATTCATTCTCAGTTGGAATCATTTAATGAAAAACGCTGGCAACATTTAATATCTGGTTATTTTTAGTGATAATGTGCTGATTTCTCTGCCCTGTATACGGGAAATGATTTGTTTTGTAACTGATCTAATTAAAAAATAAAAGAACAATATTGGCCGCAGTATCACCATTCTCCCCGCTTACAGGACTGCTGGAGCAAGTCAGCTGTCTACTGTTATATAACCAACAACATTTAATAGGTTTTGTTCGCCGTTGAAAAATATTCACAGAGGAAAGTGAACAAAATTGGAGGTATGTTTATCAGACTGACACTGTGACTCAGCAGTAGAGTTGTTGCCTTATGCCCCTGTCCCACTTAGGAAACCTGAACGGAAACCTCTGGAGACTTTGCGCCCCACCCAAGGTTTCCGTGCGGTTCCCGGAGGTTCCCAGAGGTTTTTGTCCCACGGCAACCACCTTCAACTAGCATCGCAACCGGCTTCGACTAAAAAATTACCGATTTTTAAAACGGAAACCACTTTCGACCATTAGGGAGACTGACAAAAACCTCCGTGAACCTTTGGGAACTGCACGAAATGGGGCGCAAAGTCTCCAGAGGTTTCCGTTCAGGTTTCCTCAGTGGGACAGGGGCATTACAGAGCTGGAGACCCAGATTCGATCCTGACTTTGGGTGCTGTCTGTACGGATTTTGTACGTTCTCCCCATGACCTGCGTGGGTTCCCCCCGGGTGCAAGGGTTTCCTCCCACCCTCCAATGACATACAGATTTGTAGGTTAATAGGCTTGGGAAAAATTGTAAATTCTCCCTGGTGTGTGTAGTGTACTCCAGCGTGGGAACAGGCAGTTCGGCCCACCGAGTTCGTGCCGACCAACGATCCCCACACACTTTAACACTATTCTTCACACACTAGGGCCAATGTCACTACAGACAAGCACCCGTAGTCAGGATCGAACCCGGGTCTCTGGAGCTGTAAGGCAGCAACTCTACCGCTGCGCCTACGTGCCAAAGGTGTTGTCTTATAATTCTGAAAATGGGTCCCGACCCGAAAAGTTACCTAACCATGTTCTCCAGAAATGCTGCCTGAGCCGCTGTGTTACTGCAGCACTTTGTGTCTTTTTTGTTATATCTAGCATCTGCAGTTCCTTCGACCCAAAACATCACCCGCTCCTTTCTCTCCAGAGATGCTGCCTGGCCAGCTGAGTTGCTCCAGCACTTTATGTCTATCTTCGGTATTAATCGGTATCGGCAGTTCCTTCCTACACATTTTGTCTGCAGTTCCTTGTTTTTACATTATGCCTTTTAATTTGTTTCCTTACGACACAGGAGGAGGCATTTACAGGCCCGTACGAAGCTTTTCAAAAAGGGGGGTGGCACGACAGGATTCCCAAAATTTTATGTGAAATAATGTGCATGCAGCGCACATCACATGCGGTAAGCCCCTCACGTCCAGGTTCCAGGGCCCGCTTAAGTGGATGTGAAAACGTGTTTGTCCTCGTTGGCTGGATCAAAGTAAGATGCCGAGCGCGATTGCGCCCACTGCAAGCTTGCTGTGTGAGGCGAGCATCTCTCTGCCACTCAGGCTCATGTCCAAGGGCCCCAGCTACCTCCACAGTCAAATGGAGGGGGACAGGCGGGGTCGGCAGAGTGCTGTGTTGAGACTGGCTGCCGACAAGGCCAAGAACTTGAAGAGCCAGATGGCGAGGGGGTGTAAAGTGGAGCCCAATGGTTTGGGCAGCTCTGCCCCCGTGGAAGGCAGCGGCAGCGGGACCAGCAGCAACACGAAGACTTACCTGGCCTCCGCCAGCCCCCAGTAGAGCGGGCAGCTGGGGCTTTCGCCTGACATTGTGCGTCGCTCCAGCTCCAAGAGGCAGCTCAGGCCCGATTCGCTAGTCATGTACCGGCAGAAGTGTGAGTTTGTGCGGGGAGCGGCGGCCACCAGCAGCGCAAACAGTTTCAAGGGCACTGGCAGCCTGGTCTGTTGGCTGCTGCCCGGCTCTAGCGGCCGGGGTGACAAGCAGCAAGGGCTGACAACAGGAGCAGCAACGTCGGAAGGGGAGAATTAGCAGCGGGTACAGAGGCTGCAGCACCCCAGGGTGCACAAGTAACCACACGAGCAGCACTCCAGGGTGCACAAGTAACCACACGAGCAGCACTCAGGGAGAAACAGCAGCCTCGCCAGCAACACCCAGGGTGCACAAGTAACTACACCAGCAGCACCCAAGGGTGCACAAGTAACTACACCAGCAGTACCCAAGGGTGCACAAGTAACCACTCCAGGAAGCACCAGTAGCCACATCAGCAGCATCTCAGGGTGCACAAGCCATGCAGCGCCAAGAGAAGCAGCAGCAGGTCGCCCCAAGGAGCCGCGCAAGCGGCAGGTTGTGAAGGCGGATTATGGCGCTCACACTCTGACCTTTGCTGCCGCTTCTCGAGCCTGCTCGGGCTTGGACATTTTCTTCGAGCACTGCGGACTCGAGCCTGAGGTGATCGAGATCCTGGCCAGGGAGCAGTTTGCCGCCGACGCCGCCTTCGAAAGCCTTGCCCTCATGTTTCGCAGCGTGAAAGGCCTGTCCCACTTGCGTGACATTTTCGGCTTTTTTCCTGAAAAAAGGTTGTCGAGTCGTGGTCGGGTCGTGACGCGGCCTGATGCGTGGTGACGCATGTAGTGACGCGCGGTGACTCCCTGTCGCCTCTGGATTTTGGAATGTTCAGTTTTATTTACAGATGTATTGGTCCGCTTCCAGATCCAATCACCGTCTCTAACTTTTCACAGGGATGGATTCAGCGAGTGTAGACTGAACTCCCCTCTCCCCTCCACCCCCCAGTTCCCTTATTCCGGGGGGGGGGGGGGGCGCTGGATGAATCAGTGCGGGATGGGTAGATGGCGGGGAGGGGGAGGGGGGTTGAGAAGGCAATCGGTGCAGAATGGATGGATTGAGGCAAGGGAATTAATGTGTGTTGGTTGGGGTTGGTAAAATTATGAGGGGAGAGCGCGGGAGATGTCAGTGGAGGAATACGGGATGGATGGGGGGAATCAGTACAGGATGAATGGGGGTGGGTCAGTACAGTGTGGATCGGGGGGCTGTGCAGGATGAATGGGCGGTTTAGTGCAGGATGAATGGGAGGAGCAGTGCAGGATGGATGGGAGGAGCAGTGCAGGATGGATGGGAAGGGGGTCAGTACAGGATGAATTGGGGGACGAGTATAAGATGGATGTGGAGGTGGCAGGAGAATCAATGCGAGGTGGATAGGGAGATCAGTGCAGGATGAATAGATGGGGGTTGTAGATGGGGAAGTGATCACATGGGATGTCAGTGAGGACTGAATAGAGGGGGAATGGGAGGAGAGGTCCCAGGATGCGGGGGGGGGGGTGGAGGGGGGCGTACAAGAGAGAGAGAGAGGGGAAGGGGCAGAGGAGGTGGTGAGGAAGGAAGGTCAGCGCTCCTCGTACAGGGACGGCAGCATCGCCCCGCAGCCTTGGCCGTCCCTGTCCACTTGGGACTCCTCGCCACCTCCGCCCGGTGACGGGAGAACGGTCTCCCCGTGCCGGCAGCGGACGGGACCCGCTGGCGACGCTCCGACGCCGCGGATGGAGCCGATGGACCGGGCGGGCAAACACCGCACTCCCCCCACCCTCCCCCGGAGAAACGGGAACTCATTTTTTTTCCAAACCATTCCGTTTTTTAATACCCCCGATATAAAACAAACAGAGTCCCCCGCAACGCAACGCAATATTTCACGGTCCCACTCATCCAAACTAGGCCCGGAGCGGATGTTCGCAAATATTAAAAAAAAGTCTTTCCTGGGATTTTTTTCCCCTCTGAAATAAAAGGGGGGTGCGGTCGCACCCAACGCACCCCCCCTTCGGACGGCCATGATTTAGCCTTCAGGAGTCCATGCCTGTTGAGAGAGTTTATCCCATCAATCCCAATTATTTCCTTGTGATCTATTCTCTTGCAGGAGCCCATTAACACCTCCCCCACCCACTTGCCCCACCATCCAGCTACACTAGGGATAACTTAGAATAGCACAATAATCTACCATTCTACTGTGTGGAAGAAACCAAAGCTCCCAGGGGAATCCTGCATTGGTCACAGGGAGGTTTGAACACAGATACGACCGGAGTTCAGGAGCAAAGATCCTATAGCGGAGCAAGATAGACCACTCCTACTAAATGCAATGGGCTGACGTGTAGTACACAATGGAGCGAGCCTTTTTTTCGTCCATTTCTGCAACCCAACCCGACCCGACCCGATCCGACTCGCAGTGTAATCAACGTTGTGGGGGAACAGTTTGTGTTAATAAATTATAATTCTGAAAATGAGGAGAATATTTTTACCAAATAACTTTTATTTTTACGAGGATGTTTCCGTAACCGGCTTCCGTCTCCGCACTAGTTATCTTTGCTCCGCTGTGGGATCTTTGGTGCGGAGACGGAAGCCGGTTACGGAAATGGGGCCTTAAATTACCCATGAATCTGCCCATGACCATCTTTTTCGTCGAGTGATCTATCTTGCTCGCTGTAGGATCTTTGGTCAGGAGTGAGCCTGGGTTACTGGAGTTGTGAGATGCCCGCAGAACCACCGTCTCACTTAAATAGAAGAGCACCAAAACTAACCTCCACTAAATGAATGTGAAATACCTTAAATTAAATTTCACAGATGGCACAGTTGCAGAATGGTCGAGTTGCTGCCTTACCGTACCAGGGACCCCGGTTCTACCATGACCTTGGGTGCTGTCTGCGTGGAGTTTCCACGTTCTCCCTGTGGTCGCGTGGGTTTCCTCCCATAATCTAAAGACGTGCAGATTTGTAGGTTAATTGGCTCCTGTAAATTGTCCCTGGTGTGTAGGATAGACCTTGTGAATCGCTTGTCAGCGCGGACTTGGTGGGCGAGAAAGCCTGTTTCCACGCCCCATCTCCAGACTAAAGATTCCCTTGAAGATTGATACTGATACTTTTGTATGTCTGTTGCAACAAACCACATTGTGGAAAATTGATACAACTCAGCAAAAAGATTGTTTTGAACATGCAAAGTTCTTTTGTGAACTTGATGCATTCACTAGATTGGACACAGATATCTTTATTTCATGGCTGCGATTCGCACTTTGCAGATGGCAGTCAAAATGAGCCTGGTGTCTCGAGTCGCGCCCACAGCTTACCATGAGATCGTATGACATTTATCAACTGTTGTTGAACTTCCCTGAACCTGCATTGATGAAACCCAACTGCCTAAAGGGAATATCATTGTGTACAAGGTCCTCTCCAAATCGCATGCTATCCTGACCTGGAATTATGTTGCTATTTTTAAGTCTTTACTGGGGCAAGTGGATACCCTTCCCCTGAAGATTCACGAAGGCTAGTCACAGCCACCCCCAAATGTAATAAACGCTGGAGAAGTTTCAGTTTCAGTTTTAGAGATACAGCGTGGAAACAGGCCCTTCAGCCCGCGAGTCCGTGCCAATAAGCGATTGCCCGTACACTAGTTCCGTCCTACACAATAGGGACAATTTACGGAAGCCAATTAGCTTACAAAACCTGCATGTCTTTGGGATGTGGGTGGAAACCGGAGCACCTGGAGAAAACCCACGTGGTCACAGGGTGAAAGTACAAACTCCGTATAGGCAGCACCCACTTCTGCTGGGCACTAGATTTTCAAGAATTTGTTTCAGTTGCCAAGTACACCATCAAAATTATTTGATAATAGTGCCACCAGCGCTTTCATAAAGTAATTCTGATTCCGGACATTGAATAAGTCAAGATGTTGAAAACAGTATCAATGTAGACAAGCCAATGTGTCATGTACATCACCCAACTATGCTTCAGTTAATAATGTAAGCTGTTGTGATGAACCTGGCCAAATAGGTAGAAGCTCTTTGCTTGACTCAGGAAATGAGGGAAGATTTCTAGACATTGCATCTTTGCCAACACACCGAGTACTGCAGCACTGGAGACCCAGGTTCGATCCCGACCGCGGGTGCTGTCTATGTGGAGTTTGTACGTTCTCCCAGTGACCCCATGGGTTTTCTCTGAGATCTTCGGTTTCCTCCCACACTCCAAAGACAGACAGGTATGAAGGTAAATTGGCTTGATACAAATGCAAAAATTGTCCCTAGTGTGTGTAGGATAGTATTAATGGGATCGCTGGTCGGCGTGGACCCGGTGGGCCGAAGGGCCTGTTTCAGCGCTGTATCTTTAAACAGAACTAAAATACTGGGTTCTGCTCTTTACACCTTGAGGTCACCAGAGCTATACACTTATTTGCAGGAAGGAACTACAGATGCTGGTTTACACCGAAGATAGACACAAAGTGCTGGAGTAACTCAGCGGGACAGGCAGCATCTCTGGAGAGAACGAATGGGTGACGTTTCGGGTCGAGACCCTTCTTCATACTCAGTCTGGATTCAGATTCAGTCTGAAGAAGCGTCTCGACCCGAAACGTCACCCGTTCCCTCTCTCCAGAGATGCGGCCCGTTACTCTTGCTTGTAATCAGTTATCCACGCTGATCGCGGTATAATGCAAAATCTGCCTTAAGCTAAAGCTAAGCATTAGAGGCAGGATTAGGAATGACAGATGGCACAGCCATACTGAAGTGATTCCTGATTTCTCAGGAACATTAAAAATAACATTGCAAGCAAGCATCCAAGAATGAATGGTACCTAGCTGTTGATTGTGATCATACTATAGCATGTGGACAGGAACCCTCTCTTTGCAATTGCATGGAGGATAGCATTGGATCTTTACACCTTAAATTACTGCAGCAATTAAGTGTGACTACCTAAATCATCAGTCATTTATTTAAATTATATTTCGTTACAGGCCGTTTAGTCAATGCGTGTGATCTTTTACCATAGTCCCGATTGTTCCCTGATTCTGTTTATTGTTCTCTTTACTCAATAGATAGGGTAAATGCACAGTATGTTATCCAGAATAGGGGAATTGGGAACCAGAGGATATGGGTTAAAGGTGAGGGGGGGGGGGGGGGGGGGGGGGGGGGGGGGGGGAGGGGGGGAAAGATTTAACAGGAACCTGAGAGGCAAAATGTTTACACAAATCATGGTGGGTGTATGATATGAGCTGCTGTACACAAAACACTGGAGTAACTCAGCGGGTCAGGCAGGATCTCTGGAGAAAAGGATTAGGGGACGTTTCGGGCTGAGGTCATTCATCAGACTGCATTTTGTGTCATTCGTTTAATTACTCCAGCAATTTGTGTCTATGTCTGCAGTGTTAACCAACATCTGCAGTTAAGTCTGATGAGAACTCTCGATCCGAAACGTGACCTATTCCTTTTCCCCAGAGGTGCTGCCCTGACCCGTTGAGTTACTCCAGCATTTTGTGTCCATCTCAGGTCCCAGCCTTCTCTTCTTCCCTTTAGCAAGAACGCACCAGAAAGGTTGATGATTTATGCTCCTGTTATAATTCACCCTAATTAAGTTGCTGGCATTACACCCTCACTCTGCATTGCGTTGGAGGCAGCATATGGCTACTAAAGGAAACAAGAGGTTCAATTCATTACCAACTAGTCGCAGCTCAAGGAAATAATCATGGTGTCTTGATGTAGTTGGAAGTCAAGTTGTAGTAATTGAAATTTGGCGATGTTATCACAGGGACCAGGCATACTGTTTGTTTTATACATCTGCGCGAGTTCATGGTGGATCCTTAATCAATAGAATGAATAGAATTTGCAGCACAAATGCACCAGTTCACTTGTCTTCTCTGTGCCCAAACACACTGTAAATTCCAGTCCTGACAAGCCACCTCCTTTTCCACGTCACCTCAGCCTTTCTTTTTCGTTTCCGTCTTGTTTGTGCACTCAGTTTGCATCCCCTTAAACATAGCCATCTACTCATCTTAATCATGGCCACAATCTGCCCACTCTCAGGTTTCAATGCTGGATTTTTTTTGATTGACTATTTTATTCTTGCAGTTAATTGTTTTAGATTCCGTGGTAAGTAAACATCTTGGGAGTGTGCAGCGGTTAAGTTGCTGCCGTACGGCACCAGAGACCCGGGTTCTATCCTGAGTTCTCCGGTTTTTGTGAGTATGTATATATACACACACTGAACTTTTTTTTCTCTTTCATTTACTATATTGATTACAGTGTACTATGTTCACATATTCTGTTGTGCTGCTACAGGTAAGAATTTCATTGTTCTATCTGGGACATATGACAATAAAACACTCTTGACTCTTTCCTCCCCCACTCCAATGACGTATAGGTTTGTAGGTTAATTGGATTCCATGAATAGTAATTTGTCCCGAGTGTGTAGGATCGTGCTGGTGTACAGGATGATCGCTGGTTGGCATGGACTCAGTGGGCCAAAGGGTCTCTTCGCTCTGTCGCCAATTGTCTAAATCTTTACTACCAAATCCTTTCATGATTTTCAAAGATTCATTTGTGTAACTGCTTAGCCTTCCTTTTCCTGTAAAGAAGTATTTCACCCTGTTCAGTTTTTCTGGGGACATCAGCACAAGGAACTGCAGATGCTGTTTTTCAAAACAAAAGCACAAAGTGCTGCAGAAACTCAGGAGTCAGGCAGTATCTGGGGAAAGCATTGATATGTGATTTGCATTTGACCCATAAACCAGGGGTGGGGAACCTTTTCATATTGAAATGCCACATTAAGTTTGCTGTAATCTAATAAGGCCACATCCAAGAAACTTCAATTAAATATACTTCAAAATGTACATTATTTTGTAAAAATCTAACTACTATGTACTAACTTCAAGAAAATGAAAAAATGTTGTTAAAGTTAACCATCCTTTTAATGACTTTGTAAGGGCGCCTTGATTTGGGCTAGGTAGGAGAATGTCGACTCACAGCAATAAGTGGCTGCAAAGCAAGAAAGCATTTTTCGTGCATATTGCCGAAGACGTGGGTATTCTATTACATTTTTCCATATTTCAATTGGATCTTTCTTAGTCAAATAAGGACTTTAAAAGTCATATTTTGTGAGCTCAATCAATTCCATCTGTAATTCTGTGCTTTATTTCAAACCAACCACCACCAACCATTTGCTGTGCTTTTTCAAACCAACCACATTTTCATTTTCAAACCACATTAAGGGCACTCAAGGTCAGTAAAACCACACTCACAGGTTAGTAGACATGTTTTCAGTGTTATTCCCAGCTCAGACTGAGAGATGTGACCCTCTCACTCCCCGATCTTGCAGAGACGGACTGAGGCACTCAACACATCTGTGTTTTTTAGTCCCTAACGGAAGGGGCGTGGCCTTTAGGAGAGAGAATCTCAACATTTTTTAAACACTAATAACTCATTTTTAATCGATGGGAAAAATCTTCTTGTCCTGCGCAGCGGAGGGGGACTCTGAGTAAGACGGCCAAAAATCACAGCCGTAAGTGGCAACGTTTTTTCTAAAATCAATATACAGAACAACTCTTGACCACTTCAGGAAGTGGTCAAGATCAGACTTTTAGTAATACACACACACACACACACACACATATATATGTGTGTGTGTGTGTATATGTGTGTGTATATATCTATATTTACACATACATATGCACAAACATATATATGTATATATATATATGTGTGTGTGTGCATACATGTATGTGTGTATATATATATTTTATACATACATATGTACGTGTGTATGTATATATATTTTACACGTATATACATACGCACGCGCACACATAAAAACAAAACATAATAGTGCAAAAAGACAAAACCAGTGTCTCCAAGTCTGTGTGGTTCAGAGTTTGGAGGTTATATTCGCTTTGTGCTAAATCTGGGATTGTGTTTATGTATAGAGATAATTTACTGAAGTGTATGCAAAAAAAGAATTCCACTGCACCTCTGTACATGTGATAATAAAGATCCATTGAACCGTTCCAGTTTCTACCACTCACTGACACATCAGGGGCACATTACCGTTGCCAATTAACCTCCCTGCCCTTGATTGTTGACTCCTTGGAATGACACTGAACGCTGGCGTTGTGTGACATCAAAGGCTGAATGGTACAATTTGAAGGGTCCGATTTAAACAAATTAGAACCTTTTTTGGATGGAAAAATTCAATTGAAATTGCCCAATTATGTGTTGACTGCTATGAGCAGTCATGTTTAACCACTGTACAAAGAGTGATTTGTAAGCGGAATGACCGCGGTCGATGTCTCAGTGGTTTCTGATGGAGAGGCGATGACAAGCTCTGCAAGTAACACATATTTTGCATTTGATTTGAATGTACAATGATGCACTTGAACAGTCTGTATCAACTACCAGGTCGAGGAATTAGCAGGAGGCTGAGTGTGGGTGGAAAGTGAGTAAAACACCAGACTTGTGATTTCCCAGTCTCTGCTTGCGCACTTCCTGCCTCTGGAAACACCTTCACAAACTCCAGGCTGCAGTTTCCCATTTGGCCAACACACCCACCCTCCCCTCCCCACCCCCCCCTTCCATCCCCCCCCCCCCCCACCCCCCCCCCCCACCCCATTTAGCACCGGTCCGATTTTGTTTACACAGTCGTACACAGGAGGACCTGTGCTCTTTGCTCCACTGAGAAATTACTTGGACTAGTATGCGGATAGTTTAGTTAAGTTTAGCTTAATTTATTGTCACGTGTACCGAGGTACAGTGAGAAGCTTTTTGTTAACCAGGTGTTAACCAGTCAGCGGAAAGACTATACACGATTACAATCAAGCCATCAAAAGTGTGCAGATACATGGTAAAGGGAAAAACGTGAATAACGTTTAGTACAAGATAAAGCCAGTAAAGTCCAATCAAAGATAGTCCGAGGGTCTCCAATCAGGTTGATAACAGCTCAGGACTGCTCATCAGTTGTTGGAAGGGAACAGTTCTGAACGGAAAGATTTGGAGGGATACGGGCCAAACACGGGCAGATGCGACTAGTGTAGATGGGGCATCTTGACTAGCATGGGCAAGTTGGGCCGAAGGGCCTGTTTCCATGTTGTATCGATCGCCCCTACACTAGTTCTATTTTATCCCATGGTTCACCTCTTGGGGCAATTAACAGAGGCTAATTAACCTTCAAACCTTCACGTCTTTGGGGATGTTGGAGGAAGCCAGAGTGCCCAGAGGAAACCCACGCGGTCACAGGGAGAAGGTGCAAACTCCACGCAGGTGGCGTCCGAGGTCAGGATCGAACCCGGTTCTCTGGCGCTTTGAGGCAGTGGTTCCACCAGCCGCATCACTGTTCTATACTTTGACAATTGACGCATTAGTTTCTTAATTTAGCTGTTGAAGAGTATTTGTTTCATCGAGCAGTATTTCTCAGATCTTCAGGGCATGTCCGAAATTGTTGCCGTCTGTCTGAAAAGCTGCTTTATAGATTATGGTGAACATAACAGTGGGAACTTCTCATCAAAGCCATTCGGTTTCTGTCCAGATATTATCCTACGTGAAACATTTGGCAAGTACATGGAGTAAATATAGAATCCTGAAAGTTGAGTTTATTATTGTCACGTGTACTGAGGTACCTGGAAACGTTTTTGTTTGTGTGCTATCCAGTCAAAGGAAGGACTATTTATGATGACTATTAATCCGTCCGCTTTATACAGATAAAGGGTACAATATTTAGTGCAAGATAACTGTTGGGCAGCACAGTGGTGCCGTGGTAGGGTTGCGGCCTTGCAGCACCAGAGACCTGAGTTCGATCTTGTCTACGGGTGCGGTCTGTATGGAGTTTGTACGTTCTCCCCGTGACCGCGCGAGTTTTCTCCGGGTGCTCCGGTTTCCTCCCACACTCCAAAGACGTACACGTTTGTAGGTTAATTGGCTTTGGTAAAATTGTAATTTGTCCCTAGTATGTAGGGTAGTGTTAGTGTACAGGGTGGTCAGTGGGCGGAGCGGACTCGGTGGGCCAAAGAGTGCCTGTTTTCCGCACTCTTTCTCTAAAGTCTAAAGACCCAGTATGTGAGGCATTTACACGACCAGTAATCCAATTACAGTTCAGTTTAGTTCAGTTTAGTTTATTGCCACGTGAACCGAGGTGCAGTGAAAGCCTTTTGTTGCGAGCTGACCAGTCAGCAGAAAGACAATACATGATTAAATACATGATCTCCTCCAGTTTAAATTCCATTTGGAATATTTTGGAGGACCAAGAACCAAGAATCAAGAACAAGACCACAATCGAATCATCCACAGTGTACATATACAAGTTAAAGGGAAGAAAGCGAATAACGTTTAGTGCAAGTTAAAGCCAGTACAATTGTAAATGCTGCCTGTCCCATTGGATTACTCCAGCATTTTGCGTCAATCTTCGGTATAAACCAGCATCTGCAGTTCCTTCCGACAGATAACAATGTGACCTTTGATTCCGCACAGAGACAGAAATAGGATTAGGAGGACCGGTTTAATAATTGGCCTCGTCCATTTTGTATTACTTTCTCGCAGTAACCCATTCTCGCCCTTGTTGAAAGCTGAGTCCTGTATTTCTGAACGAGATGACATTGTTTTCCTTGCTTGCTTGGCGAAGGAAGGAGCCTCCCGCTGACACAGTGCTCCTGGGGCATTGTGCCAGTGTGTGGGCACTGGCCCATTAGTAAGCTATGCTTATTCATGAGCCGTCACTGTGACCGGAGGCGGAGTGATCATAGAGGCTCCGTGGGCCAGGCCCAGTAAAGTCCTTGCCAGTGGCGCCTCACATGGGCTCTCTCAATGGGAGCTCCCAACTGGGTCGAGGAATCTGACCAAATTTGACCCACAAAATCTTATGCAGATTGATCAGTGTTGTGTGCATGCCGGCTGTCTCAACTCACAGCAATAAGTGACCCTGGCATCTTATATCAACCGATATCACCATCCATATCCCTCGTTTCCCTTTCCCCTGACTCTCAGTCTGAAGAAGGATGAGAGGGGACCTCATTGATGTGGAGAGGATGTTTCCACTAGTGGGAGAGTCTAGGACCAGAGGTCATAGCGTCAGAATTAAAGGAAGTTCCTTTAGGAAGGAGATGCGGAGGAACTTATTTGGTCATTTATTGGTTTTTATTTGGAATTTATTTGGTTGGTGAATCTGTGAATTCATTGCCACAGAAGGCCAAGTATGGATGTTTTTAAGGCAGAGATAGATAGATTCTTAATTGGTACGGGCGTCTGGGGTTATGGGGAGAAGGCAGGAGAATGGGGTTAGGAGGGAGAGATAGATCAGGCATGATTGAATGGTGGCGTAGACTTGATGGGTGCAACACAACTCTGAAAATAAATGGCATCAGGACCTGGTGAGGGGTGTGTAAAGATACGAAGTAGGTACATCCCTTTTATCTTAGCTTATTTTACTTTCTTATAATTTCTGTCTTCTATTTTTTTTCTTTCTTTTCCTTTGGTTTCTTTTTTATTCTTTCTGGTGTCTTACGCTTCTACGGGTTCTTCCTGATCACTTTCTCACGCACTTACTATCCTATCTAACTTTCTCTATTCTTCTTCTTCTTCTTAAATTTTAAAATAAGAAGTGGTACAGGAAATGTATTATGTTATTTTTGGCTTATATCATTGTAATGTACATTACTTCTAAGAAAGAAAATAACAAAAAAAACCCCCAAAAAATGATGGGATGAGTGGCCTAATTCTGATCCTATCACTTATGAACCTATGACCTGAAACGTCACCTATTCCTTTTCTCCAGAGATGCCGTGCGACCCGCTGAGTTACTCCAGCTTTTTGTGTCTATCTTCGGTCATACAGCTTGGAAACATGCTCTTTGCTCCACCGACAATTATTTTGACCAGTACATGGATAGGAAAGGTTTTGATGGATATGAACCAAATATGGGCAGGTGGGACAAGTGTCGATGGGGCACCTGGGTCAGCATGGGCAAGTTGGGCCGAAGGGCCTGTTTCCGTCTACTGTGACCCTATGCCTATAGTGGTGGAGCAGCGGAGGACACCAGGGTTATCCTTGGACAGGCCCAGCCTGCAACGCTGCCAGGAAAACAGACCTTCATGGTCAGATCAAGATCCCTTCTTCTTCTTTCGTGTGGCGTGCACAGCCTAAAGTTGTTGGACAACATGTTCCATTTGATCTTCCGTTTGTGCACGTCGAGTTGATTGCATTAGTCGAAACAGGGCGGACCACGTGAGGGTTGCAATCTCCCACCCCATCAAGATCCCTGTGTTTAGAGAAACTGCGACTTGAAAATGGCACCAAACTCTGTATACGGTCTCAGTGCATTACTGCTAAACACTTGTACTGTGTCTGAGATGCTTATCAAACGTGTCTCTTTGCTTATGTAGCGTGATACTTGTGCTGAACTGTACACAAGATTATATACAAACTGTACACAATAATGAACTTCACTGCACCTTCTGACAACTAAAGTGCCGAACCATAGCAAAGTACTGTATCATGACTGTGACAAGTTTGGAAAGTCTAACCCTGCTGACATAAGAAGGCAGGCAGGCAGGCTACTCATAAAATATCCTTTACCTTGTCACCTGCTGCAAACTCGCTAACTAAATTACCAACCAGCTACAGTATGTGAGGCACATTTGCTTGCTATTACATTGCCGTAGCTCTGGGGAATCTGATGCTATTTATTCTCCTCTTGCAATGCTGAGTGAGTGCAGGCACACTTCCGAGATCAGAATTTCATTAATACCTGCTGGGTGAGTGCCTGTGTTAATACAGCCGCTCGCATGAAACATAATTTACTACTTGTAATCAAATAGAAATGAAGCCGTAATGTTATGTACATGACCAGGCCCACCGTTCTCCTCTACCCTAGTGGTCCTACCAGTTCCACTGTTCACATCCTTGTATCCTTTTGTTATCACCTCTTCCCCCAGCTGTCAATGACAGCAGTGGCAGAGTTGCTGCCTTACAGCGCAGTGACCCAGGTTCGATCCTGACTACGGGTCTCCTCTCTGTGCGGAGTTTGCACGTTCTCCCCGTGTCCCGTGTGGGTCTTCTCCGGGTGCTCTGGTTTCCTCCCACACTCCAAAGACGTGCAGGTTTGTCGGTCAATTGGCTTTGGTAAAACAGTAAAGTTGTCCCTAGTGTGTCGGACAGTGGCAGTGTACGGGGGTCACTGATTGGCGAGGATTCGTTGTGCCGACGGGCCTGTCTCCACGCTGTATCTCTGGAAACTAAAACATTTTGGGCCACACCCTTCCTTGGTCATCTGCTAACTTTTCTGGCCTTTCTTACCTCCTGTTCCCTCCCCTCTACTTTCAGTCTGAAGACGGGTCTTGGGCCAAAACATCACCCATCCTTTTTCTCCAAGGATGTGTAGATGAACTGTATTAGCCTACCTTTACTATATCTATCACCACATATTATGCATGCTGCACATTCCACATGTAGTCCAGTCCGGATCTTCATCCATACTCCGGACTATTCTCAAAGTCAAGTCAAAGTCAAAGTCAAAAGAGTTTATTGTCATGTGTCCCTGACAGGACAATGAAATTCTTTCTTCTCTTCAGCACAACAGAACATAGTAGGCATTGACTACAAAACAGATCAGTGTGTCCCTATACCATTATATACATAAATATACAAATGAATACATAAATTGATAAAGTGCAAATAACAGATAAAGGGGTATTAATGTTCAGAGCTTTGTCCGAGCCAAGTTTAATAGCCTGATGGCTGTGGGGAAGTAGCTATTCCTGAACCTGGTCGTTGCAGTCTTCAGGCTCCTGTATCTTCTACCTGAAGGTAGCAAGATTCTTAACGGTACTTCACCATCTCACAGTCAGACTTGATGCTGACTACGGAGACGATAGCATGTAATGTTTCCTCCGATTGTGTTACAATAAAGGACTATGAGTTGATACTCCTGTGTATGGGTCTCATTACGCAACAGGATGCTGCCTGACCCACTGAGTTGCTCCAGCACCCTGCGTCCATCTGTGGTTCTTTTTCTCCAAGACCTTTCTTTCGATTCCTTTGTAATTTGTTGTGAAAATAAAACAGAAACGCGGCGTAGAAGAGTTGATGGGCCAGTTAGAAACATTGGAAATTACATTCTGAGAATGGGCTTCAAACCCATCTGTTTCCAGTACCAGGGGCCACAGTTTAAGAATAAGGAGTAAGCCATTTAGAACGGAGACGAGGGAACACTTTTTTCTCACAGAGAGTGGTGAGTCTGTGGAATTCTCTGCCTCAGAGGGCGGTGGAGGCAGGTTCTCTGGATGCTTTCAAGAGAGAGCAGGATAGGGCTCTTAAAAATAGCAGAGTCAGGGGATATGGGGAGAAGGCAGGAATGGGGTACTGATTGGGGATGATCAGCCATGATCACATTGAATGGCAGTGCTGGCTCGAAGGGCCGAATGGCCTACTCCTGCACCTATTGTCTATTGTCTATTGTTATAACCAGTCTGAAAAAGGGTCCAGACCTGAAACGTCACTCGTCCTTTTTCTCGAAAAGATCCTGCTTCACCCGCTGAGTTACTCCAACATTTTGTTGGTTTATCTTTGTTATAGCCAAGTTAATGTTCAATAAAAGATTGGTGCACCGGAAATTCACTTGGTGGCACGGCTGCTAGACCTGCTGCCTCACAGCACCAGAGACCCAGGTTCAGAAGTTCCTCAGTTCTCGCAGCAGAATTATTCAATTTCTCCCACAAAGTCTATTCCGCCATTCAAACACGGCTGATCTGTCTTTCCCTCTCGACCCCATTCTCCTGCCTTCTCCCCGTAACCCCTGACACCCTGACTCGATCCTGACCTCGGGTGCTGTCTGCGTGGAGTTTGCACGTTCTCCCAGCGGCCACGTGGGTTTCCTCCGGATGCTCTGGTTTTGTCGTGAGGCATGAAGGTTTGCAGGTTAATTAGCGTGTTAAACAAAAAAAGTGTAGATAGTGGTGAGAAAACGGGAAAATAGACCATCTTCCTGTGAGAACCATTTTCTGTGATTATCACGGGAGATTCATACCCACATAGACTCAACAGTAAAAATTCACTGCAGAGATCTAATGACATGGCAAGGAACTTCAGGCAATCTAATTTCAGTTCTCCCATCTCACAACTGCTGTAAGCAATAGGAGTTCAGTTCCCTACCTTTTGTGAAGCAGTTTGAAGAGTGTAATAGTTTAGATTGCAGTATTTTCCCTGTGGTGTTCCAAGGATATAAAAATAACAGTGGCCATTCAATTGACACATGATGCAAACTCTGATGCTGCATAATTCCATAATATACCAGAGTTAAGGGAGTTAAGGCTTTCTTTGAAAGTGATATATTTTATGTGTGAATGCTTCAGATTGTGCTTTAGGCATCTAGCAGTGAGATTACCTTAAATCAAACACTGAAGTTATTCATCTACTAAATATAACTCTTATTACAAGCACTTTCGGTATGTGATCAGAATCGCAACGGCGTTTGACAGGACGGAAAAGGAGAATGCTCCCAGTGGCAAGGTGGTTCATAAGCTTACCTGGGCGGCACGGTGGCACAGCGGTAGAGTTGCGGGTTCGATCCCGAGTGCGGGTGCTGACAGAACGGAGTTTGTACGTTCTCCCCGTGACCACGTGGGTTTTCTCCGAGATCTTCGGCTTCCTCCCACACTCCAAAGACGTGGAGGTTTGTGGGTTAATTGGCTTGGAATAAGTGTAAATTGTCCCTAGTGAGTTAGTAAAGTGTTAATGTGCGGGGATCGCTGGCCGGTGCGGACACGGTGGGTCGAAGAGCCTGCTTTCACGCTGTATCTCTAAACTAAACTGAACTAAAGTAAATAAGCAGAGGGTACAAGCAATTGGAAGATGTGCTGAGGTAAGATGAAGAGGATTTGTTTTTACACATGAGGATTACGAGGATCTGGCATGCATTGCATGAACATTCGATTGATGTTGCCAGAACTAGATGGTCTGAGCTATAGGAGAAGTTGAGTAGGCTGGGACTACTCTGTGGAGTGCAGGAGGGCGATTGTATAGAGGTGCACAAAATCTTGATAGGAATAGATTGGGTAGATGTACTAGATCAGGTTGGTGTAGAGTCTCTTGCCCAGGGTAGGGGAATCGGGGACATAGGTTTAAGGTGAAGGGGAAAAGATTTAATAGGAATCTGAGAGGTAACTGTCTCACACAAATGGTGGTGGATGTATGGAACAAGCTGCCAGAGAAGGTAGTTAAGGCAGGGACCTTCCCACCATTTAAGAAACAGTTAGACAGGTTAGGAGTGATATGGGCCAAGCGCGGGCAGGAGGGACAAGTGTAGCTGGGACATGTAGGCTGGTGTGGGCTAGTGTAGCCGGGACATGTAGGCTGGTGTGGGCAAGTGTAGCCGGGACATGTAGGCTGGTGTGGGCAAGTGTAGCCGGGACATGTAGGCTGGTGTGGGCTAGTGTAGCCGGGACATGTAGGCTGGAGTGGGCTAGTGTAGCCGGGACATGTAGGCTGGTGTGGGCAAGTGTAGCCGGGACATGTAGGCTGGTGTGGGCAAGTGTAGCCGGGACATGTAGGCTGGTGTGGGCAAGTGTAGCCGGGACATGTAGGCTGGTGTGGGCAAGTGTAGCCGGGACATGTAGGCTGGTGTGGGCTAGTGTAGCTGGGACATGTAGGCTGGTGTGGGCAAGTTGGGCCGAACGGCTTGTTTCCATGCTGCATCACTCTTTGATTCTCTCAATAATGATTTTCGGAAAGGAAAGACTGAAACATCTGTCTAAAAAATAAGGGTGAATTGGAAATAGCTGCAGTTTGGTTTGGAGATACAGCAGGGAAACGGGCCCTTTGGCCCGCTGAGCCCATGCCAACCATCTATCACCCGTTCACGCTAGTTCTCGTCTCCCACCTTCTCATTCGCTCCTTACACTTTTTAGAGGGCAATTCACCTACAAAGCCACATGCCTTGGGGAGGTGGGAGGAAACCCAGGCAGTCACAGGGAGAACGTGCAAACTCCACGCAGACAGCACCAGAGGTCAGGATTGAACTGGCATTTCTGGTGCTGTGAGGCAGCAGCTCCACGCATTGGTCGGTGTGGATGGGCTGAAGGGCCTGTTTCCATGCTGCATCTGTAAAACTATAAATAAACTAAGCACGCAGGGCGGCACGGTGGCGCAGCGGTAGAGTTGCTACCATACAATGCCAGAGACCCGGGTTCGATCCTGACCACGGGTGCTGTCTGTACGGAGTTTGTACCTTCTCTCTGTGACCACGTGGGTTTTCTCCGGGTGCTCCAATTTATTCCCACACTCCAAATACGTACAGGTTTGTAGGTTAATTGGCTTAGGTTAAAAATAATTGTAAATTGTCCCGAGTGTGTAGGGTAGTGTTAGTGTATGGGGTGTTCGCTGGTCGACACAGACTGGGTGGGCAGAAGGGCCTGTTTCCACACTGTATCTCTAAAGTCTAAACATACACTGGCCTATTGTTGCACAAGTGAATGATTGTGACTCTCTGCTTTGCAATGAAACCTCAAGCCATTCAACGTCTTCAGTTGTCCCTCTTGTTCACTCTGTACTCTTACCAGGACTGCAATGGCGTATCCACCATGACCCACCTCTACACTCGAGTCTTGGGAGTGAGGTTTGACCAAAAGCCTTCAAGTGTCAAGTCCAAAGTGTTCATTTGTTACATGCACCAATTACAGTGGGGAGAGAATTCAGAAATCGGAGGTGCAAAAGGACTTGGGGGAGCTGGTGCAGGATTCCCAAAAAGTTAATTTGCAAGTCCAACTGGCAGTAAGGAAGGGAAATTCAGTACTAACGTTTATTTTGAGGGGACTAGAAAATAAATACAGG
This sequence comes from Okamejei kenojei, assembly GCA_035221665.1. Lineage (NCBI taxonomy): Eukaryota > Metazoa > Chordata > Chondrichthyes > Rajiformes > Rajidae > Okamejei > Okamejei kenojei. The sequence goes on from CM069149.1 coordinate 39,013,361, forward strand.
AATGTAATGCTGAGACTTTATAAGGCATTGGACAGGCCACGTTTGTGAGTGTTGTGAGCAGATTTGTGGCCCATATCTGATGAAGCATATGCTGGTATTGGAGAGGGTCCAGAGGAGAAGAGAATAATCTCAGGAATGATTGCGTTAACATATTCTGAGCGTTTGACGGCACTGAGCCTGTACTCACTGGAGTTTAAAAGGTATGAGAGGGGACCTCATTGAAACTTACTGAATAGTGAAAGGCCCGGAGAGACTGAATGTGGAGAGGATGTTTCCACTAGTGGGAGACCCTAGCACCAGAGGCCATAGCGTCAGAATTAAAAGACCTTCCTTTAGGAAGGAGATGAGGAGGAATTTCTTTAGTCAGAGGGTGGTGAATCTGCGGAACTCATTGCCACAGAAGGCTGTGGAGGCCAAGTCAGTGGATATTTTTAAGGCAAAGATTGACGGATTCTAGATTAGTACGGGTGTCAGGGGTTATGGGAAGAAGGCAGGAGATTGGGGTTGAGGGGGAAAGATAGTTCAGGCATGATTGAAGTGGCGGAGTTGACTTGATGGGCCAAATGGCCTAATTTTGTTCCTAGAACCTATGACCAATGAAATTCCCACGCAGTAGCATAATCGACCTGTTGCATTTGTAACAAGCTTGTTTCCTCTGTGCTCAGACTGTATGTGAAGAGTTTAATACATTTTAAGGTTATTATCATCTCTTCTCCAATGTTATGATAATGAAGTTTAATTTTAGCAACTGTGAAGACATAATCCTGTTGTGAATAATTGGAATTCTGATGTGTGATCAATGGTGGCAACGTCTAGTGAAAATGATATTGCAAGACATTTTCCAAAAGAGGCGTTGTGGAATGTTAAGTCGTTTAAGGATGAAATTAGTTTAGTTTAGTTCAGTGATACAGCGAGGATATTGGTCCTTCGGCCCCCTGTGTCCGCACAGACTAACGATCCCCGCACACTAACACTATCCCACACACTCTAGGGACAATTTACAATGTGTACCAAAGCCAAATAACCTTCAAACCTGCACGTCTTTGGAGCGTGGGAGGAAACCGGAGCACCCGGAGAAAACCCGCTCTGGTTACAGAGAGAACGTGCAAGCTCCGTACAGACAGCAGCACCCATGGTCGGGATCAAACCCAGGTCTCTGGCGCTGTAAGGCAGCAACACCACTGCGCCACCATGCCGCCTAAAATTCTACGTATGTGAATAGAAAGTTATTTTTCGTAAGGTTCATGTAATGTTCAGTTTAGAGATACAATGTGGAAACAGGCCCCCTGTCCCAACACGCCAGCACTATCCCGCACACTAGGAACAATTCACAATTTGTACAGAAGCCAATCGCTGGTCGGCGAGAGGGATCGCTGGTCGGGGCGGAGCGCATTCTATAAACTAAACTAAACTAAACTGCTCTTCATTCACTCATTTTCATGTTCCTCCACTTATTGCTTGGCACCTCGGTGCTGCTCTATCAGCAGCCTCCCCCACAGCCTACTGCAGGGATACCCAGATGCCTGTCTGCAATGTTGGCGCTGCCCAAAAAATGACAAAGCAGTGTCATCACATTACCGGGAAGAAGCACCTTTAAATAAAGCAAGCCAACAAATTAGAGTTTCCCAGAGATCAGAGCTTGTACGTGTGAAAAGTCTGTACCTGTGAACCGTTGCATTCTGAGTGTGGAAATAAAATTAATATTTAGTTAACGAGTTTATTCTAAGGAATGAACTTAGTATCCATCGATACCAATTAGAACAATGAGACGGTGAGCGCTGTATTTATAATAGTTTGTAAATAAGAACATAGTCCTGCTGTAATCTTGGAACAATACTGTTTAGCTGTTCTTCGACTGAGATCAATACATTGTAAATTAATATCCAGTTTAAGTGTTGACAGAGAAATGACATTGATCCTTCTGGTGGGAACCATCTCTGGCAGCCCGGGCAGAAAGGGCAGGTGTGAATTTGGATTTCCTCTGGTAGTGTTATCTGTAGGCCCCCCTCGGTCATGACTGACCATGGGTGACGTATCCTAGTTGTTGGCTGCTTGCTCCAAACCTCGGCTGCACCAGCGTGGCTAGTGGCTGAACAGATCAATTCGCAAAGGTCACATTTGTGTGTGGTCTCTGGTTGGTTGAAGTTGCTGCGCTCCTTTCTGCGTGCCCGCTTGTCTGCCGCTGCGTTCAGCAGTTTCTCTTCGCCCCGTTTTGAGATGTGGGTTCAGGGTACCTCTCCACCTCGTGCGGTCAGCTGCAAGGCTCTCCGAGGACTCCACATCAATGTCGAGCGCCTTCGTATCTCTCTTGCAGACATCCTTGCAATGTAGCCGGGGGACGGCCGATGGTTCTCCTCCCAGGTGTCGGCTCTTCCTAGAGGATGTCTTTTGGAATACGGCCATCCTCCATGCGGTGGACATGGCCCAGCCACCGCAGTCTGCGTTGCCTGAGTAGAGTGTACATGCTGGGAAGGCCAGCGCGAGACAGGATCTCGGCGTTGGACACTCTGTCTTGCCAGGATATGCCCAGGATACGGCGGATGCTTCTAAGGTGGAAGGTGTTGAGTCTTCTCTCCTGTCTGGCGTATGTAGTCCATGTCTCACTGCCATACAGCAGTGTGCTGTTGACACAGGCGTTGTAGACTGCTATCTTTGTCTTCACTGTCAGCTTTGGGTTTGTCCACACTCGAGTTGTGAGTCTCGATAAATAGTGTTATCTATTTCTGACTAAATAAGTGCAGACGACCTAAGTAACCTACAAACCTGTGGGTCTTTGTAATGTGGGAGGAAACCAAAGATCTGGGAGAAAACCCACGCAGGTCACGGGGAGAACGTTACAAACTCCATGTAAGCAGCACCCGTAGTCAGGATCGAACCTGGGTCTCTGGTGCCGTAAGGCAGCAACTCTACCGCTGCGCCACCGTGCCGCCCGGTGGGTGAGGAGATTCCTGTGGAGAATGAAGAGATGGCTTCAAAGGCTTGTGCCGTCACTTTAAATTATAAATAATTATATGCAAGTTCTCGTATTTATCCTTGGATTAGATTTATCTTTTGGAATCAGGAGATTGTTTTAATTATTCCTTGGTACACCATCTGGCAGTAGTCTGTTCTCTTGCTAGCTTTCATCACTCTTCGAAAGCCCGCTGACATTAATTAGAAAGAAATAGCAACATTTGTTCTCCCTATTGTGCCCGATCTTCAGGCACTTGTACTAAGTGTTTAGGTCCAAATGCTAGTAATTGAAGATCATGTTATTTCAACCCTTTAAAGCTGCCGTTATCGCACAACTCTTCCAAAGTTACATAATGCCTCTGTTGTTCATAATAGGTTTGAAGTTGCATCCTAATTTTCCAGCTTCTTGGCCTGGTGAAATAGCTGTGAGGATTTATCTGCAGTAATTAATCAAGACATTATGAATCTGAAAATCTGTAATTATACTTTCAGTGTAATTGAATGATAAGTGTAATTTAGCTAAAAAAAGATTGGTTTTGTTTTAGGTTTGGATCAAAATGCAACGCTCATTTTAGAAATCCGATATACACTTTCTGATACCATGTTCTTGTCTGTCTTGTGAGTGGGTAAATCGTTAAGAAAATCCTTCCACTGCCAAGCCCCCCTCTGCTGTAAGCCTTTGTGCGTGGTGCTGGAGGGTAATGTTATACGGATAGTCAACTGCGCTTGCAGCAAGGCACATAACATGGGAAATGTTAACTGCGTTCCAACATCTAGGCACAGTGGCGCAGCGTTAGAGTGGCACAGCGCTTACAGCGCCAGAGACCCAGGTTCGATCCCAACTGCGGGTGCTTGTCTGTACGGAGTTTGTACGTTCTCCCCGTGACCTCGTGGGTTTTCTCTGAGATCGTCGGTTTCCTCCCACACTCCAAAGACGTACAGGTTTGTAGGTTAATCGGCTTGGTATAAATGGGAAATTGTCCCTAGTGTGTGTGTGTGTGTGTGTGTAGGACAGCGTCAGGGATCGCCGGTCAGTGGGCCGAAGGACCTGTTTCCGCGCTATATCTCAGAACTAAATCTCGGCTTCCCTCATCAAACCCAGCCTGTGCATTCCATATCGCCTGGTCTATGGTCTCTGTACGTTTATATTGCATTCTGAGCTGACATATAGATCAAGCGGCATGCCAGTGGCAAGTGGTGGGATCAAACGCCTTTCAGTTTACATCCTCCCGTCTCGTGCATGTAATTCCTAATTACGCAGAAGATGGACACAAAATGCTGGAGTAACTCGGTGGGAAAAGGCAGCATCCCTGGAGAGAAAGAATGGGTGACATTCCGGGTCGAGTCCCTTCTTCAGACTGCGCACCAAGGGAGAGGGAAACTGGAGATATGGAAAGGTTCAGAGAGAACGTAAGGTGTGAAAATGACAGATCAAAGCAGACGATGATCAAGGAAATGTAGAATGGTTCGTTGTTGGCTGAGGGGAAGGTGGCAACGAGGCGTGCAAACAGTAAAATTAATCTGATTTTCCTCATTTTATGACTAAAGTAGGACATAGTGAGCTCAATTTCATTGGCCAACCTTCCCAAATCCATCTTTGATGCTCTACCCAAGGCTGTGTTTTAAACATTTTCCAGTATTTTAGCACCTGAGCTTTGGTGCCATTAGATTCTAGAGATACAGCGCGGAAACGTACTCTCTGGCCCACCGCGCCCACACTAACCAGCGATCACCCCGTACACGAACAGTATCCTACACACATTAGATACAATTTCCAATTTTTACCAAAGTCCATTAACCTACAAAACAGTTCATCTTTGGAGTGTGGGAGAAAAGCGCAGCATTTTGTACGTTTTTAATCTACTTTTTGTGTCATTCATTTTATTGTTGTCGCCAACATCATATGTTAAGCCCATTGTGTCGCAGGCAGCTTTTTAAAAGTGTTGTCTCATTAATTCTGCATTCGCGTGGTCAGAACAACCCAGATGTAATGTTGAGTTGACACGTAGAAAGGTTGCTCTTCAAACACTTGCTCTGAAATGGCTTTTTTGAAGGTTGTTACTTGCTGAAGAGATTTTGTCGTACCATGTTTATTTTAATCCTTCATGGTGGTTCTGTGGTTTTCTCTGTGGAAGTTCCCTTGTTTTGCTTTTCTGGGAAGGATATGAACGAGGAGTTTAGTTTAGTTTAGAGACACAGCGCGCAAACAGATCCCTTCGGCCCACCGAGTCCACACCGACCAGCGATCCCCGCACTCTCACACTATCCCACACACGCCAGGGACAATTTACACTTATACCAAGCCAATTAACCTACAAACCTGTACTTCTTTGGAGTGTGGAAAGCGAAGATCTCGTAGAAAACCCGCGCGGTCACGGGGAGAACGTACAAACTCCGTGCAGACAGCACCTGTCGTCGGGATCGAACCTGGGTCTCCGGCGCTGCAAGCGCTGTGAGGCAGCAACTCTACCGCTGCGCCATTGTGCCACCTATGAGGGCGAGAGTGTTATACAGTTATATAGTGTAAAAACTGGCCCTTCATCTATTTTATGAATGCCAGCCAAGTTGTCTACCTGACCTAGTGCTCGGTCCATCTCTCTCTAAACGTTTCCTCTCCATATATATCTATTAATCTCTTTTAAACGTTGTAATTGTAGCCAACATTACAGAAAGATGCCTGGTGTGGACCTTGTGGACAAATGTACCTGATTTTGTTTCAATTTAGTTTTACTGTTTGTGTGCCTCTTTGTCACCTTCCCCTCTGCCAACAATGAACCGTTCGACATGTCCTCGAGCATCGCCTGCTTTGATCTGTCGTTTTCACACCTTACATTCCCTGTGTACCCTTCGATAACTCTGGTCTCCCTCTCCCCGGATTCTCAGTCTGAAGAAGGGTCTCGACCTGAAACATCACCCATTCCTTCTCTTCAGAGATGCTGCCTGTCCCGCTGAGTCACCCCAGCTTCTTGTCAACGCCTGATCTTGTGCTGTTTCACGCCAGGGTTCCCAGCGGGAAAGGGTACAAGAAGATTTACGAGGATGTTGCCAGGCCTGAGCTGCTGGGAGAGGTTGAGTAGGCTGGGATTCTATTTCTTGGAGTGCAGGAGGATGAGGGGATAAAATCATGAGAGGAACAGATCGGGTAGATAACCATATAACCATATAACAATTACAGCACGGAAATAGGCCCTCTCGGCCCTTCCAGTCCGTGCCGAACATTTATTTTCTCCTAGTCCCATCTACCTGCACTCAGACCATACCCCTCCATTCCCTTCCCGTCCATATACCTATCCACTTTACTTTTAAATGTTAAAACTTCTGCTGGAAGCTCATTCCACACAGCCACCACTCTCTGAGTAAAGAAGTTCCCCCTCAGATTACCCCTAAACTTCTGTCCATTAATCTCATGTCATGCCCTCTTGTTTGAATCTTCCCTACCCTCAATGGGAAAAGCTTATCCATGTCAACTCTGTCTATCCCTTTCATCATTTTAAAGATCTCAATCAAATCCCCCCTTAACCTTCTGCGCTCCAAAGAATAAAGACCTAACTTGTTCAACCTTTCTCTGTAACTTAGTTGCTGGAACCCAGGCAACATTCTAGTAAATCTCCTCTGTACTCTCTCTATTTTGTTGACATCCTTCCTATAATGAGGCGACCAAAATTGTACACCATACTCCAGAATTGGTCTTACCAATGCCTTGTACAATTTTAACATTACTTCCCTACTCCTATATTCAATGCTCTGATTCCTAAAGGCCAGCACACCAAAAGCTTTCTTCACCACCCTATCTACATGCGATTCCACCTTCAGGGAACTATGCACAGTTATTCCTAGATCTCTCTGTTCCACAGTATTCCTCAATTCCCTACCATTTACCATGTACGCCCCATTTTGATTTGTCCTGCCAAGATGTAGCACCTCACACTTATCAGCATTAAACTCCATCTGCCATCTTTCAGCCCACTCTTCCAAATGGCCCAAATCTCTCTGTAGACTTTGAAAATCTACTTCATTATCCACAACACCACCTATCTTAGTATCATCTGCATACTTACTTATCCAATTTTCCACCCCATCATCCAGATCATTGATGTACATGACAAACAACAGTGGACCCAACACAGATCCCTGAGGCACCCCACTGGTCACCGGCTTCCAACCTGACAAAGAGCCATCCACCATTACTCTCTGACATCTCCCATTCAGCCACTGTTGAATCCATCTTGCTACTCCGCCAGTAAAACCCAAAGATTGAACCTTCTTAACCAACCTTCCATGGGGAACCTTGTCAAAGGCCTTACTGAAATCCATATAGTCAACATCCACTGCTTTACCCTCATCAATTTCCCTAGTAACCTCTTCAAAAAATTCAAGAAGGTTTGTCAAACATGACATTCCAGGCACAAATCCATGTTGACTGTTCCTGATCAGACCCTGTTTATCCAGATGCTTATATATATTATCTCTAAGTATCCTTTCCATTAATTTGCCCACCACTGACGTCAAACTAATGCTCAGAGTCGCTTGCCCAGAGTAGGTTAATCGAAGACAGAGGACATAGGTAAAGGGGAAAAGATTTAATAGGAATCTGCGGGGTAACATTTTCATACAAAGAGTGGTGGGTGTATGGAACAAGCTGCCAGTGGAGCTAATTGAGGCAGGGACTATCCCAACGTTTAAGAAACAGTTAGACAGGTGGGATTAGTGTAGCTGGGACATATTGGCCAGTGTGGGCAAGTTGGGCTGAAGGGCCTGTTTCCATGCCGTATGACTATCACACTGTATGACTCTATATTGCCTTCAATGTGCTCTGCTCCTTCTTGCTGGAAGGGATGAGCCTCTTGTGCAGTTGGGAACATAACTGTGTTGGAGAAGCCCTCTGTTAGACTTGGCATTAGATAGGCCACTACATTCACAGCTTTCCCACGATGGCAGCTAGTGGGATGAATGTATCATCTTGTGCCAGGGGCAGCTCACAATCGGCGTGAGGTCTGGAATAAGGGCTTTTAGAAAACGTCATATTCCTCAAAGTCACCTCTCTCTCTGCACAGGGATTGGCATCCGATGCTGGCGGAATGTTGCATTAATAAGGACAGCTTTTAGTCATTAATTTGAGCGGTCACCGTGACTTTGTTTCATCGTTCCTTCTCGGGTTGTGGCTCAATGTCAAAGCAGCCGTTCGTGGCTAAACGCTAATTCTTCTGCAAGTGGCCACACAGGTCTTTTCAGAAGTGCACAAAATTCTGGAGTAACTCAGCGGGCCAGACAGTATCTCTGGAGAAAAGGAATAGACGCATTTTCGGGTCGGAACCCTTCTTCAGACACTACGGACTGGTCTGAAGAAGGGTTTCCGACCCGATCTCCTCAAGGTCCGCATACTTTGAAGACGTTCTTCTCCCCCCCTCCGATGTGAAACCCTCTCAATGCTCCCCACCCCCTCTACATTCAGCCTGTCGAAGGGTCTCGACTTGAAACGTCACCTGTTCCTTTTCTCCATAGATGCTGCCTGACCCAACATATTCTGCCTATCTTCAGGTGTAAACCAGAGAATCCAAGGACTAAAAACCCTTTGGGAGAAAAAAATAGTATCAACCTCATTTTAACTTGGCAACCCTTTATTTTTAAATCGTGATGCTAGTTTTTGATCCTCCCACAAAGGAAACATGCTGTCGGGATACTGAATGTTTCAATCACGTCAGCTCTCACTGTTGCAAAATTCACTGGATTAAAGCCCAGCCTGTTCAACCTTTTTCTCCCCAGACAACGTGTCCTTTTCATGCATCAGTCTATTTCGACTGTTTCTCAGATCAAGCTTGGTTGTAGGTCACCTCCCAATGAAAGCCAGATTCACAGCAAACTTCTTGTACAGGGGGATCAAACAGGCTTGAAGTAATACAAGTGGGAGACACATAAAGCTGGAGTAACCCAGCGGGTCAGGCAGCATCTCTGGAGAAAAGGACTCTGTGCGTCTTGGGTCGAGACCTATTCCTTCTCTCCAGAGATGCTGCCTGACCCGCTGGCTTACTCCAGCATTTTGTGCCATTTTCAGTGCAAACCAGCATCTGCAGTGCCTTCCTACACATAACTTTATGTAATGCGAGCCACATCACAATGTTTATTACCTAGATATCTATTACCGGTCAGGCTTTCTCCTGCCATTCCTCCCTTCCAGCTTCCTTCCCCTCCCCTCTCACCCCACAATCAGTCTGAAGGAGGGTCTCGACCCGAATTCTCACCTATCCATGTTCTCCAGAGATGCGGCCTGACCCACTGAGTTACTCCAGCACTATAGATCTTCTTTTGTAAAACAGCGTCTGCAGTTCCTAATTTCCTCGTACAATTCAAGTTCAAGTTCAAGGTCACGTTTATTGTCATTTAACCAACCACGATGCAGTGAAATTTGACCTACCATACAGCCATACTAAGTGAAAAGAACACAATACACACATAAAATAAAATTAACATAAACATCCACCACAGTGGAATCCACATTCCTCACTGTGATGGAAGGCAATAAAGGTCAGTCATCTTCCTCTTTGTTCACCCCTGGTCGGGGCCTTGAACCCTCCGCATTGCCGTTGCCGACGGTTCGATGTCCAAGACCTCTCATCATTTAGATCAAAACTCTGACGTTGGGACGGATTGGAAGATGGAGCTCTCGAGTCGGCCACTTCTTACCGGAGATCGCGGGCTTCATGGTGTTAAAGTCCACAGGCCTCGTGGTCGGAGTTTTATTTCCTGACTTAAATCAAACTGGAACAGTGGTAGCGCAGCAGCATGGCTGGTTGACTTACCGCCCCACTCGCCTGCAGATCTGAGTTTTGTTTAGTCTAGAGCTACAACGTGGAAACAAGCCATTCCATCCACTGAGTCCACACCGATCAGCGATCCCCACCCATTAACGCTATCCTACACACGCTAGGATCAATTTACATTTATACCAAGCCAACTAACCTACAAAGCTGTATATCTTTGGAGTGTGGGAGGAAACCGAAGATCTCGGAGAAAACCCACGCATGTCACGGGGAGAACGTAAAAACTCCGTACAGATAAGCACCCGTAGTCGGGATCGAACCTGGGTATCTGGCTATGTAAGGCAGTAACTCTACCACTGCACCACCGTGCTGCCTTTATGAAGGCCAGTGTGCCACACACCTTTTTCACCACCCTGTCTACCTGAGGCTCCACTTACAAGGAACTATGTATTTCATTGTAAAGGTTCTACCCACATTTGACTTCCCAAAATACCACACCTCGCCGTTATCTGGATTGATTGCCATTTGCCGTTCTGAAATCTACTCTCCAGCCTCATCAAGATCTCTCCATAACTGTTGATAACCTTCTTCACTGTCTACGATGGCCCATATTTTAGTGTCACCTGTAAACTTATGAACCATTCTTTGTGCATTCTCATCCAAATCGTTTTATAGAACTGACGAACAAGAATAGTCCCGGCACTGACTCCTGTGGCACACCACTAGTCACCCCAGTCTGAAAATGAGATGCAACAGAAATCACATCTCATCGTGAAAATTAGTTGGGCTCAACTGATCAAGAAAGAAAGCACTTGCATTTATATCTATTACCCTTCATATGACCCGGACTGCTATGCAGTCAGCGATATAAGTCTGAGGCACAGTTACCATAATACCAGGAGCAACAGGTATACAGTAAGGCAGTGTGAACAGCCATTAAAGTGATGAATGATCTGATGAAGTGACTTTGGCACTGCCAGTTCAGATATTAATTTTGGCCAGGAATCTGACAATATCTCTTTGCTCTTCAAATAACGCTGGGGTTTTCACATCAGATTTCTGTTTACTAATCTGTTTACTGAATGGGTAGGGTTAAATGCACAGAGTCTTTTACCCAGAATAGGGGAATCGAGAATCAGAGGACATAGGCTAAAGGCGAGGGGGAGAAAGTTTTAACAGGAACTTTTTTACACAAAGGGTGTATGGATCAAACTGCTGGACGAGGTTGACACTAAATGCTGGAGTAACTCAACGGGTCAGGCAGCATCTCTGGAGAAAAATAATAGATGACGTTTCGGGTCGGAATCCTTCTTCAATCTTTATATCTTCGGTATAAACCAGCATCTGCAGTTCCTTCCAACACATTTCGTCTGCGGGAGGAGGTAGTTGAGGCAGGTGTCAAAGTTTGTCTCTTTAAAAAGCAGATAGCAACAAAATTGTTAAAGGTAAACCAAAGCAATCTTTAATCGATTCGTCAGACGGGAGTGGCAAGATCTACAATGAGCACAAACGTTGCTCAGTGCTTCTCGGGCTCCACTCACAGAACCAAGGAAAGTTAGCGCAGTTATACATTTCTCTTATCAGTAAAACACTCCTACCAAGTCTGAATATGGCATGACTGAAATATTATTTTGCCTTTCAGAATATAGGAAAAGCTGGGTCCAAATCAAGCTCATCCAATAACAAGTTATTACTTATCTCTGGAGCCTCAGCTATTTTTTTAAATCTTGGCTTATTTATGGCCTTGAAAGAAGCACATGTTATTACGCAGGTTTCCATCTTAATGTCTTTATTAAAAAGACAACCTGTCCTCCATATTGTGTTCCATATAATTTGCAAAGTCATTCAGACTTGGCACCGAGCCATTCTTTTGTTCTACGAAACCTTGCTTTTGTAGAAGAACGACTCCATTTTGTAAACTATATTAGATTTGACTATTAGCTCTTTCATCTACAGTTCCTTCCTACACATTTTGTCTGCGAGAGGAGGTGGTTGAGGCAGGTACTATCACAACTTAAAAAATATATATTTGGACAGGTACATGGATAGGACAGGTTTAGAGGGATGTGGGCTAAACGCAGGCAGGTGGGACTAGTGTAGATGGGGTTTGGCGGTCGGCGTGAGCAAGTTGGGCCGAAGGGGCTGTCTCCACGCTGTATGACTATGTCTCTACTGTCTCATTACAAACCTAACCTCCAACAAAACACTGCCTCATTCACGTATTGATCTTTTTTTAATTTCCCCCAAAAAACTTTATTCAGACTAAAAAGTATGTACCAAACGCAAGCTGCGCAAAAACTCATCATACATTCTCAGCATTTATGCATTCAATACTCAGTGGTGTTGGCACCTAACTTTAGACAAGAAAATTCTCCACACTAGTGGCTGATTAGATGAAGGGATTCAAAGTAACATTAGCAAATTTGCAGATGACGCAAAGCTGGGTGGCAGTGTGAACTGTGAGGAGGATGCTATGAGAATGCAGGGTGACTTGGACAGGTTGGGTGAGTGGGCAGATGCAGTTTAATGTGGATAAATGTGAGGTTATCCACTTTGGTAACAAAAACATGAAGGCAGATTACTATCTATGTGTCAAGTTGGGAAAAGGGGAAGTACAACGGGATCTGGGGGTCCTTGCACATCAGTCTATGAAGGTAAGCATGCAGGTAGAGCAGGCAGTGAGGAAAGTGACTGGCATGATGGCCTTTATAACAAGAGGAGTTGAGGATAGGAGCAAAGAGGTCCTTCTGCAGTTGTATAGGTATACTCCAGGTATAGTGAGACCTCACCTGGAGTATTGTGTGCAGTTTTGTTCCGCTAATTTGAGGAAGGGCATTCTTGCTATTGAGGGAGTGCAGGGTTTACAAGGTTAATTCCCGGGACTGTGGGACAGTCATATGCTGAGAGAATGGAGCGGCTGGGCTTATATACTCTGGAGTTTAGAAGGATGGGCAGGCATCTCATTGAAACATATAAGATTATTAAGGGTTTGGACATGCTAGAGGCAGGAAACGTTCCCAATGTTGCGGGAGTCCAGAACCAGGGACCATAGTTTAAGAATAAGGAGTAAGCCATTTAGAATGGAGACGAGGAAACACTTTTTCTCACAGAGCGTTGTGAGTCTGTGGAATTCTCTGCCTCAGAGGGCGGTGGATGTCGGTTCCCTGGATACTCAAAAGAGAGCTAGATATGGGGAGAAGACTAGAACGGGGTACTGATTGGGGATGATCAGCCATGATCACATTGAATGGTGGTGCTAGCCCGAAGAGCCGAATGGCCAACACCTGTACCTATTGTCTTTTGTATTGTGTCAACTTGGTTCGTTGTTCGGATTTCTGGAATGGAGTGAAGCCAAGACCCTTTGACCCAGAGACCCCTGAGTTGGGATTACTCATGAAACTAGTGGGAGAGTCTAGGGCCAGAGATCACAGCCTCAGAATAAAAGGAGAATGGGGTTAGGAGGGAGAGATAGATCAGCCATGATTGAATGGCGGAGTAGACTTAATGGGCAGAATGGCCTAATTCTGCTCCTATCACTTATGACGTGATGACCTATAACCCCATACTCCTGCCTTCTTCCCATAACTCCTGACACCCGTACTAATCAAGAATCTGCCTCATGTAAAAATCCCAGTGTTATTTGAAGAGCAAAGAAGTATTGTCAGATTCCTGGCCAATATTAATATCTGAACTGGCAGTGCCAAAGTCACTTCATCAGATAATTCATCACTTTAACGACTATTCACAGGGCCTAACTGTTGCCTGTTGCTCCTGGTATAACGGCAACTGTGCCTCAGACTCTCCCGCGGGAGAAATTATATCTCAAGCGGGCGAGCGGGAGATTTTGCGAAAATGCCCTTTCAGCGGGCGATCTCCCGCCGAAAGCGGGAGAGTTGGAGTCACTGATAACGGCAACTGTGCCTCAGACTTGTATTGCTCCATCTTCAAAATATCCATTGACGGCCTCTACAGCCGGCTGTGGCAATGAATTCCACAGATTCACCACCCTCTGACTAAAGAAATTCATGTTCATAAGTTCACAAGTGATAGGAGCAGAATTAGGCCATTTGGCCCATCAAGTCTACTCCGCCATTCAATCATGGCTGATCTATCTCTCCCTCTCAACCCCATTATCCTGCCTTCTCCCCATAACCCCTGACACCCATTAAGTCTACTCTGCCAACCAAGAATCTGTCTATCTCTGCCTTCAAAATATCCATTGACGGCCTCCACAGCCTCCTGTGGCAATGAATTCCACAGATTCACCACCCTCTGACTAAAGAAATTCCTCCTCATCTCCTTCCTAAAGGAACGTCCTTTAATTCTGAGGCTATGACCTCTGGTCCTGGTCAATCAAACATGATTGAACGGCGGAATAGACTTGATGGGCCGAATGGTTTAATTCTGCTCCTCAAACTTATGAAACGTGCTGTGTTCACAGCCCTAGATTCACTCCACCACAACGCTCTGTCTTCTACATGTCGGCCTGCCTTCTAAGTAAAGATTTCCAAGGGTTGTGAGGGACAACTTTTTCACACATAATATGGGGTGATGCCCCCAGAGCACAAAGGCGGACAGGTGAGGAGAGGGATGTGTCGTCCAAGGAAGGCAATGGCTGGAGGCCCTGCTGCAGCCTGGGGCTTGCCTGGATCGGGCACCGCTCATAAGAACGACACGTGGACTGTACTGGAAAATGGCGCAAAAGGAACATGGCGCCTCTTGCAGGCTGGCTCAGTGGACTATTTCTGTCCGTTCAGATATTAACATTGGCCAAGAATTTGACAATACTTCTTTGGTCTTTAAATAACACCGGGATTTTTACATGAGAATAGCGTTATACTGTCAGGTCATAAATGATAGAAGCAAAATGTGGCTATTTTCAAGAGAAAGTTAGATTCAATAGACAATAGACAATAGACAATAGGTGCAGGAGTAGGCCATTTGGCCCTTCGAGCCAGCACCGCCATTCAATGTGATAATGGCTGATCATCCCCAATCAGTTCCCCGTTCCTGCCTTCTCTCCATATCCCCTGACTCCGCTATTTTCAAGAGCCCTATCGAGCTCTCTCTTGAAAGCATCCAGAGAACCTGCCTCCACTGCCCTCTGAGGCAGAGAATTCCACACTCAGCTCTTAGGGCTAAAGGAATCAAAGGATATGGGGAGAAAGCAGGAACGGGGTACTGATTTCGGATGATCAGCCATGATCATATTGAATGGCGGTGCTGGCTCAAAGGGCCGAATAGCCTACTCTTGCACCTATTTCCTATGTTTCTGTACACTTTGCTAATTGGGGGATTGCGCTTAGGTATGGTAATACTCTACTGGACTGTCTGTAGGCAAAGAATTTCACGGTGGGCTTGCACAAGTGACAATAAAGCTCCATTGATAAAGCATCGTAGTAGTTCTCCAACCACAACACTCACTGTCACCAAGCAAATGCTCCAGGCAACACCGCGAGAGGGAGCGAACCAAGAGTGCATGGGTGGTCCATTGACAAGCACTAACGTTGGTGCTGCTGCAACAGCAGATGATGCATTGGATTACATTCACAAACCCTGAGCCATGGCCAGCACGTGGGCAGCAAGCCCATGTAATGGAAATTTAATAGCTAAATTTCAAAATTGAATTAGGGCAGCGCCACGCAGTTTTGACAACAATTCTGATGACAATGACCTCTGGAGAGCTTCCATTTTACACCATGTTTGATTCTCATTCCATCAAATTGAGTATGACATCAGAACTTAATGATGGGTTGCCCGCCAAATATCATCCACAACATTGTGCTGCTCATTTGATTACAGTCTCCATCAGCTTCCTTCTGTGTGAAGCTTTCTCCACACTTCTTCATAGAGCCATAGTCATACAGGGTGGAAACAGGCCCTTTGGCACAACTTGCCCACACTGACCCACGTGCCCCATCTACACCAGTCCCACCTCATATGTTCATAAGTTCAGGGATGATAGGGAACAGAATTAAGCTATTCGGCTCATCAAGTCTACTCCGCCATTCAATCATGGCTAATCTATCTTTCCCTCTCAACCCCATTCTCCTGCCTTCTCCTCATAATCCCTGACACCCGTACTAATCTGTCTGCATTTGGCTTATATCTACTGCCACACTTGTAACTACAAAAAAGGTTACCCCTCAGGATCCTATTAAATCTTTCCTCCCTCACCTTAAACTTACATCCTCTGCTCCTCGAATCCCCTACTCTGGGCAAGGGACTCTGTGCATTTACTCGATCCATTCCTCTCGTCATTTTGTACACCTCTATAAGACCCTCATCCTCCAGCTCTCCAAGGAACAGAGTTCTAACCTGCTCAGCCTCTCCCTCGAGTCCTGGCAACATCCTCGTACATCTTCTCTGCATCGTTTCCAGCTTGGCAACATCTTTCCCATAACATGGTGGCCAAAACTGAACACAATATTCTAAATGTGGCCTCCAACAGAAAAAGCGAAGAATACTACATTGGTGGAGATATGCGCGACTGCAGACGCCAGAAACCTGAACAAACAAACTTCTGGAGGAAGTCAGCGGGCAAGATGGCAAGTGTGGATAGAAATGGACAGAGAACGTTTTGGACCGGGACTTCAGTGTGAAGAAGGGTCTGGACTTGGAACATCGTTGTCTGTCCATTTTCCTCCACAGATGCTGCCTGGCCCAATAAATTTGTCTAAACATTTTCCTCTCAAGTGAATTTACCATTTTATCAGTCAAGTAAAAGTTAATCTTCTTCTTCATGCGTGCACAGCCTAAAGTTGCAGGTCAACTTGTTGTATTTGATCATGTTTGTGCATGTTGGATTGATTGCATTAGTCGAAACAAGGTGGACCACGTGAATGTTGCAATCTCGGGTCGGGACCCTTGTTCTGAGTTTGAAGTAGGGTCCCAACCCGAAACATCACCCATCCATTTTCGCCGGAGATGCTCCCTGACCCGCTGAGTTACTCCAACACTCTGTGTCTATATTTCGTATTAAACCAGCATCTGCAGTTTTTTGTTTCTGCATCTTAACATATGACCTTTGACAATGGGGAGTAAAGCTTAAACTAATAGCTGATAAGCTTTGAACAATCGGGGGCGGCATGGTGGCTCAGCACTAGAGTTGCTGCCTCACAGCGCCAGAGACCCGGGTTCGATCCTGACCGAGGGTGCTGTCTGTACGGAGTTTGCACGTTCTCCCCGTGACCGCATTAGGACAGTGTAATGCCCCTGTCCCACTTAGGAAACCTGAACGGAAACCTCTGGAGACTTTGCGCCCCACCCAAGGTTTCCGTGCGGTTCCCGGAGGTTTTTGTCAGTCTCCCTAATGGTCAAAAGTGGTTTCCGTTTTAAAAACCGGTAGTTTTTTGTCGAAGCCAGTTGCGATGCTAGTTGAAGGTGGTTGCCGGAGGACAAAAACCTCCAGGAACCTCCGCGAACCGCACGGAAACCTTGGTGGGGCGCAAAGTCTCCAGAGGTTTCCTAAGTGGGACAGGGGCATTAGCGTGCGGGGTTCGCTGGTCGACTCGGTCGGCCGAAGGGCCTGTGGCCGCGGTGTATTCATAAACTAAACTAAACTTATTGAGCAAGTGCATGGTGATGCGTATAAAATGGTTGCACAATTAGCCGCTAAACAGGATTGATATGGAAAATGTCAGCACTGAAGGTATTTGAAATGTTAACCGGAACTGAAAGGTTGATGCTCTAATGCTCGCAGCTCATGTTTAACAACTGACAAATGGAGGTGGTGGCTGTGAAAGAAATGTATTAAGATTCGTGCAGCCATGGTTGCCATGGTTTTATTATTCATCCTCTTGTCAGTTTTAAAATGTGCATGAATATGCCAACTGTAATTTTAAGCACAGTCAAATTGCTGCTTTAAGATTGTCGCCTGGCAGTTTTAGATGGAGATAACCCTAAACTCTCAAG
The DNA here is from genome assembly GCA_035221665.1 of Okamejei kenojei. Lineage (NCBI taxonomy): Eukaryota > Metazoa > Chordata > Chondrichthyes > Rajiformes > Rajidae > Okamejei > Okamejei kenojei. The sequence continues at coordinate 39,030,985 of CM069149.1, forward strand.
GGCCTGTCCCACTTGTGCTCCATTTGCGCGTCACGCAGGTGGCGAGCGAGGATTTTGAGAATCCCAAAATAATGGGGAGCCGCGCGCTACCGCACGTCACTGCCTACGACACCATGCGCCATGCGTGTGTAATGCACGGCATGCGGGCGTCACGCGTGCGTTACGATGCGCGCGTCGTGTCGTGTAAATGACGCGCAAGTGGGACAGGCCCTTACAGATATGCACAGCCTGTGTCTGGAGTGGGGCTGCACAAGACTGCCATTTATAAAGACCTCCTCAAAGTACCCTTCATAGTGTCTGAAGAAGGGTCCCGACCCAGAAATGTCCCTCCACAGATGCTGCCTGACCCGCTGAGTTCTTCTGGTACTTTGCGTTCAGTTCTGCGTTCAGTTCTAGTGTCTTCAAAGCAGCAGTGGTTTGACATAGACGCAAGGAACCGCAGATGCTGGTTTACATAACAAAGTCACAGAGTGCTGGAGTAACTCAGCAGATCAGGCAGCGTCTCTGGAGAGCATGGATTGGCGGCAGTTTGGGTCGGGACCCTTCTACAGAAGACCCTACTGCAATCATTCTGAAGAAGGGTCTTCCTACATGTTCTAAAACATGTAGGAAGGAAATGCAGATGCTGGTTTACACCAAAAATAGACAGAAAATGTTGGAGCAACTCAGCAGGACAAGGAGAAAAGAAATTGGTGATGTTTTGGGTCGAGACCCTTCTTCAAAAGTCGCCTATCCACGTCGTTCTCCAGAGATGCAGCCTGACCTGCTGAGTTACTCCAGCACTTTGTGTCTTTTTTTAGTTTGACATTGTGGATGTGTTGTTTTTGCCTTCCAGGGCACATTCTTATCTAATTGTGTTTTGTTATTATGCGCAGTCTTTTATTTTTACTGTCTTGTAGAAATGTTGTGTATTTCATGCACACCGTGCGTCATGGCATGTTTGCCTGAGTCTATGTGTCAGTGATGCTGCCGGGAGCAAGGCTTTTGTTGGGCTGTATCTCATCGTACTGGTGCAGATGACAATAAACGTGATCTGACAAGACTTCTCTACAGTTTCACGGTTACTTTAAAGGTTTGGCAAATGTTGCCATTCTGCGACAGCTCCAGATCGCATGGAAGTTGTTGATTGGGGATCGCTCTTGAGCTGAATGCTGTTTTTCGAGCCCAGCATAACAGACAGTACGTTTAAAAACACACACAAAGTGCCAGAGTAACTCAGCTGGCCAGGAAGCATCTCTGGAGAACATGGATAGGTGACGATTTGAGTCGGAACCCTTCTTCAGATTGATTTAGACTTTAGACTTTGCAGATGCAGCGTGGAAACAGGCCCTTCGGCCCACCGAGTCTGCGCTGACCAATGATCATCCCCATACACTAGCCCTATGCTACACACAAGGGATAACTTCCAATTCACAGAAGCCAATTAAACTACAAACCTGTATGTCTTTGGAGTGTGGGAGGAAACGGGAGCACCCGGAGAAAACCCACGCTGTCACAGGGAGAACGTACAAACTCTGCACAGACAGCACCTGTAGTCAGGATTGAACCCGGGTCTCTGGCGCTGTAAGGCAAGAACTCTACCGCTGTGCCACTTTGTCATACCCTAATTTTTGTTACAGGTTGTATTTTAAACTGCTTTGCAAAATAGGATGTACGATTACCAAAGTGGACACGTGTCTACACACACCTGATTTGCTCTTCCCATGAATGACAAGTCAAATATGGATCTGATATAGCTGTACTGCATACAGCACCAGTAGTCAGGATCGAACCTGGGCAAGTGAGGTGGGCCAGGACAAAGTCTGGCAAGTGGTAGATGGATGTAGGTGAGGGAGGTGATTTAGATTGTCAGATGCGCAGATTAAGTCTAGAGATGAAAAGTGTGACAAATGGGAACCAAAAGGGACAAAAGGGAGACAATGTCTTTGAATAGGCAGGTGGTACACTAAGACCAGAGATGAAATGAGAAAAAGTGTGAATAAGGATATAAGGATAGAAGAGGCGCAAAATGTGAAGCCAGATGAAAGGATAGTGGAAGGGAAGAGAGGGAGAAGGGAGAATGGGAGAAATGTGTGCATATCCAGGTGGGGCACAGGGAAGAGAGGGGAGGGAGCGGACAAAAGGGGAGGGAGGGAAGGGTTGTTTGTCCGTTAGTTACCTAAAATGGAGAATTCCATTTTTATAGCGTGTTGCGCTTCTGTTTTGTTGCCCCCCCCAAAGATTTTGTCTTGTTTTCATGATGGAAAGCTATTAGCAAATTCTGACACTCGAAGGCACCAAGCTCTGCTCTGAATACATGATACAATCCGGGATTAGCAGTTAGTTAATCACAAGTCATTTGGGAGCACCACACAAACCCTTTGTAAAAGTACTGAGCACAGACTGATGTGAATAGACGGAATTAATAGATTCACTTTACACTTTAAATAATTCATAGAAGCAGTGAGACCCAACAAGATGTTAAGAATGGGTGGAATTACAATGAGGCAAAGTGCAATCCTGAGAGGTTAAATTCCTTTGTTAGAACATATTTCTTTTTACAACTTAATAAATGACAGGCCGAACCATACTTCCAAACAACTCGGTAACACGACTTTAAGTATATGTGTCGGAAGGTTGGTTTACACTGAAGATAGACACAAAATTCTGGAGTAACTCAGCAGTTCAGGCAACATCTCTGGAGAAGAGGAATAGGTGACGTTTCGGCTCGATACCATTCTTCAGACTGAGATTCAGCAGAGAGGGGAAACTAGAGGCATAAAAAGGCACAAAGAACAAATGAGTGAAAGGTATGAAAAGAACCCAACCAAAGCCAGCAACGATGATCAAAGAAAGGTGGAGCCCACAATGGTCCGTTGTTGGCTGCGGAAAAGGTGACAACCAGTAGATCCAAACAGTGAAACTAAGCAGGACGACAGTGAAACTAGTAGGATGACTAGGGTGGGAGGGAGGTTCGGAAAGAGAGGGAATCCAAGGGTTATTTGAAATTAGAGAAATCAATATTCATACCGTTGGAATGTAAGCTGCCCAAGCAAAATACAGGTGCTGTTCCTCCAGAGATGCTGCCTGACCCGCTGAGTTACTCCAGCATTTTGTGTCTATTTTAAGTCTATTTGACGTCGACATGAATGCTGCACCGAGGGTGATGCAGGTAAAGGGAGGGAGGTTCACGATGAGTAACCCTCTAGCTAGCTTTTATATTACATCCCTTTTGGGATAACTGAAAGCTTTTTATATCCAGTCAGTCACTTTGGAGATGTGCCCACTGCAGTAATGTAGGCAATATAGTTGTTAATTTGCAATCTGCTACCTGCGACAAATGTGATAATGACCAGATGTAATTAGAACAAAGGGAAGAGATGATTATGACCAGATCGTCTCGACTGGACTATAAACATGAGTGAAGACCAACAGTGCTGCATGGCTGCCTTCTGAACCACAATCTAAGCAGTTTCTATCTCTTTAGCTTTCGTTTAGTTACACAGTGTGGAAACAGGCCCTTCGGCCCGTCGATTCCGCGCCAACCAGTGAACCCTTCACACTTACACCACGCTACACACACTAGGGAAATAGTGGCATAGAAAATAGGCGCAGGAGTAGACCATCTGGCCTTTCGGGCTAGCATCGCCATTCAATGCGATCATGGCTGATCATCCACAATCAGTACCCCTTTCCTGCCTTCTCCCCATATCCCTTTAATCCATTAGCCCTAAGAGCTAAATGTAACTCTCTCTTGAAAACATCCAGTGAATTGGCCTCCACTGCCTTCTGTGGCAGAGAATTCCACAGATTCACAACTCTCTGGGTGAAAAAGGTTTTTCCTCATCTCAGTCCTAAATGGTCCACCCCTTATTCTTAAACTGTGACCCCTGCTTCTGGACTCTCCCAACATCAGGAACATTTTTCCTGCATCTAGCCTGTTCAATCCCTTAAGAATTGTATATGTTTCTACAAGATCCCCTCTGATCCTTCTACATTCCAGTGAATGCAAGCCCAGTCGGCCCATTCTTTCATCATATGTCAGTCTCGCCATTCCGGGAATTAACCTGGTGAACCTGCGCTGGACCCCCCCACCCCCTCATTGGCAAGAACTTAAGATCGTATGAACTCATGGTAGTTATCTGTTCTATGCCAGCTACACAGTGGCCTTCACGTAGGTAAACTGGCAGCAAAGTGAGAAGAGCGGCTGCATCACTATTTCTAACATCGTAGGATATCCCCAAAGTCTAGGCTGCCATTGATTACACACCTACACAAGAGATTGTCACCTTCACGAGCAGAGGCTTCTATTCTGGGAGTGTCAATGAGCAGCAACACAGCAAGGCTGCTGTCAGAGTGTCACTGCTGTCGGGGAATCCATGTCTGAATCGGACGTGATGTGTGGAGGAATGGGCTTCAACAATATTTGCATTGGCGCTTCTAATTCTGCCTCCTGTTACCGATGATGATAAAGATAATCGAGGGCCAAAACATACAGGGCAGTGCAGTCATCTATTGAAATAATTATTAAACAAACCAAATGCACCGTGAAGCAGTGAAATGCTGGTTAGTAAAATTGTAAATTGTCCCTAGTGTGGGCAGGATAGTGTGCGGGGATCATTGGTCGGCACGGACTCGGTGGGCCGAAGGGCCTGTTTGCGTGCTGTGTCTCTAAATTAAACTAAACTATGCCTTAGAACTTTCCCTTGAACCACGTCTCTCTCTGCTCTTCCAACATCCATCTTTCTTACTCTGGCCGCCACTCCTGCCTTGTTGAAGTGAAGTAGTAGCTTGGGCCAGCGATCTTTCTTTCCATTTTTATCTCTCAGCCTGGTATGCAATCTGCCCTGCTCGTGACCTCTCGAAGCTGCAAGGAATGGTGTTCGCAGCCCAGTCCATCATATGCTCGTCACTCCCTTCCTTCCCGTCTTTGCTCACGGTGGAAAACTCAAAGTGCTGGAGGATCGCAGAAGATCAGGCAACATCTGTGGAGGAAACAGATGGGCAGGTGTTTCTCCCTCTGACTAAAGTCGTCCTGACCCAAGACATTGTCCATTCCCTCCGCAGATCCATCTTGACCCGCCGAGTTCCTCCAGTACTTTGTTGTTTAGTTTAGGTTAGAGATACAGCATGGAAACTGGCCCTTCAGCCCACCAAGTCCGCGCCGACAAGTTATTTTCTTTACTTAAGCTTCAAGCTTCTGCAGTTCCTTTGTGTCTCCATCTTCACGGTGTGTAGCATCACAAAGGATGGAAGCATTGTCAAGGATACTTGCCGCCGTAGCCGTTCCCTTTTCTCTCTTCTACCTTCTGAGAGCAGGTACAGAAGGTACCTTCTGAGAGAAAGCTTGGAAAACCATGACTTAACAGCTTCTTCCATGCTGCTATCCGACTGCTGAACTAATCACCTCTCTCACACCAAATGTCCAGAGATGCTGCCAAGTACCCTTACTTTTCAAAAAGATGCTGTACAAATGTGCTGGAGTAACTCAGCGGGTCAGGCAACATCTTTCCATGAGGCCCTCTCTCACTGCTCGCCCTCCCCCCCCCTTTCCCCCTCGACTTTCAGTCTGAAGAAAGGTTCCGACCTGAAATGTCAGCCATCCTTTTTCTCCAGAGATGCTGCACGACCCGTTGAGTTACTCCAGCACTTTGTGTCTATCTTCAGTGTAAGTCATCATCTGCGGTTCCTTCCTCCATATTTTGCCTGCTCCACTGCGTAATCTCCTCAAGATATGCCAACTTTGAAGTTCTCTTCCAACCTCTGATTGGAGGGAGACCCTCATTCAATGCACCCCCCCCCCCCCCACTTCCAGTCTGAAGAAGGGTTTTGACCCAAAACATCAGCCGTGATTTTTCTCCAGTGATGCTGCCTGACGGTGGTGCAGCAGTAGAGTTGTGGCACCAGACACCCGGGTTCGATCCCGACTACGGGTGCTGTCTGTACGGAGTTTGTACGTTCTCCCCGTGGGTTTTTCCCCCCGAGATCTTCGGTGTCCTCCCACACTCCAAAGGCGTACAGGTATGTTGGTTAATTGACTTGGTAAATGTAAAAATTGTCCCTAGTTTGTGCAGGATAGTGTTAATAAGCGGGGATCGCTGGTCGGCGCAGACCCGGTGGGCCGAAGGGCCTGTTTCTGCGCTGTCTCTCTAAACTAAACTAAACCCGCTGGGATACTCCAGCACTTCGTGTCTGTCTCTGGAGAACTTGGGGAGGTGATGTTTTGGGTCGGGACCTGAAATGTCACCTATCCATGTTCTCCAGAGATGCTGCCTGACCCGTTCAATTACTCCAACACTTTGCATCTATTTTGTAAACCAGCATCTGCAGTTCCTTGTATCTACACTGACTCTCAACTCAACTTAATTCAGTTATTCTGTTTTTGCATTTGAGTATTCTTTTTGCACTATTTCTTTCTAGCATTCTGTGGTACTTGGGGTTGAAATGTTTATTACTGTATGTATACTGTTTACTCTGTACCCTGGTGTATAGGACAATAAACCAATCTGAATGGATTGGAATGGCTGTCAGGGCTCAAGGTAAATATTAAATGAAGTACAGTACATGATCTTGAATGACTTCATCTTAGTTTAATATTTTACCTCGCTTTCCTGTTATGTTTTAGGTTTTGTTTAGTCTTTAAATCAATTTGTTTGACGTAGAGTCATAGAGTCGTCAGCATGGAAACAAGCCCTTCGGCCTAACTTGCCCACACCAACCAACATGTTCCATCTACTCTAGTCCCACGTGCCTGCGTTTGGCCCATATCCCGCTAAACCTGTCCTATCCATGTACCTGTCTAATTGCTTCTTAAACATTGCGCTAGTACCTCCTCTGGCAGCTCGTTCCATACACCCACCACCGTTTGTGTGAAAACGTTATCCCTCAGATTCCTACAAAAATGTTCCCCCTGTCACGTCAAACCTATGCCCTCTGGTTCTCTTTTGCTTCAATTGCATTTGGAGTTTTTGAACGTTTCTGAACGTTGGAGACTTTCAAAGCTTTTGCAGGGTTTTGATAGCAGACTAAGCCCAGGGACTAGACTTCACTGGCAGTCAGCGTAGCTCGGCAGTTTCATTGACAGCACTTGACCCGCTCCCTTCCCCACCTCCCTTCCTTCGACGCCACAAGATGACATCTACATGTCAGGGCACTGACACAGCACCACCAAAGGCAGGTTTGGACCTGTTCCTGTTGATCGGCAGCAGACATGAGTGGGTATAAAATTTAAGCCTACAGAAGCAAAATGAGGAATTGCTGTGAATTCGTGTGGTCACGGGGAGAACGTACAAACCCCGTACAGACAGCGCCCGTAGTCAGGATCGGATCCGGGTCTCTGGCGCAGTAAGGCAGCAACTCTACCGCTGTGCCGCTGTTCCTCCAGCTCTTTGTGTTTTGACAATATAGATTCCTCCATGCAAATCTCTGTAATGTATTTCAATTGAGAGCCTTTCACCCAAAAGCAACTATCCAAGTCTCACGTTGGAAGACTTGGGGATACTGAATTTTGAACAGGGTGAACTTTCCTTTAAATCTGACTTTGTTCGTTTGGTCATTTCTTTCATTTGCCAGGAGCGGCACGGTGGCGCAGGGGTAGAGTTGCTGCCTTACAGCGCAGAGACCCGGGTTCGATCCTGACTACCAGTGCTTGTCTGTACGGAATTTGCATGTTCTCCCCGTGACCACGTGGGTTTTTCCTCTGGGTGCTCTAGTTTCCTCCCACGCTCCAAAGGCATACAGAGTTGTAGGTTAATTGGCTTCTGCAAAATTGTCCCCAGATGTGTGGGATACTAGTGTACAGGTGATCGGTGGTCAGCGCATGGTCGATGGGCCTGTTTCCACGCCGTTTCTCACTAAACTCTCTTTAAAAATAAATTAAACGTTTTTTAGTTTTTCAGAGATGCAGCGCGGAACCAGGCCCACGGCCCACCGACCAGCGACCCCCGCGATGAACACTATCCCGCACACACTGAGGACAATTGTTCTTTATACACACCAAGCCAATTAACCTACACACCGGTACGTCTTTGGAATGTGGGGGGAAACCGAAGATCTCGGAGAAAACCCACGCGGTCACGGGGAGAACATTCGATAGGGCCTGTCCCACTGTACGAGGTAATTCAAGAGTTCTCCCGAGTTTCCCCTGATTCGAACTCGGAGGATTACGGTACTAGCCGCTCGTAGGTACTCGGGGCTCTCGTGGACATTTTTCAACATGTTGGAAAATCTTCACGAGCCTTCACGAGCTTACCGCATTTCCTGAGTACCTGCCGTTAGCGTTACGAGCCGCTAAGAGACGTCCCGAGTTCCGACGTACCCGCTACATACATTCTACGTGCTTGCCACGAGTTTGATTTTTTTTTTAAACTCGGTAACGCTCTTGATTCACCTCGTACAGTGGGACAGGCCCTAAACTCCGTACAGACAGCGCTCTTAGCCGGGATCAAACCCGGGTTTCCCGCGCTACCTACCGCTGCACCACCACGCCCTGCCACCTCTCTAAACAAAGCCATTTGCTTTTGCATTTCCAGGCATTCAGATTCACAACATTTGTACCAATCTTTCCGAAAATGTAAATAAAACGGAGATGGTGAATAATGAATCAGGCCCTAAAGCAGTGTATAAAGGAGAGGAAGAGTAGACAACATGGTCAACATTAATTACCTCCTCCAGAGTCATATTAAACGACAGAGCTTTGCATCCACAGGCAAGAAGTGGGATTTGAAGATAATCATCATTTTAACAGCGGGCGTATGAGTGACCTAATTGCTCACAGTTTCCAACCGTTTCCTAAAAGGTTCACTCATCAAGGCCAGGTCAGGCGTGAGCGGTAAAGATGGAGCTGATTTAACCCAGGGGCAATTGGACAGCTTCCTGTTTTTCTGGAGTTGGCGATTGCCGTTGACATTGGGCCGCATGTGAAGGTAAAAAGGGAGTGAGGATTCTTGTTGTCGGGATGAGTCGGAGCTGAGCAGATGAGGGCTGTAACCTGGACATCTGGATTCGGCAAATGTGGGGCCTGTGTTTATCCGTAAGATACACCTGAGGCTTGCAGATGCTCGCTATGTTCAAGCTGGGAGCACAAGCCCTGCAAACAAAAATCTCCACTGTTCAGGTCCCATGTTTATAGCAGCAGAGCCTCCATCTGGTTTGGGCAATTAATTTCACTTTATTCAGATAATTCTGGCTGTTTGCCCCTTCTGTCGAACTTCCATGTTCTTCTGGGAACTTCTGTTATGGAGTAATACTTCAGTTTATTACAGTTTATGACTCTCTGTCATACAATGTAGGAAGGAACTGCAGAGGCTGGTTTAAATCGAAGATAGACACAAAATGCTGGAGTAACTCAGCGGGGCAGGCAGCATCTCCGGAGGAAAGGAATGGGTGATGTTTCGGGTCCAGACCCTTCCTCAGACAGTACAGAAACAGGTCCTTCAGCCCAACTTGCCCACACCAGCCAACATGCCCCATCTGAACCAGTTCGACCTGTCTGCGATTGGCACACATCCCTCTAAACTTGTCCTATCCATGTACCTGTCTAATTGCTTAACACTGAAATAGTCCCTGCCTCAACTACCTATTCAGCAGCTCAATCCAGACACCACAATGTGTGTCATAAAGTTACCCATAAAGATTCCTACAAAAATCTTTCCCCCTTCACCTTAAACCTGTGCCCTCTGGTTCTCAATTTCCCTACTCTGGGCAAGAAACTGTGTGCATCTATCTATCCCTTTTCTCCAGAGATGCTGTCTGACCCGCAGAGTTACTCCAGCTTTTTGTGTCTACCTCCAGGTTCAGGGACAGCTTCTTCCCAGCTGTTATCAGGCAAATGAATCATTCTCTCCCCAGCTAGAGAGCGGTCCTGACCTCCCATCTATCTCATTGGAGACCTTCAAACTATCTTTAATCGGACTTTACTGGGCTTTACCTTGTACACTGTGAACAGCTGGATTGCAATCATGTTTTGGCTGACTGGATAGTACGCAACATGTATTCCTGGTGTGATTTTATTATTCCCATTGTCATGTGTACTGTCAAGTGCATTCAAGAGCTCTCCCGAGTTTAAAAAAAAATCAAACTCGTGGAAGCACGTAGAATGCACGTAGCGGGTACGTTGGAGCTCGGGGACGTTCCTTAGCAGCTCGTAACGCTAATGGCAGGTACTCGGGAAACGCGGTAAGCTCGGGGAGACTCGTGAAGATTTTTCAACATGTTGAAAAATGTCCCCGAGAGCCCCGAGTACCGACGAGTGGCCATTACCTTAAATCTCCGAGTTCGAATCAGGGCAAACTCGGGAGAACTCTTGGAATGAACTCGTACAGTGGGACAGGGCTTTTAGATTTGGCTCTTAGGGCTAAAGGAATCAACGGATGTGGCGAAAAAGCCAGAATGGGATACTGATTTTGGAAGATTAGCCGTGATCATATAGAACGGCAGTGTTGGCTCAATGGGCCGAATGGCCTACTCCTGCACTTATTTTCTATGTTTCTATGTATCGTAAAGTGCACAGGGTATCACAGCGGTAGAGTTGCTGCCTTACAGTGCTTATAGTGCCAGAGATCCGGGTTCGACCCCGAATATGGGTGCTGTCTGTACGGAGTTTGTATGTTCTCCCCGTACCTGCGTGGGTTTTCTCCGAGACCTTCGGGTTGTCCACCCACTCTCCAAAGACGTACAGGTTTGTAGGTTAATTGGCTTGGAGTATGTGTAAATTGTCCCTAGTGTGTGTAGGATAATGTTAACGTGCGGAGATCGCCGGTTGACGCGGACTTGGTAGGCCGAAGGGCCTGTTTCCGCACTGTATGTTTAACCAAAAGAACAGTACTTAGAGCCTATGTTGGATTGCCTGAAATTCAGAAGCTTTAAGGCAAGAAGTGAAAAGGTGACGATTGATGTGTCGAAGATATTGATCGGGTTGATGGAAACCCTTTCTGCTGATTAGAGTTTGGGATCTGAAATAAACGCCTGGAGTGAGGGTAATGAAACAGTTCCACACACAGGCAGTGGGATAAGTCAGAGTTCTCTCCTAGGCTGGGATTGCTGCTCTCAGTGATTGCTAAAATTATGTCGGAGACCTATAGATTTTTGTTCATTAAAACTATTAAAAGATGACGAGGAGAAGCCCGCCACATGGAGCTAGGTCACGGAGCAATCACTGCCACATACAATGACCAAGCAGGCTTGAGGGGCTTATAATGTAAACCTGGTCCCTTGTACTAAGAATTTAATGTCTGAGATTTAGTGAGCAGATTGTGTGACTTTTGCACGTTTGCACGTTTGCACTTTTGCACTTTTGCACTTTTGCACTTTTGCACTTTTTCACTTTTTCACTTTTGCACATCACCCTTGTTTTAGATGTGTAATTCCACTGCAACCCTAGCACATCGATTCTTTGTGCAGGAAGGAACAGAAGATGCTGGTTTAAACTCAAGATAGACGCAAAAAGCTGGAGTAACTCAGTGGGTCAGGCAGCATCTCTGGAGAGAAGGAATGGGTGATGTTACGGGTCGAGACCCTTCTTCAGAGTGAGGAAGGGGCTCGACCCGAAACGTCACCTTTTTCTTTTCCCCAGAGATGCTGCCTGATTCGTTGAGTTACTCCAGCCTTTTGTGTTCATCTTCACATTTATTCTTTTTGTTGATTCAGGCATATGTCAAAGTTCGCAGAGATCAAGAATCACTGTGAGGTCCCCAGTAAAAATTAAAACCAAGTGAATTTTTAACCGTTACTTTCCGATTTAAAAGGCTGCACATTTTGTATGGCAGGCAGGATTGTAAAATAATCTATAAATTTATATCTGTGAACATTATGAGTCATAAGCCTTAAAGTGTTAGGATTATTCCTGTCACAAATCCTGGAATAAAAATCGCTTTCTCCTTCTTGTGTGAATTGCAAGTTAGATTAGTTAATTTCTTTCGTCAGAGTTTGGTTTTTACTTTAGAGAAACAGTGCGGAAACAGGCCCTTCGGCCCACCGAGTCCGCACCGACCAGCGATCCCCGTACTTTAGCACTACCCAACATACACTAGGGATAATTTTGCATTTAAACATTTAAACCAAGCCAATTGACCTACAAACCTGCACGTCATTGGAGTGTGGGAGGAAACCGGAGATCCTGGAGAACGGTGAGAATGTACAAACTCCGTACGGACAAACGTCAGTAGTCAGGATCGAACCCAGGTCTCCGGCACTGTAAGGCAGTAGCTCAACTGCAGCGCCACCATGCCGCCCAGAGGGTGGTGAATCTGTGGAATTCATTGCCACAGACGGCTGTGGAGGCCAAGTCAATGGATATTTTTAAGGCGGAGATTGATACATTCTAGATTAGTACAGGTGTCGGATTATGGGGTGAGGGCAGGAGAATGGGTTTGAGATGGAATGATACATCAGCCATGATTTAATGGCGGAGTAAACTTGATGGGCCGAATGGCCCAATTCTGCTCCTATAAACTTATGACCTTAAGAAACTTATGTCATTAATTTTGACCTTGCTACTTAGATTAGAAAGGTGATCGTTAAGGGGCAACTCAGGGTGTTGGACATGGAAGGCATTTATTTGGTCTTGTGTTACTTAGACTGACCTTGGAGGCACGGGTGAGACCAGTGAACCTAACCTTGCACTGGGGCCATGTCCAAAGTTACCATTCAATGCAGTGTTCTTCACAATCATTTAGTTTAGTTTATTATTATTACTGTGTACCGAGGTACAGTGAAAAGCTTTTGTTTGCATGCGACTCCATCAAAGGAAAGACTATACATGAATATAATCAAGCTGGCCACAATGTACAGATGAAGGATCTTCATCATCATCGGCAGTCACTCGTAACGAGTATGACTGTCTTCATGGAGGACGCCTGCGCGTGACTTTGTTTAACGTGGGGAGACTGGTGCACAGACAGCCACCTTGGCAGATCTGGGTCAGGATCCAGTGGCATGGAGTCCAAGACGACCGGAGACCCTTTTCTGCTGCAGCCTTCATCCGCCTTCCTAACCGTTGTGACGCTCCACTAAGGTCAGCCATCGTCCTCCGCCTGTTCCACCGTTGAGGTCTTGGTTGGATTGCTCTTTGTCAGGGACCTTACCGCCAGTTTCCTGGCCCGCTGCGTTCCTCCGGCATTTTGTGTTTAGCGTTAGCTGGTGTGTGGTCGCCCTGGAATTATGAATGCTGAAGCAAAGCAGGAGCGATTGATTTGCCGTCTGCATGAATCCACAGCGAGGCGTGCACGCAAACATTTTGCAAAAAACGCACAAACTGGTCTTATGCACAACCGAGTTACTACACTGCAGTGTATTCAACGTGAATTCATTTTGCAAAGCGTAGCTTTTTGTTTGGTTAAGTTATTTCCAGATTCTCCCCAGCCTGCAGAAGGTACGTCTCACGTCTCTATGGTCACCGTAATGTGTTGGCAGGAGGAACAGCAGCAGGTTAAGCTGCATAATATCATCCCTTCAATATATTCCCTTGTCCCTAATGTGATAGACCTCCCCATCGTTGCACAGGGTTCCATCTGGTAGGTTGGCGGAGAAGTGACAGGATTCGGTTTCAACTGTGACAGATACTCGCGATTGGAAAATTGTTGCTTGACCCGGGCCAGTTCATCTCACTGACGTGGAGACACTCAGCCACACAGAGCTGCTGGGACGAAAGAGAGAGAGGGAGGGAGAGAGGGAGGGGGAGAGAGAAAGTGAGAGAGAGAGTGGGAGAGGGAGAGTGGGAGAGGGAGATGATAGAAGGGGAGGGGCAGGAAGGGGGAGAGAGGGAGATAGAAAATGGCAAGGAGCGAGAGAAAGGGAACGAGAGAGGGGGAATGAGAGAGAAAAAGGGAAGGGGAGAGAGAGGGAAGGGGAGAGGGAAGGGAAGAAAGAAGGAAATAAAGAAGAGTGGGGAGAGAGCGAGAGAAAATGAGAGCGAGAAAATGAGAGAGAGAGAGCGAGAGAGAGCACAACCAAGCAACATGCATAAAAGGCAAACATCTTATCTTAAACTGTTATAAGATAGAAACTTAAAATGAAGTCAAACTGAGACTTTTGCAATCTAAATGTTAGTGAGAATAGCTTTTCACATAAAATCCTTTAATGTTAAAAGCTGTTCCAAATAATATTCTCATGGTGCTTCAGAAAAGGCATAATAATCGATTTGTCTATTCATGTCATCTATGCTGTTTGAAATGAGTAAATGCAGTTAGCTGTAATCTGGGGTAATTGTCAATCAAAACAGCATAAAGCAAATATTTAAACAAATGATGGCTTCTTGTTTGAATGGTCGTGCATGCATGTGTGTGCATTGTGTGTGTTTGTGCATGTGCGTGTGTGTATGTGTGTGCGTGCATGTGTGTGTGTACAATGTGTTTGTGTATGTGTGCATACATGTGCGCGTTGTGTACATGTGTGTCCATGTGTGTGTGTGCATTATGTGTGCATGCATTATGTGCGCGTTGTGTGCGCGTATGTATGTATATGTGCATTGTGCGCGCGCTGTGTGCGTACGTTTGTATTTGTGTGCGTGTACGTGTGTGTGTGCGCGCATGTGTTGTGTGTGTATGTGTGAACGTGTGTGTACATGTGTATGTGTGCATGTATATGTTATGTGCACGCTGTATGTGTCCATTTGTGTGTGTGTGTGTGTGTGTGTGTGTGTGTGTGTGTGTGTGTGTGTGTGTGTGTGTGTGTGTGTGTGTGTGTGTGTGTGTGTGTGTGTTGTGTCTGCCTGGGTCAATTAGGCTCTGGTAGTGATGAGGCTCCAGCTATGCCACCTTTCCTTGGGCACCATACTCACAGCACTGACCTGATCTTCCTAACAACGCTATCTGCAGATGACCCGCAAATCCTCCTCCCATCCAGACATTGTTCATAAGTTCATAGGGGCAGCATTAGGCCATTCAGCTCTTCGAGTCTACTCCGCCATTCAATCATTGCTTAATCTATCTTTCCCTCTCAACCCCATTCTCCTGCCTTCTACCGACAACACTTGGCATCCGTACTAATCAAGAATCGGTCGCCCATATGAAATGGACACAGGAGGTACTTAGGTTGACTGTCACTGGAAGGCATCGAAAGTGGGCAACAACCTTCAGATGTGTAGGAAGGAACTGCAGGTGCTAGTTTACACTGAAGATAGACACAAAATGCTGGAGTAACTCAACGGGACAGGCAGTATCACTGGAAAGAAGGAATGGGTGACGTTTCGGCTCAGGATCGTTCTCCAGACTGAGCTAGTTCTCAGCTAACAATGAATCATTCTACATTTCCTTATCACCATCTGCTTTGATCTGCCGTTTTCACACCTCACCCTTCCATATCTCTAGACTCCCTCTCCCCTGAGTCTCTGTCAGCTGAAGGGTCTCGACCCGAAACGCCACCCGTTCCTTCTCTCCAGAGATGCTGCCTGTCCCGCTGAGTTACTCCAGCTTTTTGTGTCAACCTTCAGACGTTGGTGGCTAACAGGATCAATCTGAAGACAAGTAAAATGCTCCCCAGATGGTACACTGCAACATTACAACACCTTTATTTTTACTCAATGCTGTGAATTCTCATCCAAAAGGAGTTGCATAGCAACCACCTATATGGGCTTTGGCTGCCAATTTCATCAATGAAAAATTGTCTTGTTTCGTTTAGTGTGGAAACAGGCCATTCAGCCCACCGAGCCCGTGCCGACCAGCGATCCCAGCACATTAACACTATCCTGCGCACACTAGGGACAATTCACAATTATACCAAGCCAATTCATCTACTAACCTGTACTACTTTGGACCATCGTGAGGATGGGTGCTGTCTATACGGAGATTTGTACGTTCTCCCTGTGATCGTGTGGGTTTTACATAGAAACATAGAAAATAGGTGCAGGAGGAGGCCATTCGGCCCTTCGAGCCAGCACCGCCATTCATTGTGATCATGGCTGATCGTCCGCTATCAATAACCCGTGCCTGCCTTCTCCCCATATCCCTTGACTCCACTAGCCCCTAGAGCTCTATCCAACTCTCTCTTTTTTTTTCTGATATTAAGAAGATGACATATAGGTCTATATAAATTATAAGATTTTCTCCTGATGCTCTGGTTTCCTCCAACATTTGTAGGTCAATTGATGTCAGTAATCTGACTTTACTGGACTCTATCTTGTGCTGAACTTTATTCACTTTATACCTTTTATCATGTGTCTGTACACTGTGGATGGCTAGATTGTAATCATGTATTGTCTTTCCGCTGACTGGTTAGCACACAACAAAAGCTTTTCACTGTACCTCGGTACACGTGGCAATAAACTCAACTCCAACTCAATCTCAAACTCATTGGTCGGCACAAACCCGGTGGACCGAAGGGCCTGTTTCCATGCTGTATCCCTTAACTAAACTAAACTAAAACCACCACTTAGATCAAGAACCTGTCATCAGCTCGGAGCATTGAACATTTCTGTTTTTGTTTCAGGTTTCCAGCAACTGCAATTTTTAGAGTTATAGAGCTATAGGTCATACAGCGTGGAAACAGGCCCTTCGGCCCAACTTGCCCACATCGGCCAGCATGTCCCAGTTACACATCCACCTGCCTGCATTTGGTCCATATCCCTCCAAACCTGTCAGATCCATGTACTTGTCTAATTGTTTCTTGAACATTGCGATTGTCCCTGCCTCAACTACCTCCTCTGGCAGCTCGTTCCATACACCCACCGCCCTTTGTGTAAAAAAGTTGCCCCGCAGATTCCTATTAAATCTTTTGCCCCCTCTCCTTAAACCTGTCCTCTGGTCCTCAATACCCCAACTCTGGGCAAGAGACTCTGTGCATCGACCCGATCTATTCCTCTCATGATTTTATACACCCCTATAAGATCACCCCTCATCCTCCAGCGCTCCAAGGAATAGAGTCCCAGCCTACACAACCTCTCCCTGTAGCTCAGACGCTCTAGTCGTCTAGTCTCGTAATTCTTCTCTGCACCCTTTCCAGCTGGACAACATCTTTCCTATAACATGGTACATAGAATTGAACACAATACACTAATTCCTTACCCTTCCATTTCTCTTCTTTCCCTCTCCCCGACTCTCAGTCTGAAGAAGTGTCTCGACTTGAATCGTCACCCATTCCTTCCATCCAGAGATGCTACCTGCCCCACTGAGTTACTCCAGCATTTTTTTTGCTCCTCTTCAGTGTAAACCAGTATATGCAGTTCCTTCCTACACTAATTTTTGTGTCTATTTTTGGTTTTAACCAGCATCTGCGGTTGCTTATTACACAATGAATCGAGGACCACAGAACATGGGTTCAAGGTGAGGGGAAAAAGATTTAATAGGAATCTGAGGGGTAACTTTTTCCAGCAAAGGGTGGTGGGTGTATGGAACAAGCTGCCAGAGGAGGTAGTTGAGGCAGGGACTATCCCAACGTTTAAGAAACAGTGAGACAGATACATGGAGAGGACAGGTTTGGAGGGATATGGACCAAATGCGGGCAGGTGGGACTCGTGCAGCTGGGACATGTTGGCCAGTTTGGGTAAGATGGGCCGAAGGGTCTGTTTCCACGCTGTATCACTCTATGACTCTAATACTCTAAATGCGGCCTCACCAATGTCTTATGATTGTGTGTACGAAGGACCTGCAGATGCTGGTTTGAACCGGAGACACAACCGGAGACACAACCGGAGAGAGACACAAAAAACTGGAGTAACTCAGCGGGACAGGCAGCACCTCTGGAGAGAAGGAATGGGTGCTGCCTGTCCCGCTAAGTTGCTCCAGCTTTTAGTGTCTATCTTATCAAACTGCAACATGTCCTCCCAACTCCTCTGCTTCGACCTCTTTGCTTCACTTGTATTTGCTGGGTTTGTGACTGCTGTCTCTTGGCTTTTGATCCAGATCCCGCAGATCAGCTACGCCTCGACGGCCCCGGAGCTGAGTGACAACAGCCGGTATGACTTCTTCTCCCGCGTGGTCCCTCCTGACTCGTACCAGGTGCAGGCGATGGTGGATATTGTCACCGCCCTGGGATGGAACTACGTCTCCACTCTGGCCTCCGAGGGGAACTACGGGGAAAGCGGCGTGGAGGCATTCATGCACATCTCCAGAGAAACTGGTAAGAAGCGATCCCAATCTTGGATGCTCTCGGTTGTCTGAACACCATTAACTTTGCAGCATCAGCAAAACTCCTGGAAGGTGCGCAGCTTGGGTATCCATCAAACACTTGGTGTTTGGGATCTGTACTTTGTGAAAGAAGTTCATAAAGTTCCAGGAGCAAACAACTTCATAACAAGAGGAGTTGAGTATAGGAGCAACTAGGTCCTTCTGCAGTTGTACAGGGCCTCGGTGAGACCACACCTGGAGTATTGTGTGCAGTTTTGGTCTCCAAATTTGAGGAAGGACATTCTTGCTATTGAAGGGAGTGCAGCGTAGGTTCGCAAAGTTAATTCCCGGGATGGCGGGACTGTCATATGTTGAGAGAATGGAGCGACTAGGCTTGTATTTACTGGAATTTAGAAGGATGAGAGGGGATCTTATAAGATCATTAAGGGATTGGACACGCTAGAGGCAGGAAACATGTTCAGAATGATGGGGGAGTACAGAACCAGGGGTCACAGTTTAAAAATAGGAACAGAGATGAGGAAAAACTTTCTCAGAAGGCAGTGGAGGCCAATTCTTTGGATGCTTTCAAGAGGGAATTAGAGCATTTAAAGATAACGGAGTCAAGCGGTTTGGGGAGAAGGCAGGAACGGGGTACTGATTGTGGATGATCAGCCATGATCACAGTGAATGGGCTCAAAGGGCTGAATGGCCTACTCTTGCACCTCTTGTCTATGTCTATTGACTATTGAGCAGGATTAGGCCATTCGGCCCATCAAGGCTACTCACTCATGGCTGATTTATCTTCCCCTCTCAACCCCATTCTCCTGCTATCACCCCATAACCCCTAACACTAAACAAGAGTCTGACATTCTCCGCCTTACAAGTATCCATTGACTTGGCCTCCACACTCGTCTATGGCAATGAATTCCTCAGATTCACCAGCTAAAGAAATTCCCACTCATGTTGTTTCATGTCGTTTCTCCTTTGATTCTGAGGCTGTGGGCCTCTGGTCCTGGACTCTCCCACCAGTGGAAACATTCCCTCCACATTCACTCTATCCAGGCCTTTCACAGTTTGATTGAAAGAAGTAAGTGTTTGTGTGCAATAATAGTTTTAATTAAATAGTTTTTGCAGGACTCTGGTGTTATGCTTCCTCAGTTATATGTACAGGTTGGAGCTGAGCAGATTTTTTGATCATCACCGACTGCCTTCTCTCTTCATGTGAGGGTTGAGTCTAATTGTGGCTGAAGTGGAGATCACTTCATACACGGGGGGGGGGGGGGGGGATTGTCTAACATTAATCAGGGCCGCTGTAATCTCCAACTTAACTTTTAACATCTGAGGAGATTAAAGAAAATTATTACAAAATTAGCCCCGGCCCCCCCCCCCTCTACTTGGTGGCACAGTGGCGCAGCGGTAGAGTTGCTGCCTTACAGCGCCAGAGACCCGGGTTCGATCCTGACTTCGGATGCCGTCTGTCTGGAGTCTGTACGTTCTCCCCGTGACCTTTATTGGTTTTCTCTGGGTGCCCGTGACCTGCGTTGGTTTTTTTTCCTCCCACACTACAAAGACGTACAGGTTTATAGGTTAATTGTCTTTGGTAAAGTTGTAAATTTATACAGTTGTAAATGACCCCTCTCACCCTGGCCGCAAACTCTTTGAATCACTCCCCTCTGGAAGACTGTCAAAGCTGCCACAGCCAGACATAAAAACAGTTTTTATCCACGAGTAGTTGCTCTACTCAACAGCCAAAAATCTGTAGCCTTCCTTCGATGTGGTATTTTGTTGGTTCACATGCTTGATCAATGGTGTTTTATCCTTAATGTTTTATTATTATTAATGTCTAGTGTTTTCTGAGTCATTCATAACTGTCACTGTATGTCATGTTGTTACTTGTGGGCGGAGCACCAAGGCAAATTCCTTGTATGTGAATACTTGACCAATAAACTTACTTACTTACTTAAATTGTAAATTGTCCTGAGTGTGTGTATGACAGTGTTAGTGTGCAGGGATCTCTGGTCAGTGCTGACTCAATGGGCTGAAGGGCCTCTTCTCTATCTTGAAACTAAACTAGTTCATTGACCTTGGACTTTACCTTGATTTGTCCCCACTCTCAAGAGTCAACGGTGTTTTATTATCATTTGTCTTGAAACGGAACAGTGAAATTCTTACTTGCAGCAGCACAGCAGATATGCAAGCATATTACTCCGTAAACCCCACAATAAACAACAAAAGAAAGTTCAGGATATATATAGAAACAAACAGACACATAAATGGACAATAGTAGGGCAAAATCAAAAATAATATTCTCAAGTCTATCTAGTTCGGAGCCTGTTTGGAGGTTGTAGTGTTTAATAGACTGATGGTTGTCGGGAAGAAGCTGCTCCTGAATCTGGATGTTACAGTTTTCAGGCTCCTGTCCCTTCTCCCCGATGACATTGGTGAAATGAAAGCGTGGCCAGGGTAATATGGGTCTCTGATGATGCTGACTGCCTTTTTGAGGCAGCAACTCTTGTAGACCCCTTCGATAGTGGAGAGGTCAGTGTCCCTGATGGACTGGACAGTGTTCACCACGTTTTGCAGTCTCCTTCACTCCTGGGCATTCGGGTTGCCGAACCAGGCCGTGATGCCACCAGTCAGTGTTGCTCTCTGACCTGAATTGCTCATTTTCTGGTCAGGTCGGGGGGGAGTTTCCCCCCCCCCACCACGGGTACCGTGTAATCCCGTGCTACCTGCTCCATGGTCGGATAGTCGGCGACTAAACCGTCTCCCCCACCTGGTTTGCCAGGTGAGGAGGGGTCTGTGGACCCCCGGCAGGACCAAAAACAAGACCTGTCAAAGGGCGGATGAGCTTCTAGCGAGCCGACGGCCATCCACACTTCAGTAGAAGCTGCGATCACTGTCGTACACGGCATTGTAAGGAACGATGATAAAGTGCACACACACCAAAACCCGATACATCCAGCGGCGGACGTCCGCAGGAACTGGAGGACAGGGACGTGTGGTGAGTCCGTCACCGTTCCCGTTGGCAACCAGCACCACTGCGTCGCTAATGCTTTCAAGTATGCTCCCTACATCTGTGGACGTTAATTATTCTACATTGGATGAGATGCACAGGGGCCGTGATGCAAATGGCAATTCAACACACGAAGTTGGCCTGATAGACCGGGGATGACTTTGCTTGCCGCTTTTATATATGTTTACTATGTGTTCAAAGCTCCCCAATCCCTAGACTTAGTATTCAGGGGAATGCAATGGAATAGATTCATTAAATATGATGGAGACTTCTGTAAGATCAATTATGATGCTTCAAATTTCACAAGCATTGCTTAAAAGTGAGGAAGAACCATGATTATAACTTTACAAAGGTTTTCTGTATTTTCGAAAATGTAATTATTGTATCAATGAACACATATCCATGTCAACAAGAGAAATCTATTTGGACAATATTATCTTAAATGAGAACACCATGTGCATTGCAAGTCCAGTTAAGTCGAGTTTATTGTCATATGTACAGGTTCGGTGAGCTACAGGTGCAATGAAAATCTTGCAGCAACATTATGGGCACATCAATTCTGAAACATAAATGATACATAAAGTACACCCAAAGTCCACAAGACAGTGGAAAGAAAAAGACTGCGCAAAAAACAAGACATTCATCCAAAACGCAATGAGTAAACAAGTCCATAGTAATGCAAGATGTGGTCCATAGTGTTATATTTAGTTTCAAGTTACCATAATTCAAAATGCTATTTTCTAAAACTAAATTTGCCTAACTTGCATTTGAATGAATCGATAAACAATCTCCTCATCTCCCCAGATACACATAAGGAGCAAACCTGGTCACTGAAAGGTATAAAGCTGTTGGCCCTGGTCTCCAAGAAACGTACTTGAGGCCAAGGCAGATTTAAATTGAGCCAAAAATCAGCAAACAATTGGAATAGATCGGGTTGAGGCACCAAGAGTCTATTACCCAGAGTAAGGGAATCGAGAGCCAGAGGACATAGGTTCAAAGTGAGGGGGGAAAGATTTACGAAGAACCCGAGAGGCAACATTTTTCTACAAAGGGTGGTGGGTGTATGGGACGCACTGCTGGTCGAGGTAATTGAGGCAGGTGCTTCATAAGTTCTTGGGCAGAATTAGACCATTCTGCGCATCAAGTCTACTCCACCATTCAATCATGGCTGATCTATCTTTCCCTCTCAACCCCATTCTCCAGCCTTCTCCCCGTAACCCTTACTAATCAATAATCTGTCATATCTGTCTAATCAAGAATACTATCACAACACTTCAGAAAGATTTAGACAGGTTCATGGATAGAATTGGTCTAGAGGGATATTGACTAAATGCGAGCAGGTGGGACTAGCGTAGATGGGCCATGTTGGTCAGCTTTGGCAAGTTGGGCTGCAGGGCCTGTTCCACGCTGTATGACTCAATGAGACTGAAAGACTGAAAAGGGGACATTGATCAGAGAAGGGGCATTGTGATCCATTCTCATTTAAAACTATTCTGACATCTACAGGTCGAACTGTATGTTTGTTGAAGCTGTCAAAAGTCAATGAATTAAAAAAACAGTGGTGTAAATTCTTGTCTATCTGTCTTGTTTAAGCCAGGTTTTATCAAGTGCTGTTGAAAATCAGTGATTGTACTCAATATCCATTCAATCTATCACCGCCTCATGTAATGATATTGGCAACGGCATGCTTCAATATTACCCGTATGAATTACTTTAAAAGTCCATGAATGCATTCCAACATCATCATTTTGTTTCCTGAAGCATATTTGGCTGTACATTATTTATTCAAGTTGGAGATTAATCAGCTGATCAAAAGAGATATTCTTCTCCGTGATGTTGATGCACTAGTTCATTATTACTCTATGTAGAAAGGAACTGCAGCGCTGGTTTACACCAAAGATGGACAAAATGCTGGAGTAACTCAGCGGGACAGGCAGCATCTCTGGAGAGAAGGAACGGGTGACGTTTCGGGTCGAGACCCTTCTTCAGACTGAATCCTCTGACATTGTCGCCACTTCCAACGGGATCCCGCTGCTAGCCACATCTTCCCACCTCCCCCCGTTTCTGTTTTCCGCAGAGACCGTTCCCTCTGCAACTCCCTTGTTAACTCATCCCTCCCCACCCAAACCGCCCCTTCCCCAGGTACTTTCCCCTGCAGCCGCAGGAGATGCAACACCTGTCCCGATACCACCTCCCTCGACTCCGACCAAGGACCCTGACAGGACTTTCAGGTGAGGCAGAGGTTCGCATACACCTCCTCTAGACTCATCTACTGTATCCACTGTTCCAGGTGAGTCTGAAGAAGGGTCTCGACCCAAAACGCCACCCATTCCTTCTCTCCAGAGATGCTGCCTGTCCCGCTGAGTTACTCCAGCATTTTGTGTCTATCTTCATTATTAATCGAATGCAAGCCATGTCTTCAGAACAAGGCTCCATAAGTCATGAAAAATACGATTGTACAAATGAAGTTGAACGGACTGATAATTCATTGTTTCATTATCTCTCCAAATAAACAGTTGTGGTTGTACATGATGATATTACTATTCTACTTAAAGGAAGAGGGAAATTCACTAAAGTGTTTGTTCAGAACAGCTCCGGTGTATGAATGCTATTTGAATCTAGTTAGATCTCAGCGGTCCTTAGAGTAGGTACCGATGATTAAATTCATTGTAGCTATTCACACAGGTAGACATTGTTAAACAGAAATGTTTGCGCTCTGATCCGCAGGCAACTTACAGTTAGATTCCAACATTAAGTGTTTGCTTGACTGACACTGTTCTGTGGGGTAATAGAATAGGAATTGCTTTTTCCTATACAATGAGTTTTCGCCATTAGCCAGACCGTTTCAAGTCAAGTCGAGACCTTTCCAGAGCCAAATAGTTTGGACAGGGAATTGTTGAGTGGGGTCATGAAGAATCGTGGCCACCGAAGGATGGGGAGGCATCTGGTTACAAATAGATGACATTCGCGATTGAGTTTAGGATTCGTCTATTATTGTCACGTGTACCGAGGTGCAGTGGAAAGCTTTTTTGTGGCGCGCTCTCCAGTCAGCGAAAAGGCTATACATGGTTACAGTCAAGCCCTCCACAGTGCGCAGACATGGGATAATGGGAATAATGTTTAGTAAACGATTATGTACAAAAAGGTTCAATTAGAGATATTTTGAAGGTCTCCAATGAGGCAGATGGGAGGGCTGGATGCTCTCTAGCTGTTGAGAGGATGGTTCAGTTGCCTGATAAGAGCTAGGAAGAAGTGACCCTGAATCTGGAGGAGTGGGTGGCACGGGGGCACGGCGGTCGAGTTGGTGTCTTACAGCGCCAGAGACCCGGGTTCGATCCTGACCATGGGTTTTGTCTGTTTGGGGTTTGTACGTTCCCCCGGTGACCGCGTGGGGTTATCTCTGGGGAAGCTCTGGTTTTCTCCCACACTCGAGAGAGACGTGTGGGTTTGTAGGTTAATTGGCTTTGGTAAAATGCCCCCAGTGTGTAGGATTGAACTAGTGTGTGTGATCATTGGTTGGTGCAGGCTCGGTGGGCTGAAGGGCCTGTTTCCATACTCTAAACTAAACCAAACTAGTATCATAGAGTCATAGAGTCATACAGCATGGAAACAGGCCATTCGGCCCAACTTGCCCATGCTAACCAACAAATCCCATCATCATTAGTCCACCTACCTGCGTTTGGCCCATACCCCTCCAAATGTGTCCAATCCATTCAACCTCATGTCACTAAACCCAGCTTTATTTAATTAGCTAAACTTAAAATGCCCCATTGCCATGATAGGATATAATCACTGGGTGTTATTGTCACTCCCCCATTAGCTTCAGAAAAACCTTGTAATGGGACTCTCAATCGGAATTAATTACGTGATGTGAAATTGCAGAAAAACTGCAACCAATTCAAAATCGTTACTCTAGGCAGGACGTTGCCATTCCATTCATTGTGCTATTGATTTATAGAGCTGACAAGAAACTCAACCTTGGAGATCCAGAGAGGGAATAAACAAAGCTGCAGGTTCTCCGACAAACAGACAATGAATGGTTTGTTAAGCTTAAATGTTGCCAGAAAATATATTTCTTATGTGCCAGTTGTGCGATGTACAGCCCTGCTAGATTCAGAAGGCAGCCTCTTCCTTGGTGCAAAGTTGGTTGAATGCTTACACGTGCAATTAAGATGGATTAGTTTAGTTTATTTAGTTCAGTTTCGAGATACAGCTTGGAAACAGGCCTTTCGGCCCACCAAATCCACGTCGACCAGCATTCACCCGTTTGCACTAGTTCTTCCCGACACACACTAGGGACAATTTATCAAAGCCAATTAACCTACAAACCCGGGATGTGGGAGGAAACCGGAGCACCCGGAGAAAACCCACGCGGTCACAGGGAGAACGTACAAACTCCGTACAGACAGCACCCGTAGTCAGGATCGAGCCCGGGTCTCTGGCGTTGTAAGGCAGCAACTCTACCACTGCGCCACCGTGCCGTCTTTCTGAAAGATTCTTTCGCGAAAGTCATTTTAGGACACTGAGCTAAAACGTTGGCACAGTTCACATTCCCCTGACGTCACTTTCTCAAGTACTTGTAATAAAGTGGCTTATAATGTGCTCATTATTTTTAATTGTTGTATTTCCTTTATGTCCCTTTTTCGCACTTTAAACTCATCCTGTTTTTACTTCCTCTTTTTACTTACTTACTTAGACTCTGATTCACCGAGTTCCCTTCTTCATTGTTTTTTTTTCTTTCTTTAGAATCATAGTCATACAACGTGGAAACAGGCCCGGCCGCCCAACTTGTCCACACCAGCCAACATGCCCCATCTACACTAGTCCCACCTGCCTGCATTTGGCCCATATCCCTCTAAACCTACCCTATCCATGTACGTGCCTTATTGTTTCTTTACTTTTAAATTGAACTGGTTCGGGAGGTCGTCTATTAAACTTCATGGCCATGAGATTCCAATAGCCTTTGCCGCCCATTGCCTGGTGTTGTCTTCAGCGACATGGTTTAATCTAACGAGAATACCAAGACCAGGAGGCAGCCAGCCAGGAAATAATGCCAACCCTTTACTTCTGAGCCAGAGACTTATGCGTGGAAAGACACCGTTCAATTGCCGTATTGGTTCTTTGTAGGAAGAACAAGTCAACTAATACCAAACCCTGCCCATTTCCCGTAGCTTTGCAATTTACTCTTCATAATTTCATAAGTCAAAGGAGCAGAATTGGGTAATTCGGCCTGTCGTGGTGTGTCAGTGGCGCAGTGGTAGAGTTGCTGCCTTACAGCGCCAGAGACCTGGGTTCGATCCTAACTACAGGTGCTGCCTGTATGGAGTTTGTACGTTCTCCCTGTGACCATGTGGGTGTTCTCCGGGTGCTCCGGTTTCCTCCCACACTCCAAAGATGTACAGGCTTGCGGGTTAATTGGCTTCGGTAAAATTGTAAATTGTCCCTAATGTGTAGGATTGTGTTAATGTACGGGGTGATCGCTAGCTCGCATGTACTTGGTAGGCCAAAGGGCCGGTTTCCGCGCTGGATCTCTAAAATTGAAAGTCTAAAGAATCTACTCAGTCATTCAATATTGGCTGATCTATCTTTCCCTCTCAACACCATTCTCCTGCCTTCTCCCCAAAACCTTCGGCACCCTTACTAGTCAAGAATCTTTCAAATTTCGCTTTAAAAATACCCAATGATTTGGCCTCCACAGCCATTTGCTGCAATGAATTCCACAGATTCACCGCCCTCTGACTAAAGAAATTCCTCCTCATCTCCTTTCTAAAGGTACGTCCTTTTATTCTGAGGCTAGAGCCTCTAGTCCTAGACTCTCCCACCAGTGGAAATATTCACTCCACATCCACTCTATCCAGGCTCCTCACTATCCGGTTTGAATTCGGTTTTTAGTATTCAGTATTCTTGCTTATGTAAAAATTGCAGTTCTCTCTTGAAAGTTGCCGTTGAGCCTTTCTATTCCGCAGGAGCTGCGGTCTTGCTTTCGCTAGCGCAGATTTGCTTTTGTAGCTTTCTCCGATGAATCCCCCGATTAGAAAACCGGTCAGATTTCTTTCCCTGCCAATGAATAAAGGATCAATTGGTGCATCCAAGCGAATTACACCAGCTTAAAGTACTCGTTAGCAAACACCAGCACCTCTGTGTGTGCTGCAGCGGGAGAAGTGAACCAAGGAACGCATTGTGCTTCACAAATTCACTTTTGGCAGGTGTAACTTGTTTCATGTGCCACGTGGATCTCGAATAATTGTGCCGTGGGGTGGCTGAGAGAATCCTTCCAGTCAATTAATTAAACATGGCTACAATGGGATAACACACTGAGATTCAACGAGGTTACATGTAAGCCGTCATAATGTTGAGTGTGGCTAGCGAGTGGAATTCAGCTCCGTTTTATTACTTTCCATTGATTCAAGGTTGCAGAGGCATAAAGTCATGCAGCACAGAAACAGCTCCTTCGGCCCATCTAGTCCATGCCGACCACAATGCCCCATCTAAGCTAGTACCATTTGCCGATGTTAGTGTCACATCCCTCCAGACCTGTCCCAGTGTCTTTTTAATGCTGTTATTGTACTTGCCTCAGCTACCTCCTCTGGCAGCAAAGTTCCCTGTACCCACGACCCTCTGTGTGGGAAAAGTTGCCCCTCAGGTTGCTATTAAATCTTTTCCCTCTCACCTTTCAACCTACGTCCTCTGGTTCTTGATTCCCTCACCCTGTGTGAAAGACTCTGTGCATTCTCCCTATCTACTCCTTTCCTTCTTCTTCTTCTTCTTCTTGCGTATGGCGTGCGCAGCCTAAAGTTGTCGGACAACTTGTTCTCTTTGATCTTATTTGATTGTGGACGCCGGGTTGATTGCATTCGTCGAAACAGGGCGGATCATGTGAAGGTTCCTGATCTCATACAACTCTAGTCGAGAGTCCTTTTATTCTGAGGCTAGAGCCTCTGGTCCTAGACTCTCCCACCAGTGGAAATATCCACTCCACATCCACTCTATCCAGGCTCCTCACTATCCGGTTTGAATTTGGTTTTTAGTATTCAGTATTCTTGCTTATGTAAAAATTGCAGTTCTCTCTTGAAAGTTGCCGTTGAGCTTTTCTATTCCGTAGAAGCTGCGGTCTTGCTTTCGCTAGCGCAGATTTGCTTTTGTAGCTTTCTCCGATGGATCCCCCGATTAGAAAACTGGTCAGCTGGTCAGCAGCACAACCATGTAATCATGTACTGTCTTTCAGCTGGGGGACCAGGCGTGGGGGAGCCGCCGAGAACTCAGAGGGACCCTGCATGGGGTTGGGTTGAGGCGGTGAGAGTGAAGAGGGACCAACATATAAACATAGAAATTAGTTGCAGGAGTAGGCCATTTGGCCCTTCGAGCCAGCACCACCATTGAATATGACCAGGGCTGATCATCCAAAATCAGTACCCCGTTCCTGCTTTTTCCACATATCCCTTGATTCCTTTAGCCCCTAAGAGCTAAATCTAACTCTCTCTTGAAAACATGACTCGAACAAGTACGTGTGAGGAGGATGCTGGATTAAACTGAAGGTAGACACAAAAAGCTGGAGTAACTCAGCGGGCCAGGCAGCATCTCTGGAGAGAAGGAAAGGGTGACGTTTTGGGTCGAGACCCTTCTTCAGACTGATTAGGGATAAGGGCAACGAGAGATGTAGACGGTGATGAGGAGAGATAAAGAACAATGAGCAAGTATTCTTTGTAACTATGATGGCATCAGCAACATGGCGACACTTTTGTGTACTTTGTGTGTTGTATCAGAGACAAAGAATTTCACTGCACCTAGGTACAGGTGACAATAAAGTATGATTGAATTGGATCATTGAATATGAGACATTCTGGTGCAATGAGAACTCGATGGCCAAAGGTGCTTTTATTGTCACGTGCAAACGCACTTACAAACAGTCCAGTGGAGTATTCCCATCCCCAAACACATCCCTGATTAACTGGTCAACACGGACTCGGTGGGCTAAA
Organism: Okamejei kenojei; assembly: GCA_035221665.1. Lineage (NCBI taxonomy): Eukaryota > Metazoa > Chordata > Chondrichthyes > Rajiformes > Rajidae > Okamejei > Okamejei kenojei. The sequence continues at coordinate 39,059,994 of CM069149.1, forward strand.
GGCCTGGTTCCACACTGTATCACTAAACCTAAACCAGGGACATTTTTTTCACTATTTTACCAAAGGCCAATTAACCTACAAACCAGCACGCCCCTGGAGAGTGGGAGGAAAGCGGCGAAACCAGAGAAAGCTCACGCAGGTCAAGGGGGGAGCATGTAAACTCCGCACAGGCAGCACCCACGGTCAAGGGTTGAACACGGGTCTCTGGCGCTTTGAGGCAGCAACTCTGCCGCTGCGCCACCGTGCCGCCCACTGGAAAATGGGTGGACAAAGGCCTTGGATAAAAGAAAACAAAACGTATTCCTTAAGTCTAAAGTGAAGCCTGAGGAGAGGAGTAAGTTGTGAAGTTGTGAACTCTGCCGCTGTGCTGCCATGCCGCCCCCCCCTCGTGTTGAGATATTTTCTTCAGCTTCCTTTCGTTTAGTCAGGAGCGAGTGTGATAGATCGCGCTTTTGCACCGACCTATTGTTAATCTTCATGCCTAATAAATGAATTGGATTGCTCACAATTTACGAGCAAGTTCGCACATTAGCGCGCTGATGCATTGTTTTACTGTCTTTCGGAGACAGTATTGATATTGTTCGAGGCACCTGTCATTAAACACAACACCAGACTGCGTCCTGATGAGAAAATTACCGTTGTGCAAAGATATAAATTACAAAAGCTAATTGCAAGAAGCATAGTCAGGTGCAAGGTTTAATTGCTGCGATTATTGTGATGTGGCTTCTGGAGAGAGACACCTTGAAAAATATCTCTGTAGATTTGAGGTCTGATCTGATTTAAAGAAAGTCTCATGTGCCAGCTTTAATCTGCACAAGGATAAATTGTGCACTTGGATTCATTGATGAAATGAGCGTTTTCATTTCTTCTTGATCCTGTTCAAAGGTCAGCTGCTCATCCTTTGTGTCAGTCCCTCACACGGGCCAACGAGCCTAATTCCAGTGGCCGGCGCGGTGGTAGAGTTGCTGCCTTACAGCGCCAGAGACCCTGGATCAATCCTGGCTATGGGTGCTGTCTGTATGGAGTTTGCACGTTCTCCCTGTGGCTGCGTGGGGTTTTCTCCGGGCGCTCCGGTTTCGCCCCACACTCCAAAGACCCTGTAATGAAATACACTTTGTTGAATTTTACTCGATTTTGTTTCATCAAACTCCGTACAGACAGCACTCATAGTCAGGATCGGACGAGGGTATCTGGCGCTGTTAGGCAGCAACTCTACCCCTGTGCCACCTTGCCGCCCCTGTTGTGTCCGGTTGACAATCATGCGTTCCCGTTGAAGAAAGGTTTAAAATGCATATCCTTATTTTCAGCTACCAAGCTTTCCTTAAATAAACATCTCTGGCAGCAAGGTTGGGGGAAAACTGGGCTTTCCAAAGGGTACAGAATGGGATTTTGAGAAAGAGCAAAGAGCAGGGCTCTGGGGAAAGACAAAGATTGGATTACTCTGCAAAGAACCAGCATGGTCTAGAATGCCGAATGTTTTGTAAGGATTTATTGATTCACAGTTCTTTCCTAAGATTCTCCAGCAAACCTGCATTTGATCATTCTCCCCGCTCCCTCCCCAATCTGCCTCCTTTCTTTGTTAATCCTGAATGAATGAATAGGTTTATTGGCCAAGTATGTACACATACAAGGAATTTGCCTTGGTGCTCCTCTCGCAAGTAACAACGCGACATACAGTAAACGATTAAGAATGACACACTAACATTAAACATTACAGCTTAAACATGTGAATGAAATAAAATAACAGAGCAAAATGAGGGTACAGACATTTGGTTTAATGCCTTGGGATATTTGAGCTATGGTAGGCACTGTCCACGTGAATGTTGTTGCTGTTGTCACATCTCCCCGGTGTCAACATCATGTGCAGGGGGAAGCTTTGGGGTTGCATCTCCAACCAGTGATGTACCTGGAGAAATCAGTTGATTACCAAGCCTTCAGAGCAGGTCAGAGGGTGGATGTTCATAAGTTCATGTGATAGAAGCAGAATGGCGGTATTCGGCCCATCCCGTCTACTCCGCTGTTCAATCATGGCTGATCTATCGTTCCCTCCTAACTCCATTCTCCTGCCTTCTCCCCATAACCCCTGACAACCTTACTAATCAAGAATCTATCTACCTCTGCCTTAAAAATATCCATTGACGGCCTCCACAGCCGTCGGTGGAGTCTAATGGTGAGTCATTCTTGACTCCCCAATGCTTTTCACAGAGTCATAGTCATACTGTGTAGAAAAAGGCCCTTTGGCCCAACTTGCCCACACCGACCAACATGTCCCATCTTCACGAGTCCCTCCTGCCTGTGCTCGGCCTATAGGCCTCTAAACCTGCCCTATCCACGTACGTGCCTAAATGTTTCTTAAATGTTGCGATAGTCCCTGCCTCAACTACCTCCTCTGGCGGCTTGTTCCATACACCCACCACCCTTTGCTTGAAAAAGTTACCCCTCAGATTCCTATTAAATCTTTCCCCCCTCACCTTAAACCTGTATCATCCTGTTCTCGAGTCCCCAACTCTGGGCAAGGGAAACTGTGCCTCTACCCGATCTATTCCTCTCGTGATCTTATACACCTCTATCAGATCACTCCTCATCCTCCTGAGCTCCAAGGAATAGAGGCACAGTCCACTCAACCTTTTCGCCACATAGGATACATCTCAGATGTGTGAAAGAACTCTTTAGTTCTCTGGTAGCGTGCCGTTTCATCATCCCTTAGGTGTCATCCTGGATGATGCAGCTAACTTGATTGTTTAGTTGAGAGATACAGCATGGATACAGACCTTTCAGCCCACTGAGTCTGTGCCGATCAATGATCACCTGTCCACTGGTTCAATCTTTAGATTAGTACAGAGATACAGAGTGGAGACAGCCCTTATGGCCCACCGAGTCCACACTGACAATCACCCCATACCACTAATTCCATCCTACACACCAGGGTCGATTTTAAAGAAGCCAATTAACAATTTACAGAAGCCAATTAACCTACAAACCTACACGTCCTTGGAGTGTGGGAGGAAGCCAGTGCACCCGGAGGAAACCCACGCGATCACAGGGAGAACGTACAGACAGCGCCCGTAGTCAGGATCTAACCCGAGTCTCTGGCGTTGCGAAGTAGCAGCTCTACCGCTGTGCCACCCACAAGATTATCCATCAGATGCACCACTGCAAAATGTGAAATACATTCGTGATTAAAAGCATTCAGATATTAGCAGAATTACTTTAATAAATCAGCGGTGTCTTCAATTACCAAATGAATTTTGGTGCAATTAATTTTCTTGACATAAATAACTGCTATTGTAGTACAAGATCACGAGTACATCAGAGCTATTTGTTCCACGGGGATTAAACAGAAGCTGGGAATGTATCTGGTTTCAGCATCCCAAAGCATCATTGTTTACATAAAGATATAAATGTCCTTCAATTAAAGTTCCTTTGAGGATTTCTGCAGCTCATACACAAGAATGGGAACTGTACATGATGAGAAGCAGCACGATGTTATGTGATATGTAGTTGAGAATGAGCAAGGGATTTCACTGCCAAGCTCTGCACAAGCTCTGTGCGTGTGGCACGGTGGCGCAGCAGTAGAGTTGCTGCCGTATAGCTCCAGAGACCCCGTTTGATCCTGACTTCGGGTTGCGGACTGTACGGAGTTTGTACGTTCTCTCGCTGACCTGCGTGGGTTTTCTCCGAAATCTTCGGTTTCCTCCCACACTCCAAAGACATACAGGTTTGTAGGCTTAATTGGCTTTGGTGAAATTGTAAATCGTCCCTATTGCGTGCAGGACAGTGTGCGGGGATCGCTGGTCAGCGTTGACTCGGAGGGCCGAAGGGTCTGTTTCTGAGCTGTGCCTCTGAACTAAACTAGACAAAGAAAATGGTACATTCTGAGCTCTGTTGTAAGATATTGTCCAAGTTCTCAGATGCATTCAAGATCAGAAAATCATTCAATACTGCCTTTCCTCTCTTTCATTTCAAATAGAATTTGTGCATCCCAGAATGTGTACTGAATGCACAACTTACCTTCTTTCTGCCCTGTCTATTTATATGTCTGTCTGGGCATTGATGTGATCTATTTAAAGGCCTGTCAATCTATTTATATATTTGTCTGTCTATTAATGTATCTGTCTGTCTTTGTTTCCATCTTGATTGCACTTGCAGCGATTTTGTTTTTTCCCATGATAGAGATGCTATTTTTCAATACCGATGTTTTATTCTGAGTCATGTCAAGTTCTTCAATGGTACCCCTTCAGCGTGTTACATGGAAACCAGAAAATAATTGGCTTCTCTTTGAATTTGTCACCCCAGTTAATCCTGAAAAGGCGAGGAGTTTTAAGAGGAGCCAAATTGGTTTACCAGCTTCTGAATGTGTGTTAAAAAAAAAAGCCTGGTTTAAAAATCCTGATTCTTTTTTTTGCTCATGGGTCAAAAACATGTGATTGTTGAATTACCAGAGAGTTATCATACTGAACTGCGACAGTCTTAGTTTAGTTTCGAGATCCAGGGCAGAAACAGGCCCTTCGGCCCACCGAGTCCATGCCGACCAGCGATCCCCGCACACTAACACTATCCTACATCCACTAGGGACAATTTACAATAAGTACCAAGCTAATTAACCAACAGAGGGTCTCGACCCGATCCCCTACATCTTTGGAGTGTGGGATGGAATCAAGGGATATGGGTAGAAACCAGGAACGGGGTACTGATTTTGGATGATCATATAGAATGGCGGTGCTGGCTCGACGGGCCAAAATGGCCTACTCCTGCACATATTTGCTATGTTTCTATGAAACCGGAGATCCCGGAGAAAACCCAAGCAGGTCACAGGGAGAACGTACACTCTATGTACAAGACCAGCACCAGTAGTCAGGATCTAACCTGGGTCTCTAGCGCTGTAAGGCAGCAAATCTACCGCTGCTCCACCATGTTGCCCAGTCATAACATTATACAGCATGGAAACAGGCCAATCTGCCCACATGTGTACACTGGCCAGTGGACATGCGTCCATCTTCATTCCATCTGCAAACACTATCTTGTAGCCTTCAAAGCCCAAGTGGTTTGAACAGTGGAGAAAATATGGACTGATTGTATTACGACTTGGTTTGGAAATTCAAATTGCAGCAGGATCTTGATCATTTGGGCAACTTGGCTGAGGAATGGTTGACGAAATTTAAAACTGAGAAATGTGAGGTGTTGCTTTTTGGAAGTCTAACATGGGTCGGACCTACACAGTGAACGGGAAGGCTGGGGAGTGGGGAGTGTTGTCGAGCAGAGAGATCTAGCAGTGCAGGCACATAGTTCCTTGAGTGTGGCATCACAGGTAGATAGGTTGGTCAAAAAGGCTTTCAGTTCATTGGCCTTTATCCGTATTGAGTATAGCAGTTGGGAGATCGTGTTGCAGTTATATAAGATGTTGGTGAGGCCAAGTTTTGTGTTCATTTTTGGGCCCCATTTTATAGGAAATATGTGGTCAAGCTGGGAAAGGTGCAGAGAAGATTTACCAGGATGTAGCCAGGACTCGAGCGCCTGAGCTGTAGGGAGAGGTTGAACAGGCCAGCACTTTATTCCTTGGAGCGCAGGAGGATCTGGGGCGATCTTATAGAGGTGTATAAAATCATGAAAGGATCAGGTAAAAGCAAGTCTCTTGCCCAGTTTAGGGGAATTGAGAACCAGCGGACATAGATTTAAAGTGAGGGGAAAAGATATACTAGGAACCTTTACACAAGGACTTTTTTACACAAAGGGTGGCGGGTGTATTGAACAAACTGCCGGAGGCGGTCATTGAGGAAGGGACTATCGCAACGCTTAGACAGGGACATGGATGGGATAGATTTTGAGGGATATGGGCCAAACGCAGGCAGGTGGGACTAGTGTAGATGGGACATGAACTGAACAAAATATTCACTAATGTTTCATACAACTGTAACATGACCAATGAAGGCTAATGTGCCGAAAGGCTATTTAATCACCCTATTTACCAGTGACGCCACTTTCAAGGAACTATATGCCTGCTCGCCTAGATCCCTCTGCTCTACAACACTCCCTAGAGCCCTAACATTCACTGTGTAAGTCCTGCCATTGCAAAAATATATCTCCTTGACTCAAGTAGGGAGTGCAATTTTGTTCTTCCAAAGCCAGCCATACGAGAGAAGCCAGTGAATCAAATGGGTTGACTTTTTTTTTGATTTTCAGCAAGTGGCTTTTTGCTTTGTTATGTGCTGGTTGTTATTTTCAGTGCTAATCTATGTTTATGCTCTTAGCCTGTTGGCCAGGAGTTTGATTGCCAGAATTTTAATTGCTGTCTTTCTAATTTAGAAAATGGGTTTTACAATGGAGATTCCTCCTTGTTTCTTTCCCTGTTTATTTGTAAGAGGATGGGAGGTTTTACCACAGAGTTCATCTCTTCTGCTTTTGCCTCGGCCCAGATACGCTCCTTTTCCTACTTGACAACCACTCAAAGAAGATAGAGCGTATGTACCACGAATACCACCAATCTACCAAAGTGCGGCAACATCAATTGGCTTGTTATTAATGTAAATTGTCCATAGTGTGTGTATGTGCGGGGATCGCTGGTTGGTGCGGACTCGGTGGGCTGAAGGGCCTGTTTGCGCACTGTGTCTCTAAAGGGCCTGTCCCACTTGGCGATTTTTTCGCCGACTCTCGGCGTCATTGACTCGCGTATCAGGTCACCGAAAAAGTCGCGGGATGATGCGGCGTGACGATGCGTGACGACGTATATTGACGCGCGGTGTCTCCTCAAGTGTCGCAACATTTTTTTTGTCGCGGCTGGATTTTGAAATGTTCAGCATCTTTTGGCGACACTGACTCATCAGACGATGATGCTGGCAGTCGCCAAAGAAATCGGCGTGGGACAAGCCCTTAAACTAAACTAAACTGAACTTAACTAAACTAAACTAAACTAGTAACGGCATCAAAAGGTTATAGGGAGAAGGCAGGGGAGTGGAGTTGAGAGGGAAAAATGGATCAGCCACAGTCGAATGGTGGAGTAGACTCGATGGGCCAATGCCCCAGTTCCGCTCCTAGGTTTATGGTCTTGTGGCAATGCCTGATGGATTGCTATCATTTCTAGTTTCCTTCTTCTTGCAGCTAAATTCTACCTGAATCCTGACATTTAATGATACGGCCTTGCAAACGTCGGTCTCTACGTGCTTCTACCCGAATGGAACTTTAATTTAATGTTTCATAATGAATGAAGCCCTCATGTTTTTTCCTCGCTGCACCTCGCCGGATCCCAGTCTGAGGAGCAGGCTTGTACATCGGGATTAGTTCATCTTCAGCGGCAGGGTCATGTCCGGTGAAATAATTTTGTTTTGTGCACTTGATCCTGCTGAGAATTGAGGTGTTCCTTGCTTCCTAGCAACAGAATGTTGAGTTCAACACAAATAGTCTTGTGTGTGCTCAGTGGACGTTTGCCAAAATTACGTGAAAATCACTTGGAGGGAATGTCAGAGATGGGACTCTATGATGATAATACTCAAATACTCACTTACCGAATAGTGAAAGGCCTGGATAGAGTGGATGTTGGACAGGATGTGTACATTAGTGCAAGAGTCTAGGACAAGAGATCACAGCTTCAGAATTAAAGGACGTTCCTTTAGGAAGGAGATGAGGAGGAATTTATTCAGTCGGAGGGTGGTGAATCTGTAGAATTCTTTGCCGCAGTAGGCTGTGGAGACCAAGTCAATGGATATTTTTAAGGCAGAGAATTAGGTTCTGGATTAGTACGGTGTCAGGAGTTATGGGGTGAAGGCAGGAGAATGGGGTTAGGAGGGAGAGATTGATCAGCACGATTGAATGGCGGAGTAGACTTGATGGGCCAAATGGCCTTATTCTGCTCCTATCCAACAGAGGACACGGACTCCGACGGTACTGGGACGGTCCACCTAGGCCGCCGAGGGGCTGAGATACCGGTCCGCAAATCTCAGCTTCAGAAGTCGGCTAAAGGGATCTGCTGGCTCGGGTGGGGCCGGAGTTCCAGAGCCCCGGCAACAGGGGGCAAATTCGACACGCCGATTGGTCGAGATCGACTGCCTCAAGTGCGCTCCTGTGATTTAGTCCGGATTAAAGGAAGTGCCGGATATTAGTTGCCAGAAAATCATTGGTGGGGCTGCATTTCCCTGACATTTCCCTCTTCCTCAATATATTCCCTCCTGTCTCGGTTTGCAAGGGACTCGCATCAATCTTTTCCTTTTTAGATATTTCTACCAGTTCTTGCTCTATGTCATGGTTTCTCTCTGGCTGACCCTTATATCCTGCCTTCCCTTATTAGCATCTTGTATCTTGACTAAATTATGACACTTTCCCAACCTTAATTATTACTGTTGGAAACATGATCAGCATTTCATTTGTGCTGCGCTATCTTCAGCTTCTCATAGCTATGGATGTATCTCTTCTTTTTATTTTTGCCTTAATGGGATCGAAACCACTTTTGTACTCATTTGTTAAGAGTTGGCCTCTGCTTGTTTATTGTCGTGCCTTTCTATGTGGTTATCCAGCAAACAGAATCAACCCACTCCTTATGCCTCCCTAATTTGCTCTATTTTGATTTAAGACTCTGATTGCAGATTGAACGTAATCATTTTTAGTCCTCATATAAAATTCTATCATGTTATGATCACTGTTCGCAAAGGCTCCTTAATCACCAGATCATCAATTCATCTTTCAATTAATTGATCATCAATCAATTGTTCCATCTGATGTAGAGTCCCGACCTGTAACGTCACCCATCCTTTTTCTCCAGAGATGCTGCTTGACCCGCTGGGTTATTCCAACATTTTGCGCCTGTCTTCGGTATAAACCAGCATCTTGCAGTTCCTTCCTACCCTTTATCCTACTTAGATTGCTGTGGTCTTCGGTTCAGGTCCTGTTTGCAACAACTTTCATGTGCACTGAAAATAATTCATGTGGTTAGAATTATGGGATTGCCGACTGTCTGTCTGCTATCTTCTATACATCAGTGAATATTTTCTGTGCAGCAAGGAACTGTGGATGCTGGTTTAAACCGAAGATAGGCACAAAATGTTGGAGTAACTCTGGGACAGGCAGCACCTCTGGAGAGAAGGAAGGGGTGGTCGTTTCGGGGTCGAGACCCTTCTTCAGACTCCTTTCTCATTAATTAATTCTTTCTCATTGCCACAATGTCTAAAATAGCAGAATTCCATCATTCGCTCCTTGTGCAGTACATACTGATCTAGAAAGGCATCTCTTACACACTTCATGAATCCTTTCGTCACGCCTCTGCTGCTAATTTGATTTGTTCTCTCTAAATATAGCTTAAACTCCCCTGTAATTACTATATCATATACCTTCAGTTTCCCTGCTTACATTATGCTCTGCATTTCCAAGACTATTTCTTAACCCAATCAAACTGATTCTACTGGAATAATTACCAGGAAAATTTAATTCCCAGTTACGGTCACTTTGGAACCACAAATTTGTTACGGCAATTAGATTGTGGTCAATTATTTATATTGGTGTCATTTATTCACTTACATTTTTTTACAAGCGTTATGTGCCTCCAGTTTTGTCACCACCATTTTCCTTGCCCTTAATGTAATTGGAAGTATTGCATTGTGTTTGTATGTGCAGTGCCGACGGTATTGGTGAACGATTAGATGTTTTATGAATTTCTTTTATCATTGAGAAAATCTGGGCCGACAATTCACAACTCTTGCCCTTCCCACATGCACCAGGTCAGGAACATTCAGGAAATAAACGTCCGGTTTCCCGTACGGAATTTTCTCCAGGAGCAACATGTATTTTTATTTATTCAGTCGCTGAATTTGGGCGTCTCAGCCATGTAGCCATTCAGCCATCAACGCAATAAGGGCAGCACGGTGGTGTAGTGGTAGAGTTGCTGCCTTACGGCGCCAGATACCTGTGGTCGATCCTGACTACGGGCGCTGCCTGTACGGAGTTTGCACGTTCTTCCCGTGGCCACCTGGGTATTTCCAGGTGCTCCAGGTTCCCCCCCCCCCCCCCCCCCCCACACTCCAAAGATGCGCAGGTCTGTCAGTTGATTAGCTTTGGTAAGGTTGTAAGTTGTTCTTTGTGTGTAGATAGTGTAAGGGGTGATCGCTGGTTGGCGCAGACTCTGTGGGCCGAAGGGCCTGTTTCCAGGCTGTATCAATAAACGAAACGGAACTAAACGGAAAAATTAAACCGCATTCACAACTAAACTCCTGGACCCAGGAGACATCACCCTCCTCTGCCACTGAATCCTTGATTTCCTGACCTACAGACCACAATCAATGAGAACTCGGCAACAATTTTGCCGAACATGAGCTTGGTATGTACAGGCCTACTGGATCTCCCGGTTGCCTACTGGTTGCCAACCATTTTAACTCCCCTTCCCATTTGCACGCTGATCCTTCTGCCCTGAGCCTCCTCCACTTCCAGAGTGAGGCCACACGCAAAATGGTGGAGCAGCACCTCATATTCCGCTTGGGTAGCTGACTGCCTGACAGTATGGACATCGAATTATCCAATTTTTCCCCTGGGCGCTGTCCCCTGAATTCTCACCTATGTCTCCCTCCCCTCCTCGTCTTCCTTCCTCTAGCTTCACAATTCGCAATTCTTCCAATCCTTCTGTCTTTCTATACAAGAGCTGCCAAAGTCTTTCCCGTATTTGTATGGAAATGCGGTAAGAATAATGTTCGAAAAAATACGTTAAAAAATGCAAGGATATAAAAAGTATACTCTGAACATTAAAGCAGATTCAATCTATTAATACTTTAAATTTCAAGATCTGGATGATTTTTGTAAGCTTTGATCTGCAAGTCCCGCTACAGGTTTAAACAGAGCGCTGTCTGTTTAGCGCATGGGAATTTAAACAGTGCTATGGGTTCTAATTTGCAGCGCTAACGCCTTGACACAGAGCGCTGTGGGCTTTACACTTAGCGCTATGGCCACAGCGCTAAGGGTCACAGACTGTTCGGGGAGGAGAAAGGAGAGAGGGAGAAGGAGAGAGGGAGTGAGAGAAAGGGAGGGAATAAGAGAGGGAGGGAGAAACAAATGAAGGAGAGAGAGAGGGAAAGGGAGAGGGAGAGAGAGGGAGGGAAAGAGAGGAAGGAGGGAGCGAGGGACATGGAGGCTTCCAAAATGGCTTCTAAATCATCATCTGGTGCTAAAAGCAGGAAGCAGCCGTTGAAACAGAAGTATACAAAGAGATGGCAACAGATGCACTGTCGAGGTGCGCAGAAGACGTGTCAATTGGTAGCAAAGTTATGCATTCTTGTTTCCTCACATGGATATAACCGCACATAAAAACAAAAATATTTTCAGCAAAATGGCACTGCGTAAAAATGCTGATTTCCTCAGCAAAATACAGATTTTCAGGTACTAGAATACTGAAATGCTCTGACAAAACTTGGCAGCTCTGCTTTGTCTGTCTATCAACTCCCCCCTCCTCTCCTGCATCAACACCTACCACTTGCCTGGCTTTGGCCTGTCCCTCCTCTCTTCCAGCTTTCTCCCCCCCCCACAAGAAAGGTCCCAACCCAAAATGTCACCTATCCATGTTCTCCAGAGATGCTGCCTGATCCGCTGATTCGCTGAGTTACTCCAGCACTTGTGTCTTTTTTTTTTGTAACCAGCATCTGCAATTCCTTGTGTCGACATTCTGCAGTTCCTTGAATCTTCTTATTTTCAGAAGGCAATGTGTCAGGACGGCACGGTGGCGCAGCGGTAGAGTCGCTGCCTTAAAGCGCCGGGGACCTGGGTTCGATCCTGACTACGGGTGCTGCGTGTACAGAGTTTCGACGTTCTCCCTGTGACCTCTTGGGTTTTCTCCGGGGGCTCCAGTTTCCTCCCACACTCCAAAGACGTACGGGCTTGTCTGAAAATTGGCCCCAGCGCGTAGAATATAACTAATGCATGGGTGTTTGCTGGTCAACATGGCCTCAGAGGGCTGAGGGGCACGTTTCCACGCTGTTTCTCCAAAACCAAAACCAAAACGAAAAATGGAGTCTCACACAGGCCAAACTGTTTAAACACAGCAGATTTTCGACCATGAAGGATATATTTTATTATGCCAATGCAGTCATTTTAATAACATTAATGAAAGCTTTTTATGTTTCAATATGTGCTAAGATTAAGTGCCTAGCTTCCATTGTGGGATTGGAACCCTGCTTGATTCATCCACGTCTTTTGAATACCTTTCCAATAATTTAACCAATATGCTTTATACCTCTGCTTAACATGGTTTAGAAAGCAGCTGCAGAGAGAACCCCTGCTTTAGTTTAGTGCCTCAGTTAATTGGTGCCAAGTCATAAGATTGGATATACATATACATATACAGTAGAAATAACATCGGCAACCATTAAATCATAAGAAATGACAAGTTGTGGCGCAACCTAATTTAATTCCACTATTTAAAGTTCAGGGTGCCTTGAGATGCAGTATTAACCTTGCAGTCTACTTCATAATAACTCCATCCCTGCATCAGCTTAAGGTTCTTTGGGGTATTCATTTAATGTTTGTTCAGTTCTATGTGTGCAGGATTGATGTGATGTTATTCCAGAGAAAATAATTCCTGGGTCTGTGAATTTCTTTGATATCGATAAGGAGTGTGCAGGCAACAGCCTAAGGGCAAATATCTCTATCGACATGCCATCTCTTGAGAGCTGGGAGTTTTCTTTCAGGTTGTGTTGAGTTGAGAGGACAGATCCTGCCAGTTGTATCATTCGGGTGTCACGAAGTTCATAAGACATAAGGAGCAGAATTCAAAACTGAATGCATGCAACAACTATGGCAACAGAGTGAAGGCTATATCCCACAGATTTAAAACTAAATCTAAATGCTTTCAAGTATTACAGTGGTTCTGTACAATATAGTGGAGGGAACCTCTCAAAAATCTGTATAAAATAAATAATGTATAAACATAATAAGTATTAGGTCGGCACGGTGGCGCAGCGGTAGAGCTGCTGCCGAGGACCAGAGGTCGGAGCCTCACAATTAAAGGACGTTAATTTAGGAAGGAGGTGAGGAGGAATTTCTCCAGTCAGAGGGTGGCGAATCTGTGGAATTCATTGCCACAGAAGGATGTGGAGGCCAAGTCAGTGGATATTTTTTTTAAGGCAGAGATAGATAGATTCTTGGTTAGTACTAGTGTCAGGGGTTATGGGGAGGAGAATGGGGTTGAGAGGGAAAGATAGATCAGCCATGATTCAATAGCGGAGTGGTCATGACGGGCCGAATGTCCTAATTTTGCTCCTATCATTTATGAACATGAATTTATTGCGTGCTTCGTTATAAAGCTGCAAGTTTCTGTGACCCCTTTCTCAATCTGCCCTGCCACGTTTAACAAACAATCTGCTTTTACTCCCATATCTCCCCATTCCTACAATCCTTTCTGATTTTTGCCTCTTCATATTCATCTGGCCAAAATGTGACATCTCGAGTTTCTCAGCATTGCTTTTACTCTGCCATCTATCATCTCTCCCCACCAGCCTGTCTTTATCACTTTGAGCTCATTACCAGATTCTTCACACTTCATTTAACTTCCAGGTTTCGTGTCATCTGCAAATCTGCAACCTGTATCCTGTACATCGAAATTTAATCAATATATATTAAGCAAGGCTATTACCAGTCCCTGGAGAATTTTATTGTACACTTCCCGCAGGTCTGAAAGGCGACCTTTCAATACAGCTCGCTGTTTGCTGTCATGTTGCTTGGTGGAGTTTCTATCTCTGCTTTTATCCCATGATCTTGAATCTTAGAGAGTCACACAGAGCGGAAACAGGCCCTTCAGTCCAACTTGCCCAATCTACGATAGTCCCACCTGCCCATATCCCTCTCAACCTGTCCTATCCATGTACCTGTCTAATTGTTTCTAATATTCCCTGCCTGAACTACCTCTTCTAGCAGCTCGTTCCATACACCTACCACCCTTTGTGTGAAGAGGATACCCCTCACATTCCTATTAAGTCTTTTCCCCCTCACCTTAACCCTGTGTCCTTTGGATCTCGATTGCCCTACTCTGGGCAAGAGACTCTGTGCGCCTACCCGATCTATTCCTCTATGATTTTATTGCAAGGGATCTTATCAAACGCCTTTAAGTGTAGGGGCGGCACGGTGACCCAGCGGTAGATTTGGTGCCATACAGCTCCAGAGACCCGGGTTCGATCCTGACTACGGAAACTCTTCAAACCGTTTGTCTCACATCTTCAGCTTTTACCTCCAACCTTTGTTCTAACCATCTGCCTCTCCTCTCTTCCAGCTTTCCTCCTCCCACCAACCCCCTCACCTACAATCAGTCTGTAGAAGGGTCCCGACCCAAAACGTTACCTATCCTTCTTCTCCAGAGATGCTGCCTGACCCGTTGAGTTACTCCAGCACTTTGTGTCTCTCTTTGTACATTTTCAGGTAGAGCTGCTGTCTACCTGTTACACCGCCAGATACCCGGGTTCGATCCCGACTATTTGTCTGTACGGTGTTTGTACATTCATTGTACGGGTTTTCTCAGAGATCTTCGGTTCCCTCCCACATTCCAAAGCCGTACAGATTTGAAGGGCGATTGGCGTGGTATAAATGGAAATTGCCGCTGGTGTGCGTAAGATAGTGTTTGTGTGCGGGGATCGCTGGTCGGTGCAGACTTGATGGGTTGATTCCACACTGTATCTCTAAACTAAACTAAGTTGCAGCTGAAGTTCTTTGCTTCTTCTTGCTACATGCAGCTGAAGTTCTTTGCTTCTTCTTGCCACCCTTGGTCTTTTCACTGGGTTACCAATGAATATGTAACCAGTCGTATTTCCATCTTTGATGTGAGACCTTGAAAGAGGAGAATTTTGTTACATATTACACTCAAAAGGAATTTAATCAAACGGAAGCTGGCTTTTCATCGCCGCTCGTCATCATCATCAATGCTCTCTCTCACTGCGATTCAGCCTCTTGCTTTTCTTCAACACAATTCACTTCTATTATCCAACACCCGCGGCTGTGGCAAATACAGAGACCATCCATTCAATCGTTGCTTCCTCCCACCCGAGGAAAATAAATCTAAACGCTTCGTTCTCTATTTGTTAGCCTTTGGCCACATAGTTAGGTTGTGGATTCGTGTAGGAAGGAACTGCAGATGCTGGTGTAACCCAAAGATAGACACAAAAAGCTGGAGTAACTCAGCGGGACAGGCAGCATCTCTGGAGAGAAGGAAATGGGTGACGTTTCGGGTCGAGGGTCTCATTCCTTCTCTCCAGAGATGCTGCCTGTCCCGCTGAGTTACTCCACCTTTTTGTGTCTATCTTACGGGCCTGTCCAACTTACGCGACTTTTTCGGCGACTGCCGGCACCCGTCATAGGTCGTTGCAGGTCTCCGAAAATTTTCAACATGTTGAAAATTCAGCGGCGACCAGAAAGACGCTACGACTCTATGGGCGACTGAGGAGACTACTCACGACCATGCAGGTGACACGTCGCGGGGTGAAGCCTGTATGGTCGTGAGTAGCCGCCCAAAGAGTCGTACCTTGTTCTGGTCGCCGCTGGATTTTCAACACGTTGAATTTTTCGGCGACCTGCTGCGACCATGACGGGTGCCGGCAAGTCGCCAAAAGAATTGCGTAAATGGGACAGGTCCATTAGGTTGCGGATTCCATTGAGATAGTTCTTCTATTTCGTTGAAGTGCAAGTCATTTGTTTAAGTAGCTGGCAAGATCACTTTAGATGTCATTTATAGAGTCAGAGAGCAATACAGCAGGGAAACAGGCCCTCAGCCCAACTTGTCCTCGCCAACTAAGTTGCCCCATCTAGACTCCACCTAAGCCCACGTTTGGCCCATGTCCTCTAAACCTTCCTATCCATTTCAGTGTCTTTTAAATGCTGTGATAGTACCTGCCTCAATTATCTCCCCTGGCAGCTTGTTCCATAAACCCACCGCTCTCTGAATGAAGATCGACACATTGTGTATAAACAGATCAAATATATTTGCTCAAACAATGCTCAGTCACGTTTTTGATCAGATTTAGACTTTAGAGGTACAGCGCGGCCCACTGCGCCGCCAGCGATCACCCCGTACATCAGCCCTATCCCTACACACAAAGAACAATTCACAATTCTTACCAAAGTCAATTAACCTACACTTTTGTATGTCTTTGAAGTGTGGGCGGAAACTGGAGCACCCAGATAAAACCCACGAGGTCACTGGGAGAACGCACAAACTCCGTTACAGACAGGAAGGCAAATTCAATGCTAGGATCGTCCCTATCACACAATAACCATATAACCATATAACAATTACAACACGGAAACAGGCCCTCTCAGCCCTTCCAGTCCGAGCCGACCATTTGTTTTCCCCTAGTCCCATCTACCTGCACTCAGACCATACCCCTCCATTCCCTTCCCGTCCATATACCTATCTACTTTACTTTTAAATGTTAAAATCGATCCTGCCTCCACCACTTCTGCTGGAAGCTCATTCTACACAGCCACCACCCTCTGAGTAAAGAAGTTCCCCCTCACGTTACCCCGAAACTTCTGTCCCTTAATTCTCATGTCATGCCCTTTTGTTTGAATCTTCCCTACCCTCAATGGGAAAAGCTTATCCACGTCAACTCTGTCTATCCCTTTCATCATTTTAAAGACCTCAATCAAGTTCCCCCTTAACCTTCTGCGCTCCAAAGAATAAAGACCTAACTTGTTCAACCTTTCTCTGTAACATAGTTGCTGGAACCCAGGCAACATTCTAGTAAATCTCCTCTGTACTCTCTCTATTTTTGTTGACATCCTTCCTATAATTAGGCGACCAAAACTGTACACCATACTCCAGAATTGGTCTTACTAATGCCTTGTACAATTTTAACATTACTTCCCTACTCCTATATTCAATGCTCTGATTTATAAAGGCCAGCACACCAAAGGCTTTCTTTACCACTCTATCTACATGCGATTCCACCTTCAGGGTAACTATGCACAGTTATTCCTAGATCTCTCTGTTCCACAGGATTCCTCAATTCCCTACCATTTACCATGTACGTCCTATTTTGATTTGTCCTGCCAAGATGTAGCACTTCACACTTATCAGCATTAAACTCAACATCTGCCATCTTTCAGCCCACTTTTCCAAATGGCCCAAATCTCTTGTAGACTTTGAAAATCTACTTCATTATCCACAACACCACCTATCTTAGTATCATCTGCATACTTACTTATCCAATTTTCCACCCCATCATCCAGATCATTGATGTACATGACAAACAACAGTGGACCCAACACAGATTTTGTGTCTATCCTGCAGGTTGAAGTCCAGAATAATACTTCAGCTTTCAGATGATGAGGGTTAGAGCAAATGTCACGGTGAGGAGCAATTGCCCTCCTTCCCTCCCCTGCCCACGGTTCTATAGGTATAGAGGCGCAGCGGTGGATGCACACCTTCGACAAAGTTTGTACAGGTTTCCAGACCGAGTGAGTTTCTTCTGAGACACTTTGGTACAAATTGTAAATTGTCCCTGGAGTGTAGGAAAGTGCTAGTGTACACTGTATCTCTAAAGTCATGTCCAAAGGTCTCTAATAGAGGGAGTGCAGAGAAGGTTCACCAGACTGATTCTGGGATGTCAGGACTGTCTTATGAAGAAAGACTGGATAGACTCCTCTCTGGAATTTAGGAGATTAAGAGGGGATCTTATAGAAACTTACAAAATTCTTAAGGGGTTGGACAGGCTAGATGCAGGAAGATTGTGATGTTGGGGAAGTCCAGGAAGGGGTCACAGCTTAAGGATAAGGGTGAAATCCTTTAAGACCGAGATGAGAAAGACTTTTTTCAGGAAGAGAGTGGTGAGTCTCTGGAACTCTCTGCCACATAGGGTAGTTGAGGCCAGTTCATTTAAGAGTGAGTTGGATGTGGCCCTTGTGGCTAAGGGGATCAGAGGGTATGGAGAGAAGGCCTACTGAGTTGGATGATCAGCCATGATCATATTGAATGGCGGTGCAGGCTCGAAGGGCTGAATGGCCTACTCCTGCACCTAATTTCTATGTTTCTATGTTTCTAGATCCCTGAGGCAGCCCACTGGTCACCAACCTGACAAACAGCCATCCACCATTACTCTCTGACATCTCCCATTCAGCCACTGTTGAATCCATCTTGTTACTCCACCATTAACACCCAAAGATTGAACCTTCTTAACCAACCTTCCATGGGGAACCTTGTCAAAGGCCTTACTGAAATCCATATAGACAAAGTCCACTGCTTTACCCTCATCAATTTCCCTAGTAATCGCTTCAAAAAATTCAAGAAGGTTTGTCAAACATGACCTTCCAGGCACAAATCCATGTTGACTGTTCCTGATCAGACCCTGTTTATCCAGATGCTTATATATATTATCTCTAAGTATCCTTTCCATTAATTTGCCCACCACTGACGTCAAACTTACAGGTCTATAATTGCTAGGTTTATTCTTTGAACCCTTTTTAAACAATGGAACAACATGCGCAGTACGCCAATCCTCCGGCACTATTCCCGTTTCTAATGACATTTGAAATATTTCTGTGATTAGCTCCTGCTATTACAACACTAACTTCCCTCAATGTCCTAGGGAATATCCTGTCAGGACCTGGAGACTTATCCACTTTTGTATTTTTCAAAAGTGTCAGTACTTCCTCCTCTTTGAATCTCATAGTTTCCATAGCTACTCTACTTTTTTCCCTTACCTCACAGAGTTCAATATCCTTCTCCTTGGTGAATACCGAGGAAATCTATTTATATTATATTTATATTAACAGGACTGGAATACAAATGTAATACTGAGGCTCTATAAGGCGCTGGTCAGGCCGTATTTGGAGTACTGTGAGCCTATTTGAAGAAGGATGTTCTGGCTCTGGAGAGGGTCCAGAGGAGGTTTACCAGAATGATTCCAGGAATGAGATGGTTAGCGTTTGACAGCACTGGGCCTCTACTCGCTGGTGTTTAGAAAGTTGATGGAGGACCTTATTGAAACTTACAGAATAATGAAAGGCATAGATAGAGTGGATGTGGAAAGGATGTTTCCACTGGCGGGACCGTCTAGGGCCAGAGGTCATGTCCTCAGAATTAAGGGGCGCCCTTTTAGAAAGGAGGTGAGAAGGAACTTCGTTAGTCAGAGGGTAGTTAATCTGTGGAACTCAGAGCTGTGGAGGCCAAGTCAGCGGATATTTTTAAGGCAGAGGTAGACAAATTCTTGATAAAGATCAGGCGTTAAGGGTTATGGGGAGAAGGCTGGAAAATGGGATTAGGAGGCAGAGATCAGCCACGATTGAATGGCGGAGTAGACTCGATGGGCCGAATGGCCTAATCCTACTCCTATAACTTGTGAACTTGTGACCAGCATCCGTGGTCAGGATTGAACCCGGGTCTCTGGCGCTGTACGGCAGCAACTCTACCGCCGCTCCACTGTGCCCCCCTGAATTAACCCTCATTAACCTAAGTTAATCTAAATTAACCTAATTTACCTAAATTAATCTAAATTAACTAAATTAATATGTAAGGAAGTATTTTCCTGAATTCACTCTTTGACGTATTGGGTGCATCTTAAACATACGCCATCGTCTTTCATCACCTTTAAGTCTTGGTCGGACTGTGCCTGACATCAGAGACCTGCATGAAATACAAGGAAGCAAATCAGTGAACTTGTATGAGGAATAAAAGTTGTGGTTTGATAGCAATTCTCTTGTTATTATCTTGGCAGACAAGAGACAAGATGAAAAGCAATGAACATAAAGCTTCCATAATCCTTGGGGTGGAAGTCATTAATACTGAGTTGAAAGTAAATTCAACTGATGAAATATTGTAAATCGACTCTGATGTTTTATACATGCACTGATTTAATTTGAATGAAAACAACCTCAAGATGATCATGAGGTAATAACCTGATCACTAATTTAAGAAGATTGTAAAATGTAATTAAGTTTATTTGATGCAAAAGGTACAATTTAACAGGCACACATTTTGTTTTAATTGTATTTAACATACAAACCTGCACGTCTTTGGAGTGTAGGAGGAGCATCCGGAAAAAACCCACTCGGTCACGGGGAGAAGGTACAAACTCCATACAGACAGCACCCGTAGTCAGGATTGAACCCGGGTCTCTGGCGCTGTATGGCAGAAACTCTACCAGTTCCAGTTCCCAGAATGCAGGGTTCATTCTTGTCTGGTTGAGACACAAAAAAATAAGTAAAAATGCATTAAATAAATAAAAAATAATAAATCTGATTAAAACATATTAAAATACTAGTAACTATAACCCATGCTTCAAAAGCAAAGTGCTGGAGTGACTCATTGGGTCAAGCAGCATGTTTGGGGGAAATAATGCTGGAGAAACTCAGCGGGTGAGGCAGCATCTACGGAGCGAAGGAAATAGGCAATGTTTCGGGTCGAAACCCTGAAGGGCTTTGACCCGAAACGTTGCCTATTTCCTTCAGGGTTTCGACCCGAAACGTTGCCTATTTCCTTCGCTCCATAGATGCTGCCTCACCCGCTGAGTTTCTCCAGCATTTTTGTCTACCTTCGATTTTCCAGCAACTGCAGTTCCTTCTTAAACATGTTTGGGGGACATGGATAGGTGTTGGCCAATCGATTTCCACTCTGGGATAAATAAAGTTATGTGGTGTTGTATCGTATCATATCGTATCGTGAAGTTTTGATTCGGGGCCGTTCTTCAAACTGATTTTAGTAGATGGGAAGAAAGCTGGAAGAGAGGTGTGGGCAGCACAAAGCCTGGCCAGTGATAGGTGGATCATTTGTGAGGGAGTGAGGGGTGGTTGATTGTCAGATTGGTGGACAGAGGTAAGAGGTGAGAAGGAGACAGAAGGAGACAGAATATTGTGTGCAGTTTTGGTCCCCTAATTTGAGGAAGGACATTCTTGCTATTGAGAGAGTGCAGCATAGGTTTACAAGGTTAATTCCCGGGATGGCGGGACTGTCATATACTGAGAGAATGGAGCAGCTAGGCTTGTACCCTCTGGAGTATAAAAGGATGAGAGGGGATCTTATTGAAACATACGTCCAGAACCAGGGGCCACAGTTTAAGAATAAGGGGTAAGCCAATTAGAATGGAGATGAGGAAACACTTTTTCTCACAGAAAGTTGTGAGTCTGTGGAATTCTCTGTCTCAGAGGGCGGTGGAGGCCGGTTCTCTGGATACTTTCAAGAGAGAGCTAGATAGGGCTCTTAAAGTTAGCGGAGCCAGGGGATATGGGGAGAAGGCAGGAACGGGGTACTGATTGTGGATGATCAGCCATGATCACATTGAATGGCGGTGCTGGCTCGAGGGGCCGAATGGCCTACTCCTGCACCTATTGTCTATTGACTATTGAATAGGTGATTTTTCGGGCCGGGACCCCTCTTCTGATAGACACTTTGAGTCCATCTTCAAACGTTTTCTTCTGAAGAAGGGTCCTGACCGGCAATGTCACTTATCCTTTTCCTCCAGAGATGTTGCCTGACCTGTTGAGTTACTCCAGCACATTGGGTGGAATAAATCAGCATTTGCAGTTCTTTGATTCTACAAAGCATATGAAATCTGTTAGGTGAACTGGCTCCTGTACATTACCACTATTATAGGTGAGCTGTGGGCATTGGGTAATGGCAGAGGAGGCTGGGGACAGGGAGCTGATTGGAATGCAAGAGGATTGATGTCGGTTGGTACCTGGTGAATGTGGCAGATCAGAAGACCTTTTTTTCGTGCATACGCCTCTACAAATCTATGACTCAGCAGGTCAGGCAGCACCCGTGGAGAGAGATACAGTTACATTTACAACTGAAACACTCAGTGTCAGAATTTCTTGCCGTTTAGTGTCAGCTCCACTTCCTCACTACAGACGTTAGACCATCACAAGTAGGTTCATGTGATAGGAGCAGAATTAGCCCATTCGGCCCATTAAGTCTACTCTGCCTTTCAATCATGGCTGATCGACTTCTCCCTCGCAAACCCATTCTCCTTCCTTCTCCCCATAACCCCTGACACCCTTGCTAATCAAAATCTATCTACCTCCGCCTTAAAAATATCCATTGACTTGACCTCCACAGCCTTCTGTGGCAAAGAATTCCACAGATTCACCACCCTCTGACTAAATACATTTCTCCTCATCTCCTTCCTAAAGGAATGTCCTTTAATTCTGTGGCTATGACCTCTGATCCTAGACTCTCCCACCAGTGGAAGTATCCTCGCCACATCCACTCTATCTAGGCCTTTCGCTATAATTCATAACCCAGCTTTGAGATGTAGCTGATGGAGCATAAATGTGCATTGAGGTCGTGAAACTGAAATGTTAGCTCTCTTTCCTAATCCATAGATGCTACCTATCCTGTTGGTTAATCCCGGTATTTTCTGTGTGGGTTTTTGTTTATGAGTATTGGCGAGAGTGCCGTACAATAAATATATCCTTCAGAAATCTACCTTTATGTTCTGTTGCAGTTTCCGAAAAGACAGGAACTCTGACAATGATGATAAATAAAACGTACACTTCATGAGCCGTAGTTAAACGGCAGACAAAATTCAACCCAAATGTCCGTCGCTTTTACAAATACATCGTTGTTAATATCTGAAAAATAAAATCGTAAATTTAATCCTCCCTGCAAAAGGGTGACGCTGGACTCTGCCGGTTGTTAATATTGTTGGAAGTATAGTGTCATATTTCAAATTAAACACAATTTTCTAAAAACACCGCTCTCCCCATTCCCACACTGACCGTTCTGCCCTGGGCCTCCTCCGTTGTCAGGGTGAGGCCTAATGCAAATTGGAGGAACAGCACCTCATTTTTCGCTTGGGCAGCTTACACCCCAGCGGTATAAATTTTGATTTCTCTGACTTCAAGCAACCCTTACATTCCCCCTCTTTCCAACCCCCCCACCTCCCCCTTCCCCCCTTCCCCCTCCCCACCTCCCCCTTCCCCCCTTCCCCCTCCCCACTCCCCCATCCAAGTCATACCAGCTTCAACGTTGAGTTGTTGAGTCTCATTGTCTGCAACCCGTTTTCACCTAGGCCACAGCTACCAATGGCCTGTTTCCTTTATCATCGCTACTTTTTTGCATTTCTTTCATTCATTTGTTCTATATCTCTCTGTATCACCATCTACATTTCTCGTTTCCCTCTCCCCTAGCTCTCAGTCTGAAGGAGGGTCTCGACCTGAAACATCACCCGTTCCTTTACTCCAGAGATGCTGCCAGACCCGCTGAGTTACTCCAGCTCTTTGGGTCTATCTTCAATAGTATCACTCACAGCTTGTACTCACCGCTCACACGTTCTGATCCACTGCAAACAATAGATGTAGAACATTAAAAAAGGTACAGCTGACAAACATTGTCCGTGCCGAACATGATGGCAAGGCAATCTCTCATCTGCCGACACATAATGCATATCCCGCCTCCATTCCCTGCAGTTCCATATGTCTATTCAAAAGTCTGTTAAATGCCACTGTCGTATCTGCTTCAATCTGCTTCAGCATGTTTAATTGGCTTCTGTAAGTTGCAACTTGTCCCTAGTGTGTAGGATCGAGCCCACGTACGGGGTGATCGCTGGTCGGCGTGGATCCGTTGGTTCCTGCGCTGTATCGCCAAAACTAAAAACTCTAAGGGAGTCGGGACTCCCAAAAGCACCTGAGATTCCTGCTGGCCATGTTTCCAGTGTTGTTTCACAACGTTTAGGAAGCATTTAGACAGGTGCATGTTACACAGGGTTTAGAGGGACATGGGCCAAACGCAGGCAGGTGGTACAAGTGTAGATGGGGCATGTTGGCTGGTGTGGCCCAAATTGTGCTGACGGGCCTGGTTCCGCGCGGTACGACTCCATGACCGGATCCAGCTGGATTAAGTCCCTTCTGCATGGGTTTGCTGGTGGACCCCAGAGAGGTGAGTGTGAGAAGCCCCGTGAACTCCCTTTAATGATTTGTTTTGCCTTCAGAAGTGTATTTGTTTATTAGCGTAGTGTGTGAATGGCAGCTCGGTGAGGATTGGATGCTGGGCCCATCTGCCTTTGCATGATTGCATTGGCAAGTGTGGTCTGATTCAGGGAGGTTGACCTTCACTGCTGGCAGGCTTGTTCTCTCCAATCCTTCACCGCATGTGACACTCCCGCTGAGTTATTGTATCAGTAGTCAGCAAGTCAAAGGCTTTAATTCAAAAGACATTTGAATTGGCTTTTGACGTACCGCAGGTCAGACTGTCCAAAATGGCGGCACGGCGGCACAGCGGTAGAGTTGCTGCCTCACAGCGCCAGAGACCCAGGTTCGATCCTCATTCCGGGAGCTTGGCTGTACGGAGTTTGTACGTTCTCCCCGTGACCTGCGTGGGTTTTCTCCGGGATCTCCAGTTTTCTCCCACATTCCAAAGACGTACAGGTTTGTAAGTTAATTGGCTTGATATAATTGTGAAAAAGTCGCTAGTGTGTAGGATAGTGTAAGTGTGTGGGGGTCATTGGTCCGCGTGGACTCTGTGGGCTGAAGGGCCTGTTTCCATGCTATATCTCTAAACTAAACTAAGCTAAACTAAATATAAACATTGTTGCCTGAGCTGGTCAGATCATGTTCATAACTTAGAGGAGAGTATAATGCCCCTGTCCCACTTAGGAAACCTGAACGGAAACCTGAACGGAAACCTCTGGAGACTTTGCGCCCCACCCAAGGTTTCCGTGCGGTTCCCGGAGGTTTTAGTCAGTCTCCCTAATGGTTGAAAGTGGTTTCCGCTTCTTCTATGTTCCGGCGATTATTTAAAAAAATTGAAAAAACCTCCGGGAGCCGCAAGGAAACCTTGGGTGGGGCGCAAAGTTTCCCGAGGTTTCTGTTCAGGTTTCCTAAGTGGGACAGGGGCACTAGGCCATTTAGGCGAATCAGGTCTACTCCGCCGTTTATCTCCACACTAAACTAAACTAAACAATCATGGTTGATCTATCTTTCCCTCTCAACCCCATTCTCCTGCCTTCTCACTATAATCCCAGACACCCGTGCCAATCACAAATCTATCCATCTCTATCTTTAAAATATCCATTGACTTGGCCTCCACAGCGTCCATTGGCAATGATCTCCACAGATTCACCACCTGTTCTTGCCGTTGTCAAAAGAATACCAGCAGTTTTGCATTTTGCAACCTGTAATTGCCACTTAACAGCTGCACTGCACCTTGCCCTGAGTTGACTTCTCTTCCACAGACAGAAGATACAAGGTATCATTTGTAGCAGGATTGCCACACAAGCAGAAAGAATCTGTGAGAAGATTGAAACTTCCTGGGCAGTTTGAATTGCGGGCTGATGTGGTGCAGAGTGGTGCGTCACCATTCCTGCTTCCTGGCAAAATTGGCGCAGCGGTAGAGTTGCTGCCTCACAACGCCAGAGACCTGGGTTCGATCCTGATCTCGGGTGGTGCTGTCTGTACGGAGTTTGTACGTTCTCCCTGCGACCCCGTGGGTTTTCTCCGGTCTCCCCCCACATTCCAATCGGGTACAGGTTTGTCAGAGTGAGGACCGGCGCAAATTGGAGGAACAGAACCTCATATTTTGCTTGGGTAGTTTACACCCCAGCGGTATGAACATTGACTTTTCTAACTTCAGATAGCCCTTGCTTTCCCTCTCTCGCCATCCCCTCCCCCTTCCCAGTTCTCCCACTCGTCCTACTGTCTCCGACCACATTCTATCTTTGTCCCGCCCCCACCCGCTGAGTTACTCCAGCATTTTGTGTCAACCTTCGATTTAAACCAGCATCTGCAGTTCTTTCATTCACAGGTGTAGGAAGTTGTGTAGCTTGGAACTGCAGATGCTGGTTTAAATCATAGCCACAAAAAGCTGGAGTAACTCAGAGGGACAGGCAGCATCTCTGGAGAGAAGGAATGGGTGACGTTTCAGGTCAGGGGTCTTAAGAAGGGTCTCGACCCGAAACGTCACCCATTACTTCTCTCCAGAGATGCTGCCTGTCCTGCTAAGTTACTCCAGCTTTTTGTGTCTATCCAGGTTTGTACGTTAATTGGCTTCAATAAATTGTCCCGGGTGTGTAGGATAGAACCAGTGTACAGGTGATTTCTGGCCAACATGGACCCGGTGGGCTGAAGGGCCTATTTGCATGCTGTATTTAAACTAAACCAAACTAAAATGGAGCAGATTTGCCACTGATCCTCAGGGCTGATTTAATGCGTTTTGCCTTCACACCGTGAGAGCAGGGCACTGGCACAATCTGTCTCTTCACTATCAGGCCATCATTAAAATTTTATTATCTTCACCACAGGTCTTCAGCAATGACAATCAAGCCAGCAGAGATATAGATGTGAACATAGCGAATACCAATATAGACACTTCACAACTTGCGTACGGGTTACATTCTGTGGACCCTTACCTAAGTTAGATCTTTTACGAAAGTTGGAAATCACCATCCCCATCCCTTGCCCACAGTCTGAAGTGGGGTCTTGACCCAAAACATAACCTATTCTTTTTCTCCAGAGATGCTGCCTGACCCGCTGAGTTACTCCAGGATTTTGTGTCTATCTTCGGTGTATACCAGCATCCGCAGTTTCTCGTGTAGGAAGGAACCGCAGATGCTGGTTTAAACCGGTTTAAGAATAAGGAGTAAACCATTTAGAAAGGAGACGAGGAAACACTTTTTCTCACAGAGAGTGGTGAGTCTGTGGAATTCTCTGCCTCAGAGGGCGGTGGAGGCAGGTTCTCTGGATGCTTTCAAGAGTGAGCTAGATAGGGCTCTTAAAACTAGCGGAGTCAGGGGATATGGGGAGAAGGCAGGAAGGGGGTAATGATTGGGGATGATCAGCCATGATCACATTGAATGGTGGTGCTGGCTCGAAGGGCCAAATGGCCTACTCCTGCACCTATTGTCTACTGTCTATTAAACCGAAGATAGGCACAAAATGCTGGAGAAACTCAGCGGGACAGGCAGCACCTTTGTCAGACTATCAGTCTGAAGAAGGGTCTCGACCCGAAACGTCACCCATTCCTTCTACCCAGCGATGCTGCCTGTCCCGCTGAGTTACTCCACCATTTTGTGTCTATCTGCAGTTTCTCCCAACACAAGATAAATGGAATATCTGCTCTTCTGCCCACCCCGACTGTGAATGAACTGCCAGCAGTCTGGTTGCAATAAAACCCGTCTCAAGCAATTTGTCACGGAGTGTGAAGCCCCTTCCAGCAACGGCACTAACATCTCACAGCCAAAGCAACGCCAATGCAATTTTGCGCTTGTGAATACAATGTCCTGTAATTCATTGAATCTGTGGATTGTAAGTGGAATGATTGGAGAAAAGACTTTATTGGAACACTGGCCTTTCATGGTTCACGTTGAGCCAAGGAAAATTTAATTAGAGCGAGTTGTCAGATGATTTCAAAATGAATTTTGAATCAGCACACAAATCTAGTTTGTGAAACGTCCCCTCATGTTTGCCTCCTATTGGACAGTGATCCCTGCGAGGTTGTTTAAAAAAAAAAGTGTTTATGAAATCTGGAAAACAGGCACTGGGGATAGACACATAATGCTGGAGTAACTCAGCGGGACAGTCAGCATCTCTGGAGAAAAGGAGTAGGTGACGTTTTGGGTCGAGACCCTTCTTCAGACTTTTCATTGTGGGGAATGGCTTTCTTCATTGTTTATAGTAAATCCAGTGATTTCCATCCCACAACAGTGCTCTTTCATTGACTGGAGCCCAACTGGATATAGAACAGCCATGGGCATGAGTCTGAAGAAGGGTCTCGACCCGAAACGTCATCCATTCCTTTTCTCCAGAGATGATGCCTGTCCCGCTGAGTTACTCCAATTTATTGCATCCATCTTTGGACATCATCTTGCCTGGCTGAGGAGATTGTGAGTCTCCAGATATTGAATAAATATAATCCAGGCTGAAATCCCATTGCAGGACTAAGGAAATAGGACTTTGGCTAAGTGTGCGTTTAGTTTAGTTTAGTTTAGAAATACACCGTGTCCAGCTGAGTCCGCACCGACCAGCGATCCCCGCACACTAACACTATCCCACACACACACACACGGGACAATTTACACGTACACCTAGCCAATTAACCTACAAACCTGTACGTCTTTGGAGTGTGGGAGGAAACCGAAGTTCTCGGAGAAAACCCACACGGTCACGGGAAGAACGTACGAGACAGCATCTGTAGTCGGGATGGAACCCGGGTCTCCGGCGCTGTAAGGCAGCAACTCTACCGCTGCGCCACCGTGCCACCCATCTGTTGCCAGTACTCAAGGCCCTGAGCTACAGGGAGAGGCTGAGCAGGCAAGGACTCTATTCCTTGGAGCGCAGGAGGATAAGGGGTGACCTTATAGAAGAGTACAAAATGGTGCGAGGAAGACAATCCACTATCTCCTACTTGATGGAGGTCAGGCATGGGCAAGAAATGTTGGCTTTGCTGGAGTTGACCAGATCCCCATAACAATTCAGCTCCCCAACCCAGCCTACTTTAAGTTTAGTTTAGTTTAAAGATACAGTGTGGAAACAGGCCCTTTAGCCCACCGAATCCATGCCGACCAGTGATCCCCTTACACTAATAGTATCCTACACACATTAGGGACAATCTACAATTTTACCAAGCCAATTAACCTACAAGCCTGTACGTCTGTGGAATGTGGGAGGAAACCGGAGCACCCGGAGAAAACCCACGCATGTCACGGGGAGAACGTACACACTACATACAGACAGCTCCCATAGTCAGGATTAATAGCAAAAGGATTCATGGCATTCATAGCAAAAGGATTTGAGTACAATCCTTGCAGGAAGGTTCTACTGCAGTTGTACAGGGTCTTGGTGAGGCCACACCTGGAGTTTGCGTACAGTTTTGGTCTCCTAATCTGAGGAAAGACATTCTTGCCATAGAGGGAGTACAGAGAAGGTTCACCAGACTGATTCCTGGGATGGCACGACTTCCATATGAAGAAAGACTGGATAGACTTGGCTTGTACTCGCTGGAATTTAGAAGATTGAGGGGTGATTTGATAGAGACTTACAAAATTCTTAAGGGGTTGGACAGGCTAGATGCAGGAAGATTGTTCCCGATGTTGGGGAAGTCCAGGACAAGGGGTCACAGTTTAAGGATAAGGGGGAAGTCTTTTAGGACCGAGATGAGAAAATCGTTTTTCACACAGAGAGTGGTGAATCTGTGGAATTCTCTGCCACAGAAGGTAGTTGAGGCCAGTTCGTTGGCCATATTTAAGAGGGAGTTGTATGTGGCCCTTGTGGCTGAAGGGATCAGGGGGTATGGAGAGAAGGCAGGTACAGGATACTGAGTTGGATGATCAGCCATGATCATATTGAATGGCGGTGCAGGCTCGAAGGGCCAAATGGCCTACTCCTGCACCTAATTTGTATGTTTCTATGTTTCTATTAAACCCGGGCCTCTCGCGCTGCATGGCAGCAACTCTACCGCTGCGCCACCGTGCCACCCTTTAAAGTTTTTCTCAAAGGCTAACGATCTTATGGTGATTCAAACCTGTCAAGACTCATTCAGCAATGAATTAAATAGATTATTATTGATATTATGATACTAGTGCTGAGACGGAGAGGAGCGCATATCAGCTGATGTTTCACGCTTGCAACAGAGGCTTTATTTCAAGTATACTTTTGTGACTGTAAGGCCCTTTGTTTAGTTTTGTTTATTCTTGTCGCATGTATCGAGGTACAGTGACAATAGCTGTGCCAGCGATTGCAAAGCTAATATCGCTTTTCCATGCATGTATCCAGTCAAAGAAAAGACTGTACATAAATACAATCGCGCCATCCACAGTGCTCAGATAAAGGATAAAATGATACACCATTTAGTGCAAAAATAATAACATTGAAGGACGATAAAGTCGGATTAAAGACAGTTCAAAGGTCTCCAACGAGGTAGATGGGAGGTCGGGAATGCACTCTAGCTGATGAGAGAACTGTCCAGTTTAGGTTTTTTAGTTTAGTTTAGAGACACAGCGCACAAACAGGCCCTCCGGCCCACCGGGTCCGCGCCGACCAGCGATCCCCGCACACTAACACAATCCTACACCCACTCGGGACAATTTTTACATTTGCCAAGCCAATTAACCTACAAACCTGTACGCCTTTGGAGTGTGGGAGGAAACCGAAGATCTCGGAGAAAACCCGCGCAGGTCACGGGGTGAATGCGAAAACTCCTTACAGACAGCAGCCGTAGTCGGGATCGAACCCGGGTCACTGGCGCTGCAAGCGCTGTAAGGCAGCAACTCTACCGCTGCGCCACCATGTCACAAGGGACTGTCTAGGTGCCAAATAACAGCAGGACAGAAACTGTTCCTGTATCTGGAGATATGCATTTTCATGCTTCTATTTGAAAACCGGAGTTCCTACATGAGTAAAAGGCATTACATGTGCATAACCTCATAAGCTCATGGAGTCATACAGCCCAAAAACAGGCCCTTCGGCCTAACTTGCCCATGCCGAACAACATGCCCCATTTGCACTAATCCCACTTGCTTGCATTCTTCCCATGTCCCTCTAAGCCTGTTGCCTTGTTTTTCCTGAGTTCCTCCTCTTTGCCTCATTTATGCAAGAAAGCAAGACACTGGGGAAGGGGAGTGGGGGGGGGGGGGGGGGGGGGGGGGGGGGGGTAGGGGGGGGACAGGGGCTGAATCACCCCAGGGTTACCATTATCTAACTCCTTGTACTGATATGGAGCTGCTTCCATTGAGGGTGTAAGGGAGTTACAGTATTACCCCTCGATGTTGATGAGGCAAACTGCAAGAAGAAACACAACCCTTCAGGATGCAGTTCTTAGTTAAGGTAATGATAAATCTGGATGTTGACTTCAGATCTACTCTGCCGCTTTCAAGATGTAAGATTGAAAGAGAATATGGGTGTCAGGGGTTACGGGGAGAAGGCAGGAGAATGTGGTCGAGAGGGAAATATAGATCAGCCATGATTGAATGGCGGAGTAGACTTGATGGGCCAAATGGCCTAATTCTGCTCCTAGAACTTGTGAATTCCTGACCCCTTTTTCACCCTGTAGAAACAGTGCTGGTTTATACCAGAGATGGACACAGCGTGCTCAGTGGGCCAGGTAGCATCTCTGGAGAAAATGGATGGGTAATGTTTCAGGTCTGAAGAGGGGTCCCGACCCGAAATATCACCCATCCCTTTTCTCCAGAGCTGCTGTCTGACCCGTCAAGTCACACCAGCACTTTGTGCCTGTCGATTTTTTCACATTTGTTTATTATCAGCTCCCGTTTTGTTTAAAAAAAAAAAAAAAAAAAAAAAAATCTTCTTCAAAACTTATTTTTCCAACTGAGGGAAGTGGCTGAAAATGTGGGGTTATGTGCTGCTGGTCGTTTCTGTTGGCTACGTGCCAGCTCTGTGTTACGTGCTGAGTAAGGTGACTGCAGCCTCCCTTCAATGTTAAGTAGGAGCACAGCTCAGCAGAGACCTCAATGAGGCAAGACGCCAACAAGCTCAAAGTCTGAAGATGGGTCCCGACCCGAGACGTCACCCGTCCATCTCCTCCAAAGATGCTGCTTGACCCGCTGAGTTACTCCAGCACACTGTGGGTCTATCTTTAGCATCAAAAGCTTGCATGCTCTATGGCAAATGTCGCTCCTCGGTCCAGCACAGTAGCTCATCCATAATTCCTCAATGAGCTTTAGGGAAGAGAGTCTTGTCCTTCTCCTGCCTATTCCAGCAGCTAGTCCAATTCTGCTTGGACCCTGCTCATTCTTCAAGGTATGGTCATCATTTCATTAGTGATCGCAGCAGAATTAGGCCATTCGGCCCATCGCATCTATTTCACCATTCTATCATGGCTGATCCATCTTTCCCTCTCAAACCCATTCTCCTACCTTCTCCCTGTAACCTTGGGCACCCAAACTAGTCAAGAACCTATCAATCTCTGTTTTAAAAAGACCAAAGGCTTAGCCTCCACAGCCGTCTGTGGCAATGAATTCCACAGATTCACCACCCTCTGATTAAATAAATTCCCTCCTCCTCTATTTTCTAAAGGTACGTCCTTTTATCCCTAAGCTATGGCCTCTGGTCCTAGACTCTCCCACCAGTGGAAGTATCCGCTCCATATCCACTCCATCCAGGCCTTTTACTATCCAATAGCTTCCCGCATACGAGCACTATTCCACACAAAAGGGAAAATAAAAATGTGTACCAAAGCCAATTAAGGAACAAACCTGTACGTCTTTGGAGTGTGGGAAGAAACCGGAGTGCCCGGAGAAAACCCACGAGGTCACGGGGTGAACATACAAACGCCATACAGACAGCACCTGGAGTCACGATCGAACCTGGGCCTCTGGCGCTGTCCGGCAGCAACTCTACCCCTGCACCTCTGTGCTGCCCTATATTCTGTCGAATAAAATTATGGAACGTAAATTCAACCAGGGCATCCAAAATATACGGGCAGCTCGTGGTTTCCGTGTGTTTGATTTATCCGTTCTTTAAATAAAGTGCGTGTTTAATTAGTACCAAAACCTAATTTGCGTGTTGCATTTTTGAAATAACACACTCGATTTTCCGCCTGTTTAAATGTATATGTTTAGTTTATCTGATATTTAATATGCTCGCTGCATTTCAGGAAGATAAACATGCCATAAAACACAAGGTGGCTGTATCTGTGCGATGAATATTAATTTTGTACTCCAAATAGTCGTGTATATCTTGTATTCTGTGTATCCTGCTGTTATCAGGCAACTGAACCATCCTTCTGCAAACAGAGAGCAGTCCTGAAGTACTATCTACCTCACTAGGGACCCTCAGACTATCTTGGATCGGATGTTACTGGCTTTACCTTGCACTAAACATTATTCACTTGGCATGTAAACTGCGAATGGCTCGATTGTAATCGTTCCGCTGGCTAGTTAGCTCGCAACAAAAGCTTTCTCACTGTACCTCAGTACACGTGACAATAATGTAAGCGGAATAAATCAAACTGAACTGTATATCTTGTGTTTGTATTGCGTTTGCATTTGTACATCTTGGTAGTTTTGGGTTTATGGAATTGTAATTATCCTAATATAATCGAACCGTTTGCTTTTATTGAAAAAATCTGGCACCATTGAGATAATCATCTGCTTCCTAGCTCTTGCTGCCAAAGTGGTTGACCTCACATTTATCTACATTATACTGCATCTGCCCACTCCCCCAGCCTGTCCAAGTCACCCTGCAACCTCACAGCATCCTCTTCGCAGTTCACTCTGCCACCCAGCTTTGTGTCATCTGCAAATTTTGATAGTGTTACTTTTAATACCATCATCTAAATCATTGATATATATTGTAATTAGCTGCGGCCCCAGCACCGAGCCTTGTGGCACTCCACTCGCCACTGCCTGCCATTCTGACAGGGACCCGTTTATTCCTACTCTTTGTTTCCTGTCTGCCAACCAATTCTCTATCCATGTCAATACCCTACCCCCAATACCATGTGCTATAATTTTGCCCACTAATCTCCTGTGTGGGACCTTATCAAAGGCTTTTTGAAAGTCCAGGTACACCACATCCACTGGCTCTCCTTCATCCATTTTACTTGTCACATCCTCAAAAAATTCCAGAAGATTAGTCAAGCACGATTTCCCCTTCATAAATCCATGCTGACTTGGACGAATCCTTTAAGTGCTATCCAAATGTGTCGCTATTGCTTCTTTAATAATTGACTCCAGCATCTTCCCCACCACCGATGTCAGGCTAACTGGTCTATAATTCCCAGTTTTCTCTCTTGCTCCTTTCTTGATAGGTGGGATAACATTAGCTGCCCTCCAATCCACAGGAAATGATCCTGAATCTATAGAACATTAGAAAATGATCACCAATGCGTCAACGATTTCTAGAGCCACCTCCTTGAGTAGCCTTGGATGCAGACCATCAGGCCCTGGAGATTTATCAGCCTTCAGTCCCATCTATTTATACTATTTCTGGCCTAATGCAAATTTCGTTCATTTCCTCTGTCTCTCTAGATCCTCTGTTCTCTAGTACATCTGGGAGATTGTTTGTGTCTTCCTTTGTGACTCCTTCAACTCTACTGCCATTTCCTTGTTCCCCATAATAATTTCACCTGTTTCTGCCTTCAAGGGTCCCACATATGTCTTTACTAATCTTTTTCTCTCAACTTACATAAAGAAGCTTTTATATCCTTCTTTATATTCTTGGCCAGCTTACTCTCGTACTTCATCTTTTCACCCCGTATTGCCCTTTTTGTTACCTTATGTTATCCTTTCAAAGTTTCCAAATCCTCTGGCTTCCCGCTACTCTTTGCTCTGTGATGCACATATTCTTTTAGTTTTATTCCGTCCCTCACTTCCCTTGTCAGCCACGGTTTCCTCTTACTCTCCTTAGAATCTTTCTTAATTCTTCTTCAGATTGAGTCATGGGAAAGGGTACCAAGAGATATAGACGGCGATGTAGAGAGCTACAGTACAAATGAATAAAAGATATGCAGAAGAGTAACAATGACAAAGGAAACAGGCCATTGTTAGCCGTTTGCTAGGTGAGAACGAAAAGCTGGTGTGACTTGGGTAGGGAAGGATGGAGCGAGAGGGAATGCAGAGGTTTCCTGAAGTTAGAGAAATAAATGTTCATACCACTGGGTTGTAAGTTGCCCAAGCGAAATATAAGACGCTGTTCCTCCAATTTGCGTTTGGGCTCACTCTGACAATGAAGGAGACCCCGGACAGAAAGGTCAGTGTGGGAATGGGAAGTAGAATTAAAGTGTTTGGCAACTGGGAGATCAGGTAGGTCCAGGCGGACTGAGCGAAGGTGTTTCGTGAAACATTTTTACCCATTTAGTATGTATTAGTCCAATCAATAAAGGTCAGGATAGATTGGCAACCATGAATTACATTAACATATTAATATACATGATTAACAACTGCAGCGGCTTTGGATGGCTTGATTAATACGAGGCATTTTTTGTTCTTCCTTCCCCCTAGGTAATGTTTGTATTGCCCAGTCGCTGAAAATTCCTCGCGAGCCAAGACAGGGGGAGTTTGACAAGATTATCAAACGCTTGCTGGAAACGCCTAACGCTCGTGGGATCATTATATTCGCAAATGAAGATGATATCAGGTATGCATTCTTTATATCACTTGGATCCATGTTGATAGTGTTTGATAGTCTGGAGATGAGCCCCTGTCCCAAAACGTCTCACATCCATGTTCTCCAGAGTTGCTTAGGAAAGAACTGCACATGCTGGTTTACACTGAAGACAGTCACAAAATGCTGACACTACCACGAAAGGCCACACAGTGGTGGAGTAACTCAGGCAGCATCTCTCAGCTCTGAAGAAGGGTCTCGACCCAAAACGTCACCTATCATGTTTCTCCAGGCGATGCTGCCAGACGCACTGAGCTACTCCACCATTTTGTGTCCTTTCTTGATCGTGTATAGTTAGACTCCTGAGAAAGTACAAAGGACAAAGGACAAAGGACATTTATTGTCACATACACCAATTGGTGTAGTGAAATTTGTCTTGCCGTGCAGCACATAGATAAAGATAAGACATAACATTACAGGATTTAACATAAAACATAAAAAAAACATCCCCCCACAATGGTTCCCATTATGAGTGAAGGCACAAAGTTCAGGCCCCATCCCCAGTTCACCCATAGTCAGGCCTATTGAGGCCCCCACAGTCGCTGTTATGGGGGCCGATGTTCCAGGCCCTCCTTCGCCGGGTGATGGTGCTCCGGCGGCGGGAGAACCCTCTCAGCGGCTCGGGGTGCCTGTAACGGTCGCCTCCTTGCTGGAGACCGCGGCTTCCGACGCCAACAGGCCGCGCTGGATGGTCCAAACGTATGCAAAACCTATAGTGGCGATGCGGAGGAATTTCATTTAGGCAGATGGCTGTGGAGGTCAAGTCAATGGGTATTTTTAACGCGGAGATTGACAGATTCTTGATTAGTAAAGGTGTCAAGGAGAAGGCAGGTGAATGAGGTTGACAGCGAAAGATAGATCAGATATGCTTGAATGGCGTAATTCTACTCCTATTACTTACGAACTGCGGTACAGTGGAGCAGCACGGTAGGGTTGCTGCCTTACATTCCCAGAGACCCGGGTTTGATCCCGACTAGGGCTGCTGTCTGTAAGGAGTTTGCATGTTCTCCCCGTGAGCGCATGTTCCTCCGGATGCTCCGGTTTCCCCCCACATTCCAAGGACGTACAGGTTTGTTGGTTAATTTGACTTTGGTAACATTTTGTAAATCATCCCTGGTCCGTAGGACAGCGCAAGTATACGGAGATCGCTGGTTGGCGCGGACTCGGTGGGCCGCAGGGCCTGTTTCCGCACTTTATCTGTAAACGAAACTAAAAACTAAAGAACGCCTTTATTACTAGAATGAATCACATCAGATGCCATACCAGCAAGGCCATTATCAAGCATTAGCGTGCACTCCGTGCGCCGCAGGGCCTGTTTCGCGCTTTATCTCTAAACTAAACTAAACTTATGAGAATCTTCAGCCGTCTTATTATCCGTTTCGATGAGACTGAAGATTTCAGTCAGCGTTTTGGAAATATTGGAATTGAGCAGTTCAAAAGAAATTGATTTTAAATCGCCACGTATTTTCCTGAGGAGCGCAGGGGATTGTAATGCAATTACATATCTGACGTTACCTCAACCCTCTGGGAAATAAAGCAGGATTTCACACTCTTACAGATGCAATAGGTCAGAAACTAACAGACGACGGGGGAGGCCCGGGCAGATGGGATGATTTGCTGTAGATCCAATAGAGTCATCGAGTCATACAGCGTGGAAACAGGCCCTTCAGCCCAACTTGTCCACACCGACCAACATGGCCCATCTACACTAGTCCCCCCTACCTGCCTTCGGCCCATATCCCTCTAAACCTGTCCTATCCATGTACCTGTCTAACTGTTTCTTAAATGTTGTAAAAGTCCCTGCCTCAACTACCTCCCCTGGCAGCTCGTTCCGTAGACCCGCCACCCTTAGTGTGGAGAAAGTTACCCCCCAGATTCATATTAAATCTTTTCCCCTTCACCTTCAACCCATGTCCTCCAGTTCTCGATTCACCTACTCTGGGCAAGAGACTCTGTGAA
Organism: Okamejei kenojei; assembly: GCA_035221665.1. Lineage (NCBI taxonomy): Eukaryota > Metazoa > Chordata > Chondrichthyes > Rajiformes > Rajidae > Okamejei > Okamejei kenojei. The sequence goes on from CM069149.1 coordinate 39,096,948, forward strand.
TCTACCCGATCTATTCCCCTCATGATTTTGTACACCTCTGTAAAATTGCCTTCCATCCTCCCGCGCTCCAAGGAATAGAGTCTCAGGCCGCTCAACCTATCGCTCAGACCCTCGAGTCCCAGCAACGTCCTCATGAATCTTCTCTGCACGCTTTTCCAACTTGACAACAAGTTTCCTGTAACAAGATACTCTCAAATGCGGCCTCCCCCGACGTCTTGTATAACTGCAACATTAGAGCAACAATAAAGAGATGAGTGCTTGCTGAGATATGAGCAGCCTTCAAACGGATGGGGGGTTTTTTCCGCTGCGTTTGGCCTGTCAAAGTGATTGTTTGAATAGTTTGCACTTTTTGCCCTTTGGTGGTGGGGTGGAGAGGAGGAGGGAATGAGTTGAAAAGACTGTCGTTGTTTCACAGTGCAACAATTAACCACTCCCGCCCTCCCCAATCGACTCTCTGCTCTTCCCCCCCTCCCCCCCCTTCCTACACAGCCGTCTACTGGAAGCCACCAGAAGATCTAATCAGACGAAGCACTTCCTCTGGGTCGGCTCAGACAGCTGGGGTTCAAAGGTCGCCCCGGTTCACCTGCATGAAGAGGTCGCTGAAGGGGCCGTGACCATCCTTCCCAAGAGAGCCTCGATTGAAGGTAGGATTCCTGGAGATGCTGCTCCCTGGTTCAACCAGCTCTTGGTGACTTCTGACTGGAATTCATTCATACGTGATCAAGCACAATGTGAGATGGCCAAACTATTCTTCCCAGGGTTGAAAAGGTCATAGAGTTTATAAATTCAAGGTTTCAAGGTCAGGTTATTGTCACGTGTACCAGTTAAGGTACAGTGAAATTCATAGGTGAATTAGGCCCATCAAGTCTACTCCACCATTAATTTGTGGTTGATCTATCTCTCCCTCCTAACCCCATTCTCCTTCCTTCTCCCCATAATAACCCCTGACTCCCGTACTAATCAAGAATCTAGCTATCTGCCTTAAAAATATCCAGTGACATTGGCCTCCACAGCCCACTGTGGCAATGAATTCCATAGATTCACCAACGACTAAAGAAATTTCTCCTCATAAAGGAACTTCCTTTAATTCTGAGGCTATGGCCTCTGGTCGTAAACTCATCCACAAGTGGAAACATCCTCTCCACATTCACTCGATCCAGGCCTTTCACAGAGTCATAGAGTGTAGAAACAGGCCCTTCGGCCCAATTTGCCCATGCTGACCAACATGACTCTAGTCGCACCTGCCCCGCGCTTGGCCCACACCCCTCTCAACCCATGCTACCCATGTACCTATCCAAATGTCTCTTCAATTTTATGATAGTCCTTGCCTCAACTTCCTCCTCTGGCAGCTCGTTCCATATACCCACCACCCTTTGAGAAAAAAAGATACCATTCGGGTTCCCATTAAATGTTTCCAGAAATTATTCAGGATAATCAGCATTGAGTGAAATTGGCTGGAGATTACATTGATTTACGTGCTCTACTGACTGTCAAAGGCACAGTGGTAGTAGGTTTTTCTGTACCGTTCTACTTGGCTAAAACTGTCAGGACGAGTCGTACCCCGGCCACTCCCTCGTCACCCCTCTTCCATCAGGCAAGAGGTACAGGTATGAAAACGCACACCTCCAGATTCCAGGACAACCTTCCTAGCTATGTTATTAGGCAACTGAACCATCCTACCACCAACTAGAGATCAGTCCTGAGCTGCTATCTCTACCCCATTGGAGACCCTCCACATATCTGTAATCAGACTTAAGCAGACTTTATCTTGCACTAAACATTATTCCCTTTGTCATGTCTCTGTGCAACGTGGATGGTTCGATTGTAATCAATTGAAATCTTGATTGAAATCTCTGCTGACTGTTTTTTTCATTGTACCTGTGACAATAAACTAAACTAAATGTTTACATTACAGGGGGTTTCTGTTTGGAAAAAAAATGTTTGAGAGCTCAGAAAGGAAAGAAGTAACAATACAGCCTCAACTTTCCTTTTAGTGAAGGTGTGATCCACATTTTACCATGGGTGTGTTCCCGATAGTTGGTGACGTTCTGTGCATGTCACGGTGCACAATATGGGAGCGGCATTGTGGCACTGCAGGTGGTGCAGCCAGCGCGCAGCTCCGAGGATTCGGGCTCAAATGCGACCTTGGGTGCTGTCACAATGCAACAGAGCATGGTTTGGGAACTGCTCCATCCAAGACCGCAAGAAATAGCAGAGAATTGTGGACGCAGCCCAGACCAACACAATCCAACCTCCATTCCACGGAAGAAGTCCTTGACCCGAAATGTCACCTATTAGTTTTCTCCAGAGATGATGTGTGTGTGTGTGTGTGTGTGTGTGTGTGTGTATACAGTATACACACACACACACACACACACATACATATATATATATAGTTATATATATATACACATGTATAATATATACACACGCATACACACACACATATATATGTGTGTGTATGCGTGTGTATTTATTATATATGTGTATATATATATATATATATATATATATATATATACTATATAAATATATATATGTATGTGTACATATAATATATATGTATATGTGGGTATGTGTAGATACACACACATTGAACTCTTTTTCCTCTCCTGTTTATTATATTGTTCACAGTGTATGATGTTTACATACTCTGTTGTGCTGCTGCAAGTATGAATGTCATTGTTCTCTCTGGGACATATGACAATGAAACACTCTTGACTCCTGACTCTTGTGAACGGGATTGATCTGAGACCTGGCATAGACTCTGGTCAATGGACATCCTCCTCAGGAAACAAGGCTGAGTTATTTATTTTCTTGCCCGTCCAGGCTTCGACAGGTACTTCAGAAGCCGCACGCTGGAGAACAACAGGAGGAATGTCTGGTTTGCTGAGTTCTGGGAGGAGAACTTCAATTGTAAATTGAGCTGGCACGGGAAGCGGAACAGCAAGATCAAGAAATGCACAGGTAATTCAATGTTTTTTTAATTTTTCAAATATACCTATGGATGACTGACACTTTCCATTGATTTTGACCTGATGTTAGGGCAAGGCGTTATCCAAGGCTGGTCATTGTGTGATATTGATGAATAGCATCACGGTTTCACTCTTGGTATGGTTCCTGTCTGTTGCCTGCCTGACGTTACCAAGCAAGATCGACACGAAATGCTGGAGTAACTCAGCGGGACAGGCAGCATCTCTGGAGAGAAGGAATGGGTGACGTTTCAGGTCAAGACCCTTCATTACATTGCAGATGGTGAATGGTTTTTCGGACCGTTGTGTGTAGAGCTAATCATTGCCGATGAACTAAGTTCATAGGTTTTTTGGAGCAGAATTAGGCCATTCAGCCCCATCAAGTCCACTCCGCCATTCAATCATGGCTGATCTATCTTTCCCCCTCAACCTCATCCTCCTGCCTTCTCCCCATAACCTTTGAGACCCGTGCTAATCAAGAATCTGTCAATCCCCGCCTTAAAAATATCCAGTGACTTGGCCTCCACTGCCTTCTGTGGCAATGAATTCCAGCCTCTGACTGAAAAAACCCCTCCTCATCTCCTTTCTAAAGGTATGTCCTTTTATTCTGAGGCTACGCCCTCCAGTCCTAGACTCTCCCACAAGTGGAAACATCCTCTCCCCATCCACTCACTCCAGGCCTTTCACTATACGATAAGTTTCAATGAGACCCCTCCTCAACTAGTAAATGTCTCTGCAATACAGCCATTCTACTGATATCACCAGCCCAGATGAACCCACATTCTTGACATGGAGTGGACTCGGTGGTGCCTCTGACTGACTGGGAAAAGGAATTGGGCCTGTTGTAATGTGTAAGAAAACCATCTCCCGGCAAGTTGGCATGTTTGATGCAAGGGAACAGCGGAGAGCATTGCATTCTAATCATTGGAATTGGGAATCGAGTTATATTTTGGTGAATGCACTGCATCTGATCTTGGGGTGTAGTGAAAGGTACATTAATGATGCAACTTGAGCACGGCTGGGCTATGAACTCCAGCTGAAGCTACAACGCTCTGCGGCAGCTACTGTCATCCTCCTTTGTGTTGGGTGACTTGGTGCTGACCTTGGTGTTGGTGTCAGAGTTGGTCAGATGCCACCTTGTTGCCTCGACCAGCTGCTGCCCAATTGCTGCCCATTTGGTGGGTGGGTGTATCAGAGCCTGGAGCTGGGTGTTTCTGGTCAAACCACACCATGTAGAAACATAGAAACATAGAAACATAGAAATTAGGTGCAGGAGCAGGCCATTCGGCCCTTCGAGCCTGCACCGCCATTCAATATGATCATGGCTGATCATCCAACTCAGTATCCTGTACCTGCCTTCTCTCCATACCCCCTGATCCCTTCAGCCCAAGGGCCACATCCAACTCCCTCTTAAATATGGCCAACGAACTGGCCTCAACTACATTCTGTGGCAGAGAATTCCACAGATTCACCACTCTCTGTGTGAAAAACGATTTTCTCATCTCGGTCTAAAAGACTTTCCCCTTATGCTTAAACTGTGACCCCTTGTCCTGGACCTCCCCAACATCGGGAACAATCTTCCTGCATCTAGCCTGTCCAACCCCTTAAGAATTTTGTAAGTCTCTATGAGATCACCCCTCAATCTTCTAAATTCCAGCGAGTACAATCCAGTCTTTCTTCATATGGAAGTCGTGCCATCCCAGAATGACTTGCATTCGAGCCATCAAGCAAGTGTGGGGGGCAGAAGCCCTGATACCAGTAATGATTGTGTTGTCCTGCTCACACCGCCCCACTCGGTTCTGCTCACCTCATTACAGAGATGATGTGGAGACGTTGCTCAGGGGCGCTGAGGAAGTTTACCAGAAGGCTGCCTTGATTAGGGCATGACAGCTGTTAAGGAGAGCTCGGCGAAACCTGGATTGTTTTCTCTGGAACGTCAGAGGTTGAGGGGAGACTTAATGGAAATGTGTAAAATGATGAGAGGCTCAGCTAGGGTAGATAATCAGGATCTTTTTCCCCAGGTGAACATGTCAAAGACCGGAGGGCATAGCGTTATGGTGAGAGGTTTTCCGGGGTTCTGTCCTGTGGTACTAGAAATGGTCTACGAGCTGTGCACGGGTGCCCTGGGGGATTTCTGGGACCGCTGGACACTGCGGGAGTGGGGGGGTTGTGGAATGCATCCTTAATAACGTTGTATAATAGTGTATTTTGTATATTTCTTTGACTTGTGTTATGGTGGTGGGTTTTGTTTTGAATTATTTCGTACTGTACATATTATTGTAAATAATCGATTAAATTATTTTTGGTTAAAAAACAAAAAAAAACAAAAATGGTTCGAGGGGCAAACATTAAAGGAGATGTGTGGGGCAAGTTGTTATACACAGAGGGCAGTGGGTGCCTGGAGTGTGCTGCTGGAGGTGGTGATGGAGGCAGGTGTGAGGCAGATGAGATTCAGAGAAGATGTTGAGGGTGTGAGCTATAGGGAGAGGTTGAGGTGGCTGGGACTCTTTTCTTTGGAGCACAGGAGGATGAGGGATGATCTTGTAGAGGTGTACAAAATCATGAGAGGAATAGATCCGGTAGAGTCTCTTGCACAGAGTTGGGGAATCTAGGACCAGAGGACATAGGTTCAAGGCGAAGGGGAAAAGATTTAGTTGGGCCGAGGGCCTGCCAGCTTCCACACTGTATCACTCTATGACTCTGTTAGTTCATCTTGGCATTGTGTTAGGCACAGACATAGTGGGCCGAAGGACCTGGCCTGGTGCTGTACTGTACCATGATCATCAATACCCTCGTAATCTTTGCTCTTTTACCTCAAACATATAACTGTTTCATCACGGGCACCACATTCGTGATTTACCCGCCCAAACGGAATATTTTGTGTATAAACCTGAATTGAACGGCAGCCAATTCCTTGCCGTCAACTGAAACAGCACAAATCCCGGATGGACGCCTGAAAGTTCATGTTCATCGTAGGCTGCCAACAATGCCTTTGCAACCTTTGCAGAGAGACCTTGAGCAACATCTTGTCTTTGAAGATTCTCATGAAATGAATAGACAACAAATGTTGTGTAGGGACTGAGTGCGCTGGAGTTGGGAAGACTGAAGTCCGTAGAGCGTTGAGGTTCGACAGCGCGTTGGCATGGATTGGAGTTTAGATTAGACATACCAGGTGGAACCAGGCTCTCCTGCCCACTGTATCTGCGACGACCAGTTCCATATTCGACCAGTTTTTTGCATCCGACACGCTGGGGGCAATTCACAGAAGTCAATTAACCTAAAAAACCTGCACGTCTTTGTGATGTGTGGAGGAAACCGGAGCACCCGGAGAAAACCCGCGCCGTCACTGGAAGAACGTACAAACTCCGTACAGACAGTACCAGTAATCAGGATTGAACTCGGGTCTCTGGCGCTGTAAGGCAGCAACTCGACCGCTGCACCAGCGCGCCGCCCTAATTTGGAGTTGAGTATTGGACCTCAAGTACAGTGAGGTACTGTACGATGGAAATCTTACCTTCGATGGCATTACAGGCACATAGACTCAGACAAATGTATTAAAAGATAAAGAAAAGACACAAAATGTTGGAATAACAAGGAACGTGTTCTCCAGGGATGCTACCGGACCCGCTAGAATTACTCCAGCATTTTGTGTCTTTTTTTGTAGACCAGCATCTGCAGTTCCTTGTTTCTACGTACTAAAAAATAAATTATATATAAATTACTCACAAAATTCTGTAAGAACCCTCAGGCGCTCCGTAATTGTGGACGGGAATGTTCACAACCAAAGATTTTAAGTGAAGAAAAATGACACAGAAATGGTCATTGTTCATTAGTTCATAAATTCTAGGAGCAGAATGAGGCCAATCGGCCCATGGTGTCCACTCTGCCATTCAATCATGGGTAATCTATCTTTCCCTCTCAACCCCATTCTTCTGCCGTCTCCCCATAACCCTTGACACCCTCACTAATCAAGAATCAGAAAGGTACGTTTTTTTTATTCTGAGGCTCTGGCCACTGGTCCTAGACTCTCTCACTAGTGGAAACATGCTCTCCACATTTACCCTCTTCAGTCCTTTCACTATTCGGTTAGTTTCCATGAAGTCCCCCCTCATCATCCTTCTAAACTCCAGCGAGTACAGGCCCAGTGCTGTCGAAAGCTCATCATATGTTAACCCTATCAGTCCTGGGATCATTCTCATAAACCTCCTCTGGTCCCTCTCCAACCCCCGCACATCAATCCCTGACTCCCCTGTCTCTGAGTCCGAAGTAGGGTCCTGACCCAAAACGTCACCTATTCCTTTTCTCCAGAAATGCTACCTGACCCCACTGAATTACTCCAGCATTTTGTGTCTATCTTCGGTGCAAACCAGCAGTTCCTTCCTACACATCCTCCCTGTTGTCGTTTAATCTGGCATAAAGTTGATTATAATCGGGTGACAATTGAATTTCCATAGTGGAACCTTTTGTACTCAATTAGCAAGAGTGGAAGGGATTCAAATGTGAAACTGTGCAATGTTTACAACAAGTGTGTTGCTGTTCTCTGCAGGAACCACTTTTCACATTTCACTATTATCGCAATAGTTTAATTTGTGGGTCTGAGTCTTTTTTCACAGGTTTTCAATGAATCCTTAATCAGAAAAATGTTTTCTGTCAAACCAGACCTTATTTGGAGAAGAACTGCAGATGCTGGTTTATACCAAAGATAGACAAAAAAATGTTGGGGTAACTCAGTGGGTCAGGCCGCATCTGTGGTGAAAATGAATAGGTGCCGTTTTGTAGTCGAGACCCTTCTTCAGACTGAGAAACTCAAGGTATGAATAGTTGGAAAAGAACAAATGAACGGAAGGTATGAAAAGAACAAATCAAAGCCAGCAACGATGATCGAGGAACGGTGGAGCCCACAAAGGTCCATTGTTGGCTGTGGATAAGGTGATAACGAGTGGATACAAACAGTGAAACTAGCAGGATGACTATGGTGGAGGAGGGACAGAGAGAGAGAGGGTTGCAGGGGTTACTTGAAGTTAGAGAAATCAATAATCATACCTCTGGGTTGTAAGCTGCCCAAGCGAAATATGAGCTGCTGTTCCTTGAAATTTGCATACGGCCTCACTCTGACAGTGGAGGAAGCCTAGAACAAAAAAGTCAGTGTGGGAATGGGAAGGGGAGTTAAAATGTTTAGTGACCGGGAGATCGTGTAGGCCAAGCCGGGCTGAACAAAGGCGTTCCAACTGCCTTCATAACTACTGAGAATTCTCAATGGCTGTTAATAAGTAGAAAATGGACATGTTTAGAAAGTCAATAAAATTAAATTATGAACCAAGATTCTTCTCTTAATGATGTTCTACAAATGGGTTAATAATTTAAGGGGGGAAAAAACGAATTAGTGCGAAGGAAATATATCTGTGATATCTCCAGCCAAGTAAAACCATACAATTTACTATTCTACCATACAATACTATTGTGTGTTGTCTGTTTTCTATAGTCTAATTTCTGAATATTAGCGATAGGAGCTGAAATTGATCTTCTGGCCTTTAGAAACTCCTCATCAATATCTTGCCTGACATTCCTGATGGAGCAGCGGTAGAGTTGCTGCCTTAGAGTGCCAGAGACCCGGGTTCGATGCTGACTACGGGTGTTGTCTGTACGGGAGTTCTTAAATTTTTTTAAAATTTGAAGCAAGTGTACAAAAATAAAAACCAACGGCGTATAAAATTATACAGTTATTGTGCAGCTTCAATTTTAACTTTTTAGCTATAGTTGGAAGAAAGGAAAAGGGAAAAAGCAAGAAAGAGAAAAAGCGAGATAGAACCCCTGGACGACCAAAGTGGTGTAGCCAAAGAGTGAATAAATAAAAGAAAGTAAAAAGGAATCGAAAAAAATAAAAAAAAATAAAAGGACAAAAAGAGAAAGAAAGAGTTGAGTTGGTAAATGGTTCATCAACGGAGTTGAGTTTGAGTTTGATTTGATTTTAGTTTATTTCTGCGTGTACCGAGGTACAGTGAAAAGCTTTTGTGGCGTGCTAACCAGTCAGCGGAACGATATTACATGATTACAGTTGAGCCATCCACAGGGTACAGATACACGATAAAGGGAATAACATGAATAATGTTTAGTGCAAGGTAAAGCCAGTAATGCCCGATCAAAGATAGTCTGGGGGTCTCCCATGAGGTGGATAGTGGTTCAGGACTGTTGTGTAGATATCTAGTTGTGGGCAGTCTGACCTTTCTTTACCTCAACACTGTCACTACAGACTTGCACTACTATCGTTGCTCTGCAACAGGGGTTCTCAACCAGGGGGGAGTTCCCCCCAGGGGGGGAATTTCAGGTTTTCGGGGGGGGGGGGGGGGGAATTGGGACCACAGAGTAGCAAACTCAAACTGTTAGAAATAAAGGATTTTCAGTATTATATGCATATTATTTGGAATGCACTTTTTGAGGCAGACAATCTTGGAAAGGGGGGGAATGACATGCTGACATATGGTGACAGGGGTGCATGGGGCAAACAAGGTTGAGAACCACTGCTCCACACACTTTAGTCTTGCAGTATCGTGGTCTAGTTTACTTAGAATGACAGATAATTCATTGTGAATGCATTTTTATTGCTGCTGCGTCCAATATACCTGAAAGCTACAGCAAGTGGGAATTTTAATCTGGTTCATATCCGGTGGTTAAGACAAATAAACCTTGTTGACTCTTGAATCGTTTATTAATGTGACTTGCCTACATTCAAATCTCCGGTATTTGATTGCACATTCTCCAGCCCAGTTGCATGTTTTATTTTCCATGCTTTGTGTTAGTATTCACAGAGAGGTTTGTGCTGCTAGCTATTTTAACTTTGCATTGACCTTTATGGATGGGGGATCATTGGCAGAGGTGGCCCTGGCTCTTAACTGTATACTGTACATGGCAGAAGATTGTTGATGAAGCAGATGCCTTATCTGTATTCTGGGTTGTGATCCAAGGCATACTTAACTGCCTTGCGAATGATGCGTTGTGTGTTGGGTTCCTGATGGAGTAACAAATGTTCGAGTCACCTGGTGGCCCATAGTCCTGCAGGATCTGCTGATACGATCGGTGGTGTCTCGGATCGTATGTAATCTCGTCTAGATGAACCATTTACCAATTAATTTATTTAGTGGTGAGAATGTTCTGCCCTTGTCATACGGCGACGAGCCTGATTACGCGGGTGACTGTTTGTATGGAGTTTGCACGTTCTCCCTGTGACATGCAGGGGTTTTCTCTGAGATCTTCGGTTTCCTCCCGCACTCCAAAGACGTACAGGTCTGTAGGTTAATTGGCTCGGTGTAAATGTAAATTGTCCCTAGTGTGTGTTGGATAGAGGTAATATTCGGGGATCGCTGGTCATTGTGGACCGAAGGGCCTGTTTCCATGCTTTATCTCTAAACTAAACGAAACTAACCATGCAAGATTGGGGTGTTTAAAAAACCTCAAACTCAATTTTGCCCTTTTAGTTACTTTTTACGTTAGAGATACAGTGGAAACAGGCCCTTCGGCCCATGCCAATAAGCGATCACCCTCTTCACTAGCACTAACCTACACACCAGAGACAATTTACAATTTTACCGAAGCCAAATAGCCTACAAACCTGTACATTTTGGGAATGCGGGTGGAAACTGGAGCACCCGGAGAACACCCATGCAGTCAGAGGGAGAAAGTACAAACTCCGTGCAGGCAGCAGCGGTAGTCAGGATCGAACCCGGGTCTCTGGCGCTGTGAGGCAGCAACTCTACCGCTGCGCCTCTGTGACGCCATTCTCCACCGCAACGTTGGTTTCTCATCTACAACATGTCTGGTCCAGCAATGGTCTGTTTAGTCTGACAGGCAAACCAGGCCTGGATGTGTGGTGTCAAAAATCCCCTCATGAAAACACAACAGAATCACTGAGCTCTTATGTCACTGAAAGCTTATGGCTCCCTTATGGGTTGGTAGATTAATCGTCCGCTGTAAATTATCCTTTGTGCGCGTAGATAGAATCTAGGGGGAAATGATGACAATATGGAAAGTGTAACGTTGGATTCGATTTGTGTGGGATTTGTGTTAATGGGTGGCTGATGGTCAGCATGGATCCAGTGGGCTGAAGGGCCAGTGGGCTGAAGGAATCCAGCCAGTGCCACTTCCCTGCCCTCTTTTCATGGCCAGGAACAACATGGCATTCTTCAGAGAACGAGGATTCCCCTCCCCCACTATAGATGAGGCTCGCACCAGGGTCTCCTCCATACCCCGCAACACTGCCCTCTCTCCCCATTCCCCCACTCGCAACAAGGGCAGAGTCCCCCTGGTCCTCACCTTTCATCCCAACAGCCGGCACATACAACACCTTGTCCTCCGCCAGTTTCGCCACCTCCAACGTGACCCCTCCACTCGCCACATCTTCCCATCTCCCCCCCTGTCTGCCTTCCGCAAAGACCGCTCCCTCCGCAACTCCCTTGTCAATTCTTCCCTTCCCTCCCGCTCTACCCCTTCCCAGGGCATGTTCCCTTGCAACCGCAAGAGATGCTACACTTGTCCCTTCACCTCCCCCATCCACTCCTTTCAGGGACCCAAGCAGTCCTTCCAGGTCCGACAGAGGTTCACCTGCACCTCCTCCAACCTCATCTACTGCATCCGCTGCTCCAGATGCCAGATGATCTATATCGGTGAGACCAAGCGGAGGCTTGGCGATCGTTTCGCCGAACACCTCCGCTCGGTCCGCAAAAACCAACCCGAGCTCCCGGTGGCTCAGCACTTCAACTCCCCCCCCCATTCCACATCCGACCTCTCGGTCCTGGGCCTCCTCCACGGCTAGAGTGAGCAATACCGCAAGTTGGAGGAACAGCACCTCATATTCCGCTTGGGAAGTCTGCATCCTCTGGGCTTGAACATTTAATTTTCTCAATTCTGTTAACCCTTGCTGTCTCCCCCCTTCCCACCTCTCCCTCAGCCTCGGGCCCTGGCATTCCCTCTCTCTATATCTCCCTCCCCCACCCTAGTCGCACTAGCTTCTCATTTTCACACTACAAACAGCTTACTATGGCTTGTACCCTTTATCATCATTAGTTTTTTGCATATCTTTCATTCATTGTTCTTTATCTCTCCACATCACCGTCTATATCTCTCGCTTTCCCCGATCCTAACCAGTCTGAAGAAGGGTCTCGACCCGAAACGTCGCCTATCTCCTTCGCTCCTTAGATGCTGCTGCACCCGCTGAGTTTCTCCAGCCCTTTGTGTACCCATGGCCTCACAGCAGATTTGTTCCAGTCTTAGCCAGCCAGCTCTCTGGGGCAGGTTGGCCAATTGATTATTTTGGGAACCTTCATGCCCCAGATTTGACCTCCATTGATCTCCACCTGGGATTCACTGGAATCAGGAAACCCGAGAGCTAAAGGGGAGATGAGGCCATCTACTGTACACTTTCTCTTTGTGTTTCACCTCGTCACGATTCGCAACTCTGATAATCGCTCTCTTCTCCTCCATCACCAGCAATGGCATTGGTGTCCTTTCAGTGACCTTTCAGTGTGACCTATTAGATCTTCATTATTAGACCCAGCCCATTCTAATCACTATGATAGCTCGGCCAAAGTAAATTCCTGTCCAATAGTTCAGAAATTTACAACCCCATCAATAGTTTTGAGTTTTTCCATGGCAGCCTCATTGATACCCTTATCCTAACCTCCCCCAACCCTGCCATAGGCTCTCTCTCTCCTCTTTATTTCTCTCTCTCTTCTCTCATTTTATCTTTCTTTCTCACTTTCTCTCTCTTTTTTTTTTATATTTCAAAAACTTTATTTGACACAATCATATAATACAACACATCAAACCATAATCAAAAATTGCACGATATAAAAAAACATTATAGTACAACAATACAATCATTGTTCACAATGCACTGAACCCCACGCTGTGACCAGCGCCCACGGAAGGCCTCCAGAGTCCTCGTGGACACCGCATGTTCCCGCTCCAGGGACACACGTGCACGGACGTAGGCCCGGAAAAGGGGCAGGCAGCCGACTCTAGCCTGACCATCGATCGCCCGCTGCCTGGACCCACGAATGGCCATCTTGGCCAGGCCCAGGAGCAAACCGACAATGGGAAGTCCCCCCCCCCCCCACTCGGCTCTCCCCACTCCCTGCCTTGTGTCCGAACACTAGAATCGTGGGACTAAAATGCAACCAGAACTTGAGGAACAACCCCTTCAGATATTGGTACAGGGGCAGTAGCCTCTCGCACTCCATATACACGTGAACACGGTCTCTTGCTCGCCGCAGAAAATACATCGGCAGACGATCCTGTGAATCGACTCAAAAGTTTATTACAAACCACCGCTCTGTGCAACACTCTCCACCCCAGGTCCCCAATGTAAAGGGGAACAACTCGCTTATAGAAGGACCCCCACTCCTCCCCCGCCTTCAGGTGGTAACACGTCCACCATGGTGTGTTGGGACGGGAGACGAAGGCAAGGAGGTGCAGAATGTGCAGGAGCATCCTGTATAGTGTGCGTCTCTTCGCATCACGAAATGGCATGCTGGTCATCTCAGAAAGGCGGCTTAGATTGTGTGGAACCGGTACCCGAGAAATATCCCGGATCCTAGGCCCGATGAGCAGATCTGACGGACACTTTCTCTCTCTCTCTCTCTCTCTCTCTCTCTCTCTCTCTCTCTCACTCTCTCTCTCTCTCTCTCTCTCTCTTTTCTCTCTCTTTCTCTCTCTCTCTTTCTCTCTCTTTCTCTCTTTTTCTCTTTCTGCTTTCTCTCTCTCTCTCTCTTTTCCTCCCTTTTTCTCTCACTTGCTTCTTTCTCTTTTTCTAGCACCTCTCTCTTCCCTCTCTCTCTCTCTCTCTCTCTCTCTCTCTATCTCTCCCCATGTAAAGCTATTATTAAAGTCCTACAAAAGAAACGCATAATTAACACACTCCATGATGTATTCTTCCCATGCTGATGTGAAAATGTAATTTTAAGTGGAAGGCAACAAATTGCTTTTAAATAAACAATGAGAGCATTTGTTGCATTTACTTGCTGTTTAGTCTGTATATTTTTGTCTTTGATTGCCTTTTTTAGTGTAATTGGTAACACTAATTAGGAGGCTTGTTAGCATTATTCTTGTGTGACTGATGATTCTCTGAATATTCGAACAACTGTGGCGCCTTTGTAAAGAAGTGCAAACCGGAGATTGTGAGATAGATGAAGGGGCTGGGATGGTGGACAGGATTTACACCGTGGAAGTGTTTTGATAATATTACTAAGTCTACCTTGGTGCGGCCCTCAAAGATATCCTCAAGAGCTGAAACATGAATGTAATACAAAGTTTCCCTGGATCTCTCTTATACGGTATGGAACCACAGTAGGGTGTAGGAAATAACTGCAGATGCTGGTTTACACCAAAGATAAACACAAAATGCAGGAAAAACTCAGCGGGAAAGGCATCATCCCTGGATAGAAGGAATGGGTGACGTTTTGGGTCGAGACCCTTCTTCAGATTCTTTCAAGACACCCTCAAAGATATCACAGTTTTAATAAGTTCTTAAGTTCTAGGAACAGAATCAGGCCATTTGACCCATCAAATCCATTCTGCCAGATTGTTTTGTTAAGTTTAGTTTAGTTTAGTTTAGAGATACAGCGCGGAAACAGCCCCTAAGGCCCACCGGGTCCGCGCCGACCAGCGATCCCCGCATATTAACATTATCCTACACACACTAGGGACAATTTTTACAGTTACCAAGCCAATTAACCTACATATCTGTACGTCTTTGGAGTGTGGGAGGAAACCGAAGATCTTGGAGAAAACCCCCGCAGGTCATGGGGAGAATGTACAAACTCCGTACAGACAGCACCTGTAGTCGGGATCTAACCCGGGTCTCCGGCACTGCATTCGCTGTAAGGCAGAAACTCTCATGCCAATGAAATTAAATTTATGTACACAGAGTTCTTCCATGCTCACACATGTGCCCGCATGTTCTCCCCATAACCCCTGACACCTTTACTAATCAAGAATCTGTTAATCTCCGCGTTAAGAATATCCATTGACTTGGCCTCCACAGTCGTCTGTGGTAATGAATTCCGCAGATTCACCACCCTCTGACTAAAGAAATTCCTCCTGTTTAAGAAAGAACTGCAGATGCTAGAAAAATCGAAGATAGATGAAAATGCTGGAGAAACTCAGCAGGTGAGGCAGCATCTATGGAGCGAAGGAATAGGCGACGTTTCAAGAGGAGACCCTTCTTCAGACTGATGTGGCGTGGGGGGGGGGCAGGAAAAAGAAAGGAAGAGGCGGAGACAGTAGGCTGTGGGAGACCTGGGAAGGGGAGGGGAAGGAAGGAGAAAGCAAGGACTACCTGAAATTGGAGAAGTCAATGTTCATACCGCTGGGGTGTAAACTACCTAAGTGAAATATGAGGTGCTGCTCCTCCAATTTGCGGTGGGATTCACTCCGGCCATGGAGGAGGCCCAGGACAGAATGGTTGGATTCGGAATGGGAGGGGGAGTTGAAGTGCTGGGTCACCGGGAGATCAGGTTGGTTAGTGCGAACTGAGCAGAGGTATTGGGCGAAGCGATCGCCAGGCCTGCGCTTGGTCTCACCGATGTGGAACAGTTGACACTTGGAACAGCGGATGCAATAGATGAGATTGGAGGAGTTGCAGGTGAACCTCTGCCTTACCTGGAAAGACTGCTTGGGTCCTTGGATGGAGTCGAAGAGGAAGGTAAAGTGACAAGTGTAGCATTTCCTGCGGAGAAATTCCTCCTCATCATTCTAAATGTGCGTCCTTTTATTCTGAGCCTATGGCTTCTGGTCCGAGTTCTTCCCACTAGTGGAAACATCTTCTCTACATCCACTTTATCCAGGCCTTTATTTGGTATGTCTCAATGAGGTCCCCCGTCATTCTTGTAATCCTCAGCGAGTACAGGCCCAGTGCCTTCCAACACTCATCATATGTTAACCCAATCATTTCTGGGATCATTCTCGTAAACCTCTCATGGACGCTCTGCAACACCCACATATCTTTCCTCAGTTATGGGGCCCAAAACTGATCACAATACTCCAAATGCAGTCTTACCAGTGCCTTACAATGCCTCACCATTACATCCTTGTTTCGGGAGTTCAGTTATACAACGGAGCAAGCCAAAGACATTCTCCGCCCTGCTCTCCCAATGCAAGTAAAACGTGACAACATTTTGGAGATGGATTGTATTATTTAACAGGACACTCAGCAGAGGTAAGAGATTCTTACAGCACAGAAACAGGCCATTCGGCCCATTGAGTCTGCACTGATTGGCTAGCACCCATTCACTCTAGTCAAAGGGTTCCCAACCTGGGGTGCATTTACCCTCAGGTGGTAAATGTACCCCAGAGAAGAATGGTTATTGGAAGAATGTGCAAACTCCACAGAGACATCACCTGAGGTCAGGGTTGAACCCAGGTCACTAAATTCAGGTGATTTTAGATGTACTAGCCATGCCACTGCTTCCCCCCTCCCCCCATTCCCAAAGAGTGATGGAGTTGGGTAACAATCTGGTCTAAAGCTCGGGCTCAGCCCTGGTGGATCTGCGTTCTTCTCATGTTGTGGATCCCTCCCCCAGGGGCTGACCCTCAACCGCCATCCAGAATGTTTTCCCTCCTGTATTAATCTTCTTCACAAAATGTTTTTTTATGCGTCTCTTTGCAAATTATTGCTGGCAGTTCAAATCCAAGGCTTGGATCTCTGGTTTGGTTTTGGTGTGTTTTCTGGTTTTGTCGGAGGTATGAAAGGGAGCAAACAAATCTTCCAACAAAACTGAATGCATGCAGGGAAATTCGGCAATAGGGTGATGGCAATAACAAAGTCAGTGACAATCCTGGCTTTCTTTAAAAAACTCTTGGAGTAATTCAGAATTCATGCATTCATTCTTTCATTCATTATTCATTCAATCATTCATTCATTCGTCAGGCAGCATCTCTGGAGGACATGGGAGAGATGGCGTTTTGGGTTGGGTCCTTTCTTCAGACCTGAAACTTCACCTGTCCATGTTTTCATACGTTCATAAGTCATAGGTGCAGAATTAGGCCATTCAGTCCATCGAGTCTACTTCACCATTCAATCACGGTTGATCTACCTTCGCCACTCAACTCCATTCTCCTGCCTTTTCCCCATAACCCCTGACACTTTTACTGATCAACAATCCTCCAGAATCCTTCAGAGAGTCGATCCAGAGATTCCCTGGAGATGTTCCCCGACCCGCTGAGTTACTCCAGCACTTTGTGTTTTCTTTGTCAAATCAGCATTTGCAGTTTCTTGTGTTTCTCTGCGTCTTTACAAGTTCAACAACGAAACACTTAAAACTTGTGAAATACAAATTAGTTTGGAAATTTCAGTTTTCACAGGAGAACCAAAGGAATCAATTGGATTTATTTAGGAAATGGGATCTTAAGGGCACATTATGGTAATGGACTGGTTGAGAGGAACTAGCGTTTGAGGTATTTGTCCATTCACTTTGAACGGCGCGCTGGTAGAGTTGCTGCCTCACAGCGCCAGAGATCCGGGTTCGATCCTGACTACGGGTGGTGTCTCTACGGAGTTTGTACGTTCTCCCCGTGACAGCGTGGGTTTTCTCCGGGTGCTCCGGTTTCCTTCCACACTCCAAAGACGTGCAGGTTTACAGGTTAATTGGCTTCATTAAAAATTGTAAATTGTCCTTCGTGTGTAGGGTAGTGCTAGTGTACGGGCTGATCGCTGGTCGGCGCGGACTCAGCGGGTCGAAGGACCAGTTTCTGCGCTGCATCTCTAAACGAAACTAAACCTAATTCTAGTTTGATTTAATAGTTTTCTTTAGAGCATGTTTGATGCCAACAGCTGAAATTTAATAGATGGGTGTTAGTATTCAGGCACGCTGTGTAGCTGTCTCGGAATGAATGAACAAAACTCATTTATAATTTACAGCATATATACAGGTACATCATGAAGAATGATGGTATAATGGGAAATATTGTAATACCAACAAGCGATAGATTAAATGTCCTGTGATATTTATGCGGTGTCTTTGGAGAATTGCTTTGGTTGGACTTCCAGTAGAATTCTTTTTCAAACTTGTCATTAATTCTATCAATTTAGATGACCTATCTGTACACAAGCAAATAGATAAAACTGATTCAGCTGCTTATGTTTATCTTGCTTCATAGAATTGGTGAAAGATGATGGAATAATACATCTCATTCTTCGGGAACGCACGCCATGGATGCTATTTATTCTTTGCTTCCAATTCCCAAAGGCAGTATCATCAAGCCCCTTTGGAGCCTTGATTGGGACAAGAACCTTGGCCACGCTTGTATCGATTCTGCTTCGGTGAATTTCTTTCAGATAACGTGGAGGCAAAAACCTTAAAGTGCTCCTGCTCCTGAGGCGGTAAAAGAGCACCAGAGGCGAGGTGATGGGCATGTACTCTGACCTATTTGCAGACAATATTGTTGTGGAGAATTTAAGAGGAGATGCATTGGAAAGTTGTCTAAGTGCCTTTTCTGTGCAAATACAGTGGTTGGAATTGGAAGTAAATAGCAGTCCGGCTTTCCACACATCGCATTAGGCTGAGTGGATGAAGAATACTTTGAGGTTGAAGTAACTTAATCCTGTATATATTATTTTTCTGCAGCCTTAATCAAGCGGAGATCATAAATATATCTAATTTACCCATCCACCTCAGGCATCTGCCAATCATTATTAATATGACTGACTAAACCATAAACAGACCTCTCTCAGAGTATGATGCTTATCTAACCACATTCTTAAGAAGCAGAAGAAACAAAGAACTGCAGATGCTGGTTACGGCACATAAGGACACCAAGTGCTGGAGTAACTCAGCGGGTCAGGCAGCACCTCTGGAGAACATGGATAGATGATGTTTCAGGTGGAGACCCTTATTTATCTGTCGAACGGTTTGGATCTGTGTCCATCACCTCTTCGGGCAGCACATTCCAGATTCCAATACGCACCCTGTGAAAAATTGCCCCTCTGGTCTACCTCTCATATTATACCGTTGTGTTAGACATCGTGGGAAAAAGATTCTTGTAGTCTATCCTTGCAATCCTCCTCATGACATTGTAGACTAGCACCAGTGATCCGTGTTCGATCCTGACTACGGATGCAGTCTGGATGGAGTTTGCACGTTCTCCCTCTGACCGCGTGGGTTTTCTTCGCCTTCTCTGGTTTCCTCCCACATTCCAAAGACGCGCAGGATTGTAGGTTAATTGGCCTCTATAAATCGTCCTTCGTCTGCAGGATAGAAGTGGGCGATTGTTGGTTGGCCTGGACTCGGTGGGCCGAAGAGCCTGTTTCCACGCTGTATCTCTAAACTAAACTAAACCTTCCAGCCTCTTTCGCTCCAGAGAAAGCAAACGCAGCCAGTTCCAGCCTCTCCTTGCAGGCACAAGGAACTGCAGATGCTGGTGTTGGAACTCATTGCAATATGTAGGCTATACCTAGCAATGTTACAAAATGTTGAGATTTTTTAAATCAAGTCTGCAATTTATCCCATCAGATAAAGCATAAAAAGAAGTTTAATTTGACACCTAATTCACTTTCATATCTTCAGTATTAAAAAAAGTTATGGCCATTTTCATACTCGGAAATTAGCATCTTGTTCCCTATTGCTTTTCCATTGACTTAACACAAAAGCTGCGATCGAGGACAGTCAAAAGCCCATAACTTTCTTAAAAATTAAGAGAACTGAAATACATTTTCAGTTATTATAGATTGAAACATTCTGAAACAAATATTAAACATACTTATTTGGATGACCTGAAATTAAAGCATATAATTAGTTAGTTACCTAATTGTAGCTAATTACAAAATTCAATTACTAGATCTAAACATCTATCCATTTCTTAAGAAAAGATGAACATTTTTAAATAGCCTGAGTGTCCAAATAACATTCACACAAGAATTCACAATATAACATGATTTTTAAATCTTATTGTCATGAAGTTAAATGGAAGGAATTTAGTGTTTAATTCCTGTAAATTAACGGCCATTTAAATCATCTTGCGAGTGGGATTTTGTGGAAGGTGATCGATTGGAACGTTGCGGGTTTGCAGTGAATTTAAACCCCATATCGGCAGGAAAACACTGCCGGTTCGTATGGGGCCTAAATCACCTTTTCGCAATGTAAAATGTGGACTAAGGTAATCTTAAGAAGCACGTTTATATGTAAAATAAACGACTTACCTTTATCTGTCCCGTGCGTGAGATCCGTCCCGTTGACGGCGTTAGAAGCGGGTTTTTATTTTACTCCAGCGCTGAAATTGTCCCGCGGTTTAAAAAAAAATTCACAGAACGGCCGTTGGAACAATTCTTCAGCATTAGCTAGCACCCCGAGAAAAAATATATTGGACAGGCAGGAGAAAACGGCATTTTAACCCCCCCCCCCCCCCCCTTCCTCAAAGACGCCAAAGTCGCGCACACGGCCAGTGACAGAACTGCAGCGCCGCTGAAGGTAAGTTTTGTAACATACCTACTATACCTGATCTGTTTGGCTAGCTTACCAGGCAAAACAAAGCTTTCCATTGCATCTCAGTACAGGTGACAATAATAAACCTAAACCTAAACAAAAAAGAAGGCACGAAGTGCTGGAGTAACCCAGCGGGTCAGGCAGCAACTGTGGAGGACACAGATAGGCGACATATTGGACTAGGGCTCCTCTTCAGTCTCTCAGTCACGCTTCTGTTGGGACAACATCCTGTTGAATCGACTCTGTCCTGCTCCCCTATTCCCTTATCATATATTTGTACACCGTCTTCTTCTTTCGTGTCCATCTTCCACCTTTCAAATGTTGACATCGCTGTCATCGTCCGTCCTGAAAAGGGCGGAAGCTTCCGGCGACAATCAGTGGGAGCCGTCACTTGTTGCAATAGATGACGGTGGTAGCCGAATTCCAGTTTCCAGCACTGCGACGTGGACACTTCTGCTGTGGGGCCACCGTGAACGGCTCGATTGTAATCATGTATAGTTTTTCCGCAGGCTGGTTAGCACGCAATAAAAGCTTCTCACTGTACCTCTCTGCACGGAACAATAAACTAAACTGAAAAGCTTTCACATTTCTAATCCAGTGCAATTTCATTCTTCCAACCAGAACCGCACACAATACACCACCTGTGGTTTAAACATTCCAGTTATGAACTGCCTGGATTAATCATCCTTGTGCAGGAAGGAGCTGCAGACGCTGGTTTACACTGAAGATAGACACAAAAAACTGGAGCAACTCAGCGGGACAGGCAGCATCTGTGGAGAAAAGGAATAGGTGACGTTTCTGGTCGAGGACAACTTCTTCGGACTGAGAGTCAGGGGGAAAGGGAAATGAGAGATATAGAAGGTTCATAGAACAAATGAGTGAAAGATACGCAAAAAGCAACTGTGATCAAGGAAAGGTGGGGCCCACAATGGTCCATTGTTGGCTGCGGGACGGGTGATAACGAGTTATACAGACAGTGAACCTCAACAGGACGACAGTGAAACTAGTATGATGACTAGGGTGGGGGAGGGATGGAAAGAGAGGGGGGGGAGAGGGGGGGGGGAGAGGGGGGGAGAGGGGGGGGGAGAGGGGGGGGGAAGAGAGGGGGGGGAAGAGAGGGGGGGAGAGAGAGGGGATGCAAGGGTTACTTGAAGTAAACCGTTGTTGTGCTTCAAAGTAGTTGTGAATTAACTGAGCGCTTTGCTGCTTATTTCATGAGCTGTTTAAGAGTTAATCACATTGCCGTGGGCGCAGACGCACATGTAGACCAGATGGGGGAAAGGCAACAAACAGCCCTCCTTCATTGAAGGACATCAGTACTAAGAGAAGTTCATTTGTTAGCTGCTTACTTGATGCCTCTGCAAATATGAAGCAGGTACAAGAGGGGCTGGCAAAGTGACGAATTAATGGACCAATATTTACAATGAGGAAATTAAAAGCGAGCATTGAAGGAGTTAGTTCATTATCTTTGCATAAACATTAGGATTAAATGGAAGGATAGCTCACCAGATGACCCCGTGATGACTGCTTGCAGCAGTATGTTATCCCATGAAGTGGAACCAGGAGGCAGCATAACAAATCACTCTTCATAGATCACCATCTGCAACTCTGTCTCCATCAGTAAACATTGACATTAATCTCCTCGAAGCCTGACTACGTCCATTCGAAAGCTACAAACGCACTGACAGATTTACTGATCTGTTTTGATTGTTGCTTTGAGGCTCTCTGTTTGGCTCGTTCCTGCTGCTTCTAGCGGAGCGGAGCACCAAACAAGACCACGCTAAATTAGGAGTTCAACCTTTCAGGACAGAGATGTGGAGGAATTCCTTTGACCCAGAGGACAGAATATCTACGGACAATTCCAACAAAGTGGGCGGAGGGCGCTCGGTTATGCTGCATATTTAAGATGGGGGCGCAGCGGTTCTAATGTTCGAACTTGACTATGGATGCTGTCTGCATGTTCTCCCCGTGACCTGTGTGGGTTTTCTCCGAGATCTTTGGTTTCCTCCCCCACAGATGCACAGGTCTGTTGGTTAATTGGCTTGGTATAAACGTAAATTGTCCCTAGTGTGGGTAGGATAGTGTTAATGTGCCAGGATCGCTGGTCGTTGCGGACTCGTTGGGCCGAAGGACTTGTTTCCACGCTGCATCTCTAAACTGAACATTGTTAATAGTTTTAGTTTATCAAGGGGAATTTGGGACTGTGGCGAGAATGACTGAGGTAACATGTCAGCCATGAACTAGTCAAATGGCACAACAACTAGGTCTGAACCTCTCACCTTGAGTTCTTTTGGTCCTGTGTTTTAATGTGAAGAGAGAATTTCACTATAGAGAAAGTTCCGCCTCCAACTTCAGAACAGTAGAACATGTTTTCTGTCCTGTTTAAATTATAGATCCAGAGATCGCACAGCTAAAGTTACATTAGTGCATTATTATCTTTAAAATTGGATTGTGTTGTAAAGCAGGTGTATGTTCTGCTTGCCTTCAGGGCATTGAGTGTAAAAGTTGGGAAGTGGAATTGCAGTTGTATAACACTTCAATTAGGAGTTTTATGTGCAGTGTTAGCTGCTGCACTACAGGAAGGATTTGGAGGCTTAGGGGAGGATGCAGAAAAGATTCACCACGATATTGGCGGCTTTAGAGAATATTTACTGGGAGGCTGGAGATTATATTCTCTGGGGGGTCGGAGGTTGAAGGGGAACCTGATTGAAAGGTATTAAAATTTGAAAGGCGAAGATGGAGTTTAGGTTTTAGGTGGAAATGTCGAGTACAAAAGGTTTAAGGTGAGACGGGGAAAGTTGAAAGGAAATATATGAGGGAAGTTTTTTTTTTAACAAGTCATTGTGGTGGGACTGGGAACAAACTGCCAGGGGAGGTGGTGGATGGAGACAGATAAAATAATAACTCTTAAGAAGCATTTGGACAGGCAGGGGATGGAGAGATATGAAAGAAACTTACAAAAGACTGGACACAACCAAATACTGCAGATGGTAGAAATTTGAAATAAAATAAAGAAACACTGTAACTACTGGTAGGTTAGTGCTGTCGGGTTAAGAGTAGTGAGGGCTAATAACTAGCAAATAGCGATGTGGACTGTGCTAATGTGATGACAGGGAACAAAGCCTAAATGTAGAGAGACACAAATAAGGTGGACAGTGAGATGCTATTTCGTGAGCTTAGGTTGGGCGTTGTTGGACCAGTGTAAAATACACGTTCATAGGTTCTAGGAGCAAAATGAGGCCATTCAGTCCATCAAGTCTACTCTGCCATTCAATCATGGCTGATCTATCTTTCCCTCTCGACCCCATTCTCCTGCCTTCTCCTGACACCCTTACTAATCAAGAATCTATCAATCTCTACCTTAAAAATGTCCATTGACTTGGCCTCCTCTTTCATCCATGATTCAAATGACAATCTTGACCTTCTTTTCTGTAGCAGTGTTTAAACTAATTATGGATATGTAGATCAGTGTCACTCATGTTATGAGTCATACTTTGTAGCTACACCCACTAGTTTAACAGAAAGCTTTCTCCCTCTAGAGTTACATATGAAGATGAAGTTACCTAGGCTTTACCGCTAATAAAGTCTTTGGATCTTAATCACTGTGTGTGACCTAAGTCATTCCAACAGCAGAAGCTCGACAGGATAGGAAAGGTTTAGTGGGGGTATAGGCCAAATATGGGCAGGTGAGATGAGTGTAGAAAGCCCCACCTGCCCATATTTGGCCCATACCCCTCTAAACCTCCCCTATCCTTAGTGCAGATTGGACATCTTGCTAAGCATGGGCAAGTATGGCTGAATGGCCTGTTTCCATGCTGTGTGATTCTAGGACTGTATGGCTCTATAACATCAAATCACCTTCACGGTGGCGCAGCGGTAGAGTTGCTGCCTTACAGCGAATGCAGCGCCGGAGAACGGGGTTCGATCCCGACTACGGGTGTGGTCTGAACGGAGTTTGTACGTTCTCCCCGTGACCTGCAAGGGTTTTCTCCGAGATCTTTCATTTCCTCCCACACTCCAAAGACGTACAGGTTTATAGGTTAAATGGCTTGGTAAATGTAAAAATTGTCCCTGGTGGGTGTAGGATAGTGTTAGTGTGCGGGGATCGCTGGTCGGCGCGGACCCAGTGGGCCGAAGGGCCTGCTTCTGCGTTGTATCTCTAAACTAAACTATAACAAACTAAACCTTTATGTGATAGTATTCTTCCATATCCACAAAAAAACCCATTTCAGATCCATTTTAACTTTGAGGACACTAACTTTATTTCTTCTTCTATCGACATTTGATTTTGCAATATATTCTGATCTCAAATCAATTAAAGATTTGACATTTCCTTTTGCAACAGGTTAGTTAATTAATTTTCCTCCTCCTTAACATGCACTTGTTTTCCTGTCAACAGGAGAAAACTACTCTTGCTCCTCACATCTGGCAAAACGCTTTTAATAACTACATTTCACTCTGCAATATGTTACCAGTTAGCATCTGCTATAAATACCATCTCAGCTTTCACGGGTCCATTCACTTAAACAATTTAATGGGACTTGGCTCAGAATATCCTGTCGCTGTTTGTCCAGGTGCAGTATAGAGAGGTGCATCAAGGAGATACCTTGACACCTGAGCACAATGTAACTTCAGTCTTTCCCCTGGTGAATTACATAGTCCAGTGTGGCGCAGCGGTAGAGTTGCTACCTTGCGGCCCTTTCATCGCCAGTGACCCAGTTCGATCCCGACTACGGGTGCTGTCTGTGTACGTTCTCCCTGTGACCAAGTAGGTTTACCCCGAAATCTTCGGTTCCTCCCACCCTCCACACTGACTACGGGTGCTGTATGCGTGGAGTTTGCATGTTCTACCTGTGACCGCGTGGGTTTTCTCTTGAGTGCTCTAGTTTCCTCCCACACTCCAAAGAGGTACAGGTTTGTAGGTTAATTGGCTTGGTATAAATGTAAATTGTCCCTAGTGTGTGGGTCAGAGTGTATTAATGTGCGAGGATCATTGGTCGGTGTGGACTGTGTGGGCCGAAGGGCCTGTTTCCGTGCTGTAGCTCTAAACTAAACTAAACTAAGCAGGTGGCACAGACTTGGCCTGAAATATTAATCCGGATTGTTACACAGCCAATATTATAATGTGAATTACTTAGCTCAATCAACGTTTCTCTGTTTAACCACATGAAAATAATGATTGCGCTGCACAGTTGAATATTTAAACAGGCACTATGGCTGCTTGAATTGGTACCAATTTTCCTCAATTGACTCTTATTGCAAGGGCCTCCTTACAGGTGTCTGACTGACTGCTTCATTTTGAAGCTATTTCCCATCCGTAAGAAGTTTTCCAACACGATGAACGTGATGTGTTTATCGTAGAGTTATACAGTGTGGAACCAGGCCCTTAGGCCCAACGTGCCCTCACCGACCAACATTTCCCAGCTACACTCGTCCCACCTGCCTGTGTTTGGTCCCGTATCCTTTCAAACCTATCCTATCCATGTACCGGTCTAAATGTTTCTTAAATGTTGCGATAGTACCTGCAACGTGCAACCTGTAACATGTTTATTGTTCATTCATTATGCTCTGCTTCAGTATCCGAGCTCCATCTATTTTCCTTGGTTCTGCGTTTGAACTCCATGTATTCATCCTGGTTGTGTATCTGAAGTCCATCCATCCACACTGGTTCTGAATCTGAACTCCACTCATTCACCTCGCTTCTGTATGTGCCTGTGCTGCATCTACAGGTATATGCTTTTGTTCTATACATGAACTCCATGCTCCTGTGGAAACAAGAAACTACGGATGCTGGTTTACAAAAAAAAAGACACTAGGTGCTGGAGTAAGTCAACGGGTCAGGCAGCATACAGACCAGCATGCTGCCTGATCCACTGAGTTACTCCAGCACTTAGTGTTCCTGCTTCTGTATTTATCAGCCATGATCATATTGAATGGCGGTGCAGGCTCGAAGGGCCGAATGGCCTACTCCTGCACCTAATTTCTATGTTTCTATGTTTCTATGTTCCATCTATTTGCTTTAATTCCATTTTCAAGCTCCATCGAATCACCTGAATTCTGTAACTTAGTTTATTTTAGTTTATAGATTCAGTGTGGAAACAGGCCCTTCGGCCCACTGAGTCCACGCCGACCAGCGACCCCCTCACACTAACATTACCCCAAGCACACTAGGGACAATGTAGAATTAGACCAAGCCAAGTAACCTACAGACCTGTACGTCTTCGGAGTGTCGGAGGGACGTGAAGATGCTGGAGAAAACCCACGCAGGTCACGGGGAGAACGTGCAAACTCCACACAGACAGCACAGAGCCAGAGACCCGAGTCAGCAACAAGCCCGGGTCTCTGGCTCTGTAAGGAAGCAACTCTACTGCTGCGCCACCGTGCCGCAAACTCTTAATACATCTACCGGTCTCATTTTTTTAATAACATTTTCAATTAAATTAAATTAGCCTCAACAATTGTTGAGAGGAGGGAATTACAGATGTGAGACATTAACCCTGACCATGCCTCCTTGTCTGGATCTCCCCACTGGTGAACTGTTTCTCTTTATCTATCCTTTCAAATGAATTCATCAACTTAAGAACAATAGTTGGATGAGTTTTTTTTCCTCAGTACATACAAGCCTGATCTATTCATAATTTGACACCTTTAATACTGGAATGATTCTCGTGAGTCTTGGAACAGTGCCCAGAAATTAATAGTTTGCGTCCAAACAGTGCTTTACACATCTTGAGATTCACATCTTCAAACTCTGCTTAATGTCTGTTTGTTCATTTTGTTCATGTTCAAAGTCGTAGGAACAGAATTAGGCCATTCGGCCCATCGAGTCTACTCCACCATTCAATCGTGGCTGATCTATCTTTCCATCTCAACCCCATTCTCCTGCCTTCTCCCCATAACACCTGACACCCTAAAGCCCCTGTCCCGCTTTCACGACCTAATTGGTGACCTCTGCCGAGTTTGCCCTTGACTCATACTCGCAGCATGGTCGCCACGAGGTCGTAGGAGGTCTTCTTAACTCTTCCTCATGCTCGTGAGTGGTCTCCGCGTACTCGTGGCCTCAAGTAGGTCGCCACGTTTTTTCCAGCCTGATAAAAAATGCCCACGAGTAAAAAACAGATCGGCATGGAAAAAATTGATACTTTTTACTCGTAGGTAGGTCGTAGTAGGTCGTGATGGTAGTCGTAGGTCGTCATAGATAGTCGTAGGTCGTAGGTCGTAGGTCATGTGTGTATATATATATATAATGGTATATGAACACACTGATCTGTTTTTGTAGTCAATGCCTGATATGTTCTGTTGTGCTGAAGCAAAGCGAGAATGTCATTGTCCTATCAGGGACACATGACAATAAACCCACTTTAACTTGAACTTGAACTGGCCCGAGAAAAAAATGCAAACATGACATCATTTTATCATGTGATCATTTTCCACTCGTAGCTAGTCGTAGTTGGTCTTAGGTGTGGAAGATTGAGGTCGAGGGGGGTCGTAGGTGGTCGTAGACATAGTCGCCGGAGGTCGTAGGAGGTCTTTTACTTCGGCGAGTCAACACGACCTTGACATTTCTTTCAACCCGTCTAGGGTCTTCTAAACCCGTGGATTAGGTCGTCCAAGTGGGACAGGTCCTTTATCAATCAAGAATCTGTTAAGGGCCTGTCCATCTTGGCGATTTTTTTCGGCGATTGCCGGTGTCATATCAGGGTCGCCAAAAGATTTTGAACATCTCAAAATCCAGCGGCGACAAAAAAAAATGTTGCGACACTTGAGGAAACACCGTCCGTTAATACGTCGTCACGCTGCGCCACGCTGCATCGCCGGAAAACATCGCCGTGGGACAGACCCTTTAATCCCCACCTTAAAAATACCAATGACCTGGCCTCCACAACCCCATTGTCCTGCCTTCTCCCTGTAAACTTTGACACCCTTACTAAACAAGTTTTCTTCACCACTATCATCGCATTTCTTATTCCCCATATAATTGCTCCTTCTCATACAAAAAGCTCTACATATTCTTATTCAGATTTCAATGTTTTAAATTTCCACACTGTATCACTCCATGATGTTTGAATGGTAGCATGGAAATGCTGGCAATGGGTTAAATGTGACTGGAATGTCCCTTTGTGCTGCACTAGTGAAGCCCAAGATGTTTACAGCCTTGCACAGTCGATGTACTGCGGTGCTGGAGCTTCTCAAACAGTTGTGCGTTACTCCATTCATTGCTGTCTACCTGAGTGTTATTTTCTGGTCGGCCACAGTGAGATATGTTCAGACCATTGGAAACAAAAATAATTACTCCATGGGTGGATTTTGAACAGTGAAGCAGAATATAACGCTGTCTGCTGTGATGTGGACTTCAATCGACTAAAATAACCAAACAAGCTGCACCTTTTGTCTACGTTAATATCTTGCGTATTGTAGAGGGGAATGGCTATAGAATGATGAATGGGTATAGCATGGTCCTGTATAATTTATTTGTCACCTGTACCGGCAATCCATTTTTGTACATAGTTCAGTAGAAGTATCACTGTACGTAAGCACGTAGATACATATTAGATAAGTGTCTCAGATACACTGCAAGTGTATAGCTGAGACAGTAGACAGAGTCGCCAGTTCGGCTCTATTTTCAAGTCCCAGTTGTTGTAAGTGCAGGGATTTTGACCTGACCATGAAGCGTTGCAGGGTCAGCCTGATCAAAGCGTAGCCCTGGTGTCCTCCGCCACTTGCTCCAATGCTGTAGAATGGTGTTTGTGTTCCCCATGACAAATATAAAAACATAGGGTGGCACAGTGACGCAGCTGATAGAGCTACCACCTCGCAGCGCCAGAGACCCCAGTTTAATCCGGACCGGTGTGGAGATTGCACGCTCTCCCCGTGACCTCGTGGGTTTCTTCCGGGTGCTCCAGTTCCCTCCCACATGTCAAAGACATGCGGGTTTGTAGAAACATAGAAACATAGAAAATAGGTGCAGGAGGAGGCCATTCGGCCCTTCGAGCCAGCACCGCCATTCATTGTGATCATGGCTGATCGTCCGCTATCAATAACCCGTGCCTGCCTTCTCCCCATATCCCTTGACTCCACTAGCCCCGAGAGCTCCATCTAACTCCCTCTTAAATCCATGCAGTGACTTGGCCTCCACTGCCCTCTGTGGCAGGGAATTCCATAAATTCACAACTCTCTGGGTGAAAAAGTTTTTTCTCACCTCAGTCTTAAATGACCTCCCCTTTATTCTAAGACTGTGGCCCCTGGTTCTGGACTCGCCCAACATTGGGAACATTTTTCCTGCATCTAGCTTGTCCAGTCCTTTTATAATTTTATATGTTTCTATAAGATATCCCCTCATCCTTCTAAACTCCAGTGAATACAAGCCTAGTCTTTTCCATCTTTCTTCATACGACAGTCCCGCCATCCCAGGGATCAATGTCGTGAACCTACGCCGCACTGCCTCAATCACAAGGATGTCCTTCCTCAAATTAGGAGACCAAGACTGTACACAATACTCCAGATGTGGTCTCACCAGAGCCCTATACAACTGCAGAAGAACCTCTCTACTCCTATACTGAAATCCTCTTGTTATGAAGGCCAACATTCCATGAGCTTTCTTCACTGCTAGTGAAGAAAGCTAAGGTTAATTTTCCTCTCGGGAGTGGATGTGAAAGTGGGATCACGTAGAACTCGTGCGAGCGCGTGATTGATGGTCAGTGTGGACTCGATGGGCCGAAGGTCCTGTATCCATGTGTATCGCTAAATTAAACGTTAAACATGAAGCAATCTTTGAATATCCACCATGCCTTGGTCCATGGCTGATTGACTAGCCTGGTATTGAATAAACAGTAAAATCTTCTGTTAAATAAATTCTGCGTAACTTATTACAGTAATTGATCGCATACCCTGCTAACTGACGTAGATTTGATGAAGGACCAGATGGTTGCTGGTGTGCCTTTAATCTGAGTCAGTAAGACAACACTTTCTGCTTGGCAGTACATCGCAAACAGTTGTGAATCTGCACTATCCTAATTTTGATGATTTTTGTCACAACTCTGCTCTGTATTTCAATTGATGAGTTCGACCTTCTGTCATCTTCTGTAGTTACAACAAAACAGCAACTTCAATATCTCTGGAATTTAGAATGTCTTGAGAAGACATAGAGTGCTGGAGAAGCTCAGCGGGTCAGGCAGCATCTCAGGAGAAAATGGATAGGTGACGTGTCAGGGTCAAGACCCTTCCTGATGTCCTGATGTCTTCTCGGACATGGATTTTACAGAACAATTTTCCAATTGCGTTTACTCATTGGTGTCAGACGTAGGTTAAATAATTAACATGGAAGGCATGGATAAAGCAGTGTTTAAACTTACAAACAGATGAATTTAACAAGCAGGAGACAAAGTAGACAGAAGGAACTGCAGATGCTGGAACCTCGAACACAAACACACACAGTGCTGGAGTAACTCAGTGGGTCAGGCAGAATCTGCGAGGGGGGGGGGAGCTGGAAGAGAGGAGAGGCAGGACAAAGCCTGACAGGCAAAAGGTGAAGGTAGACACAAAATGCTGGAGTAACTCAGCAGAACAGGCAGGATCTTTGCAGAGAAGGAATGGGTGACGTTTCGGGTCGAGACCCTTCTTCTGAAGTTATGTTGAGTTACTCCAGCATTTTGTGTCCACAAAATGTGCTGGGGGGGGGGGAGGGTGGTTGCTGAACAAAGGATGAAGAAAAAGGTGCGAGACAAAAGGATTGAAGAATTGTGAAGCAGATGAAGGAATGTAGGGGGAAGGGAAAGGGAAAAAAATCGATCAACTTAATATTGATCACTGGCAGGGTTCTTTCCTGTGGGCAAATATGGTGCCATTACATATATGAAGAAAAAAATAAACTGCATTTATCCATAATATTTTCCATTAACATGACCCCTATACTAAATTATATAATCGCTGCATGTTAAAAATGAAATGTATTGTGAAAATAATATACACAAAAAATGTAAAATATTGCAAACCTAGCAGGCTGTGGGCCGAGGAGCTTTTTCATTCTAGTGGGTGACCCAACTCACGGAACTACCTGAATTTTCATCATATTGTGTAAAAATATTATATAAATCATACCTGAAATTCGCCAAGAACAAAACCTGCACATTTTTTAAAAATATGGGAAAACATTCCAATTTTTCGAGTAGTAATTGTTCAATCAATGCACGTTTGACGTTGAGGTTGGGCGCAAATTGACCAATCCCGCGCTTTGTTTTATGGTCGCTAGGCAGCGAGGACCCTGCGATCATGGCTGCCTCCTTATTGCATCAAAACAATAGTGAGGTTTCCAAGGAATAAAGGTAATGCTAACCTTGTTGATAATTTTGTTTTTCAATTGAGTTATCTTTATAAAGTTACAATGTGAACTGTTAAATAAAAATGATAAATAACAAATGTAGAGGTAGGGTTAGGGTTAGGGTCCGGGTCAGGGTCAGGGTCCGGGTCAGGGTCAGTCAGTCAGTCGGTCGGTCGGTCAGTCGGGTAGTCTGTCGGTCGGGCTTGTCGGTGTGGTATTATGGGAATAATAGTGTAAGGAATGCGGTGGCCAGAGGTGACGTGGGAACCCGGGGGTGTGGCAGTTAGGGAGTTGCCCGGGCATGCACACGAGCAGGCGGCTGCAGTACAGAGTTGCTAATTAAAGATATACTCCGTTTACGTGGTGGTACGAGCTTTATTATGCAAATAAACGCGACATGGTGTCGGAAGTGGGATCCTTGTAAGCAAAACAAAATAAAGAAGAGGAAGGGGTATCGTTTTGGCGCGAAATGGGAGACGAGCCTGCAGATATGGCGCAACCCACACCAACTGCTACGTTCACAATACAACCTCCATTTGAGTTCACCAAGCCTCAAGAATGGGAGCGTTGGATCAGGAGATTCGACCGCTTTCGGCTTGCAAGCAATTTAAAGGCGACGTCGGCAGAAAACCAGGTGAACACGTTAGGGTATTGCATGGGCGATGAAGCGGAAGATGTGCTGAAGGGGCTAACGCTAACTGCAGATGAGAGGAGGGAGTACACGGATGTCAAGGTGGGCTTTGGTGCATTTTTTGTACCTAAAAAGAATGTAATCTATGAAAGAGCCAAGTTCCATCAGCGTGTGCAACTGCCAGGAGAAACGGTGGATTCCTTCATCACTGCTCTATACGGATTAGCTGAACACTGCAACTATGGACAGTTGCAGAACAAGCTGATCCGCGACAGGTTAGTGGTCGGGCTGAGAAACGTCTCATTGTCAGAAAGGTTACAGCTAGACAGAGACCTAACCCTTGCAACCGCAATAACAAAAACAAGGCAGTCTGAAGAAGTTAGACGACAGTGGTCTGACTTAAGAGGAGAAAATAGCGGTGCTAGCAAGTGCTCTAATGTTGATGCTGTGCATGCTAAAAGCTACAGGAAACCCAAATTTCCCTCAAAGCCTCAGCCACAAGCACAAACACCAAGCAAAAATAGACTTAATACACGGCCTCAGCCAGGTTCAAAGGCCTGTTATAGATGTGGAAAAATGCCCTCGCATGGGAAATGGGAAAGATTCCCTGCTAAAGATGCTGTGTGTCACAACTGTGGCAAAAAGGGGCATTATGGTAGAGTGTGCAGAAACAGTGCAAAATCTCTCAATGCTGTCACTACAGAGGAAGAAGAGAGCTTCTTCCTGGGAGCCGTGGATGCTGGAAAAGACCCGTGGACGGTGCAGCTAGAAGTGAGACAAAAAAAAGTGTGCTTTAAAATAGACACTGGTGCTGATGTCACCGCCATGCCAGCCGAGGTGTACCATGACATTACAGGGGGGCACGATGTGAAGCGCCTGGCAGTGTCGACACGCCCATTGTGTGGGCCAGTGGGCAATGCCCTCTCTGTCCTGGGTGTAGCCAGAGAAACACAGCGCAGAGGCGGAAAATCAGCCATAGAGAACATTTATGTAGTAAAAGGCCTGCACACTGCACTGTTGGGAAGGCCGGCCATAGAACGGCTTCAGCTTGTGTGCAGGGTTAATGGCATCACCGCGGAAACAACAATATCCGAAGCTGTGTAGCGGCTTGGGTCTTGTTCGGAGGCCATACTCAATTAAATTGAAGCCAGAGGCTGTGCCCTTCTCTCTCCACACGCCACGCAGAGTCCCTCTGCCGCTTATGGGAAAAGTGAGGAAGGAGATAGACCGTATGGAGAAGATGGGCGTAATCACCAAGATTGAGGAGCCGACTGATTGGTGTGCCGGGATGGTGGTGGTGCCAAAGAAAACAGGTGATGTTCGCATTTGTGTGGACTTCACAATGATGAATGGATCAGTATGCAGAGAAAAGTTTATCCTGCCTTCTGTCGAGCACACTCTGGGCATGCTAGCTGGCATAACAGTATTCAGCAAATTAGATGCCAACATGGGCTTTTGGCAAGTACCATTGACAAAAGAGTCTGCCAAATACACCACCTTCATCACGCCTTTTGGGCGCTACTATTTTAACCGTCTACCCTTTGGCATAGCATCAGCACCCGAGCACTTTCAAAGGATGATGATGACAGAAGTGACCGGTGGCCTGGAGGGGGTACTGTGTCACATGGATGACATCCTGGTCTGGGGACAGACGCAGGAGGAGCATGATGTGCGGCTGCATGCGGTGCTAGAGAAGGCATATAAGGCCGGCATTACGCTCAACATGGACAAATGTGAGCTCACACGCCACACAGTCAGATTCCTGGGTCATGTGATTTCAGCAGATGGAGTGAAGCCAGATCCAGAGAAGACGAGAGCAGTACAAGAAATGGATGCACCCAAAAATGTCAGCGAACTCAGGAGTTTTCTGGGCATGGTCAATCAGCTGGGCCACTTCTTGCCTAACCTGGCTGAAAAAGTGCTACGAGACCTGCTGTCCAAGAAGAACCACTGGTACTGGGGGACAGAGCAGCAGGCCGCCTTTGATCAGTTAAAAACAGAGCTGTCATCCACACCAGTGCTCACATTATACAACCCAAACAGTGCTCTAAAGATCTCTGCTGATGCCTCTTCCTTTGGCCTGGGGGCAGTCCTGCTGCAGAAAAGTGATGCCATGTGGTCACCTGTGGCATATGCGTCCAGGTCAATGACACCAACAGAGCAGCGTTATGCTCAAGTAGAGGAGGAGGCATTGGCTGCGACGTGGGCATGTGAAAGGTTCAGCTGGTTCATCCTGGGAAGACCATTCGAGCTGGAAACTGACCACAAGCCGTTGGTGAGTCTGCTGGGAGGGAAAGCTTTGGATGACCTCCCACCAAGAGTCCAAAGATTTAGGATGAGACTCATGAGGTACAACTATACAGTCAATCATGTCCCTGGCAAAAGCCTGGGGACAGCCGACACCTTATCGCGTGCTCCTCTGAGAGCCGCAAGAACACACGCAGACACAAGCCTATTAGAGGACACCAACATCTATGTAGACTCTGTCATCAGCAACATTCCTGTCAGTGGAGATTATCTGAGCAGCCTACGTGAGCACCTGCGGGCAGACAGCACATGCTCTGCACTGATGGAGTACTGCACAGACGGCTGGCCCGACAAAAGCCAACTGCAGGGAGTGCTGAGACATTACTGGGCTGATAGAGCAGTGCTGACTGTGCACAATGGGCTGCTGCTGCGGGGCACGAGGCTCGTCATCCCATCAGCCTTACAAGGTGATGTGCTGCAGAGACTACATGAGGGACACCTGGGGGTGACAAAGTGCAGGGGCCGGGCCAAACAGACGGTATGGTGGCCAGGACTCAGCAGCCAACTGAATGACATGGTGCTGAAATGTAGAACCTGCATCCAAGAGAGAAGAAATGTCAACGAGCTGCTGATGCCCACGGAGATGCCAGACAGGCCTTGGCAAACCTTGGGAGCTGACCTATTCACGCTGAAAGACAAGACTTATCTACTAGTAGTAGATTATTTCTCAAGGTATGTGGAAGTTGTGCTGCTGTCACCCACAAGGTCCACAGATGTGGTGGTACACCTGAAATCCATGTTTTCTCGTCATGGAATTGGTGAAGTTCTTAAAAGTGACAATGGGCCCCAGTTCTCAGGTAGCCACTTTAAAGCCTTTGCAGCAGAGTATGGCTTTGTGCACATCACGAGCAGCCCCAGGTTTCCTCAGAGCAATGGTGAGGCGGAACGCGCTGTACAAACCGTGAAAAACCTGCTAACAAAGGCGTCAGACCCATATCTTGCATTGCTGGCCTACAGAGCAACCCCTCTACAGAACGGCTATAGCCCGGCCGAGCTGGTGATGGGGTGCCGCCTCCGCACTACTGTTCCTGCCCTTCCAACCCTGCTGAATCCAGTTTTGCCTGACTACAACCCTTCCAACCCTGCTGAATCCATTTTTGCCTGACTACAACGTGCTGTGGGCCAAAGAAAGGGAGAAGCGGTGGAACGACGCAAGATCCTTCGACAAGAGGCACCGAGTGAGAAATCTGGAGCCACTAGTACCTCGGGAAGAGGTGTGATTCACCGATGCATGAGTCCAGGGCAAAGTGCTATCTACACACAATACCCCTCGCTCTTATATCGTCCAGGTGCCTCAGGGCACACTGAGGAGGAACCGGCAGCACTTGGTGCCGCTGCAGACCAACAGTGGGGTAGTCGACACTGATGAGCCACCGGTGGGAGAAGATTCAGCTCCACCAGAGCCAGCTCCACCAGTGACAACATCACCCAGCAGAGAGGGCCCCACCACAGAGACTGTGCGGACCAGGTGTGGGAGAGAGGTTAGAAAGCCAAAGAGACTTGATTTGTGATTTATTGATCTGTTTTCTATAATAAAGAAAAAGAGAGGGTGAAATTGTTCTGTAAACCTGGTACATTTACCTGAAACCTGAGAGTTTAAGTTTTGAAGAACACAGCCTGCTAAAGTAATAGTTCACAGTATGGTAACGCGGAAGTTATTTCCATTTTGCATGCTTGAATCAGGGACAGGTCTTCCAGCAAAAGGGCAGAATAAACCCCTTAAGACCTGCAGAGACAAAGGTAGTCCACCCTTTGTTCTCAAAGAAAGGGAGATGTGGTATTATGGGAATAATAGTGTAAGGAATGCGGTGTCCGGAGGTGACGTGGGAACCCGGGGGTGTGGCAGTTAGGGAGTTGCCCGGGCATGCACTGAGCAGGCGGCTGCAGTACAGAGTTGCTAATTAAAGATATACTCCGTTTATGTCGTGGTACGAGCTTTATTATACAAATAAACGCGACAGTCGGTAGGCCGATGGATGCTGTGGAGGATCGGGTGGGCTATCATGCCGTTGGGCCGCCGGTGGGTGGTGAGAGTGGTCGGACGGCTGGTGGGTGCTGCGAGGGGTCAATCGGGCTGTCGGCAGGCCGGTGTTGCAGTGAGCGGGCTCCCGCGGTCTGATGGAGCCGGCGCTATGGTGGTGCTGAAGGCAGCCCGGGCAGCATGCAAGGCAGTGCTGCTCCCCACCATCATCACCACGATGTTCGAGAAGGGCATGCTGGCCAAGGTCGACGCGCTGCGGGGCCACACGTACGGAGCCCGCAGCCGGTCTCGAAGCGGCTCCAGCTCCAGCCATGGGCAGCTCTGGAAGGGGGTGGGGAGAGTTAGGGTTAGGGTTAGGCATTTTCCTCTCAGTGGAAGATGCCTTAGCCTTCCCCCAGCCTGGCACTGCTCCAGTCCCACTATGGCCATGACCCCCACTCTGCACACTGGCAGTCGGTGGGGTTCAGTAAACAGGGGAACCCACAGGAACTGTCCTCACCCATTAATTAGGCTGGTTCAGGAGCCGGACCTCTGCGGAAGTCTCATTCAAAAAACACACTCACAATTATATTAATTAAATTATTTTTATATAATATAATTATACATAATTATATATGATTACAGTCATATGTATATATGGTATAATAATGTATGGGTTAAATAGGCTCCCCATGGTGCAATATGGGCATTGGACACTAGATGGCGCTTACTTTATTGATCTCATTTTCTAATTAGTTTAATGAATTAATGTGCAACTTTTGGCACTGACGAGTTATGACTTCCTTCTCAAGTATATTTTATCTAAATCTGTGCAAAATTTCATGT
Source organism: Okamejei kenojei (assembly GCA_035221665.1). Lineage (NCBI taxonomy): Eukaryota > Metazoa > Chordata > Chondrichthyes > Rajiformes > Rajidae > Okamejei > Okamejei kenojei. The sequence goes on from CM069149.1 coordinate 39,134,449, forward strand.
AGTTCCGAGAACATGGGTCACGAAAGTTGATTTCTAGACACATTTTTGATGCTCGGCCCACAGCCTATAGTTGGTAACTTTTTCGATGTGCCAGAACCCTGTACTGGCTCCTATCGTCACATGAAAAGAACCATGATGATCACCATGCACTGAAATGAATGACCCGAAACGTCTTCCATTCCTTCTCTACAGAGATGTTGCCTGTCCTGCTGATTTATCCAGCATTTTTGTGTCTATCTTTGGAGTAAACAGAGGAACTCAACAGGATGACGGTAAATCTAGTACGGCGGTTATGGTGGGGAAAGGACAGAGGGAGAGGGAATGCCGGGGTTACTTGAAGTTAGAGAGAACAAGATTCATACCTCTGGATTGTAAGCTGCACAAGCGAAATATGAGATTCTGTTCCTCCAATTTACTTTTGGTCTCACTCTAACAATGGAGGTGGCCCAGGACAGAACGTCAGTGTGGGAATGGGTAGGGGAGTTATATTGGGTGTTTATATTGGGCCTTTCTTCTTTTGCTTCCCCATCCCAATCCGTAAATTGGAAATGTTGAGTGAATTACTCAGAAGTATTGGAGATTTTAACTCGACCTGTCGGCTCACACTTCCTGGAGAGGAAGAGGGCTTCACTGTCAATGCTCGCCCTTTGAAAAAAAGCCCAATCAATAAGATTATAAAAAATATAGTTTAATATTGATGCTTATCATGTTTGAAATAGGCACGCAAGTTTACCAGAGTTTCAGCCCTGACTTTAGATCAGAAAATATCAAGTGAAAGTCCAATAAATAAACCCAGAGATTCTTTCATATATTTATGGTCGTTGCTATGGGTATTTGATATGGGTGGTCCAGGAGACGCATACGTTTGTAGGTTAATTAGCTTCGGTAAAAATTGTGAATTCCCCCGAGTGTGTGTAGGACAGAGTAAGTGTGCGGGGATCGCTGGTCGGCGAGGACTCGGTGGGCCGAAGGGCCTGCTTCTGCGCTGTATCTCTAACCTGAACTAACACTAAACTATCAGTATTTGTAAGATGGACACAAAACGCTGGAGTAACTCAGCGGGTTAGGCGGCATCTCTGGAGAAAAGGAGTAGGTGATGTTTCGGGTTGAGACCCTACCTCAGGCTGTATTATATTCAATCATAACTATAATTATCTGACACATGCACAGGTGATGCCATAAGGTCCAGAACCAGGGGCCGCAGTCTTAGATTAATGGGGAGGCCATTTAAATCTGAGGAGAGAAAAAACGTTTTCACCCAGAGAGTTGTGAATTTGTGGAATTCTCCTGCCACAGAGGGCAGTGGAGGCCAAATCAATGGGTGGATTTTAGAGAGAGTTAGATAGAGCTCTAGGTGCTAGTGGAATCAAGGGATATGGGGAGAAGGCAGGCACGGGTTATTGATTGGGGATGATCAGCCAAGATCGCAATGAATGGCAGTGCAGGCTCGAAGGGCCGAATGGCCTCCTCCTGCACCTATTTTCTATGTTTCTATGTTGCTATGTTTCTATGTCTTAAGTGATAGGAGCAGAATTAGGCCATTCGGCCCATCAAGTCTACTCCGCCATTCAATCATGGCTGACCTATCTCTCCCTCTGATCCCTAATCTCCTTCATGTTCTGCAGAGATGCTGCATGATCTGTTGAGTTGTTCCAGCACCTTGTGTCTTTTTGTTTACAATTAAGGAAACTTAACATTAAGGTACTTAACATATGACATTATTTGTCAGTATCTTAATAACTTGCACAGGTTTAATAAACCAGATTAGATTCAGGGACAGTATCTTCCCAGCTGTTAATTGGAAACTAAATCATCTTACCACAACCAGAGTTAATTGGAAACTAAATCATCTTACCACAACCTATCTGTAATCAGACTTAAGCGGACTTTATCTTGCACTAAACGTTATTCCCTTTGTCATGTCTCTGTGCACTGTGGATGGCTCGATTGTAATCGTGTATTGTCTCACCTCAGATAGGTTAGCACGCAACTACCTCGATACACATGACAATAAACTAAACTAAATGAACTAATCCTTATTATTTCATTACACTAGAAATAATTGATTTTATATAAGGTCATAAGTGATAGGAGCAGAATTAGGCCATTCGGCCCATTAAGCCCATTCTGCCATTCTCCTGACTTCTCCCCGTAACCCCTGACACCCATACTAATGAAGAATCCTGCGTAATAATCGAGAATGTAGCTTTGCGTTACGGAAAATCTGTTTTCTGCGAATGCATTTCGCATTCTCTGGAGTTGTGGCGGCCGTCCAGAAACGTGATACTGACTTCACAAAAAGAAATACATTTGATGTCGTAGACATGAAGCAAATTCTGAGAGACAAATTCTAGATGTCAAAAAGGATTTTTCTTTCTGGGGGCAGATGCCACCTAAGGGGTATTGATGTCGACTGCAATAATGAATAAATGTCTGGAGTATTTATTTTAAATGCCATAACAGTGTTCAGAATGAATTCAAAGGCTTTGCCCTTTCAGATGTCACGCAGTATAAATCAGAAATACAACCTAAAACATCCCGTCTCACAAAGTGCTGATGGCCTTTTAAAAATATTCTTTTCCTTGCAGAATTGACCCTATCGTTTCTTAGTATGTAATTTTCAAAGCAGGAGGGGAATGCGCTAACCCGTTAACTAGCCTCCCACCCTTCGCTTCAGGTACCTTCAAGTCCCCTGTGGAGGAACATAGGGTTTACAAATTATTCCAAATTATGAGGATGTTGCCAGGACTAGAGGATGTGAGCTATAGGGAGAGGTTGAGTAGGCTGGGTCTCTATTCCTTGGAGTGCCGGAGGATGAGGGATGATCTTATAGAGGTGTATAAAATCATGAGAGGAGTAGATTGGGTAGATGCACTGAGTCTCTTGCCCAGAGTAGGGGAATTGAGGTCCAGAGGACATAGGATTAAGGTGAAGGGAAAAAGATTTAATAGGAAATTGAGGGGTAACTGTTTCACACAAAGGGTGGTGGGTGTATGGAACGAGCTGCCATAGGAAGTAGTTGAGGCCTGGACTATCCCAACATTTAAGAAACAGTTAGATAGGTACATGGATCGAACAGGTTTGGAGGGATATGGACCAAGTGCAGGCAGGTGGGACGAGTGTAGCTTGGACATGTCGGTCGGTGTGCGTAAGTTGTTTCCACACTGTATCACTCTATGACTACCCCCATCAGCCATTTCTGAAAGAGTGGAAGCAATATGTTGTACAATATCTACATCTCTCAATTCTGTAACGGTTGTTATTAACGCAGGTCCACCGCCGATTTTCTGGCACCCTTGGTTTCAGAGTTTTGTATCCATTTTCCTATTATCCATTCTGCCAGAGCAACAAAGGACGCGTAATAATGAGACAACAATACACCTCTGACCCACTAAATATGGCACGGTGGCGCAGCGGTCGAGTTGCTGCCTCACTGTGCCAGAGACCCGTGTTCGATCCTGTCTACGGGTGCTGTCTGTCTGGATCCCTAAACACTGTCCTACCCACACCGGGGACAATTATACCAAGCCAATTAACCTCCAAACCTGTACGTCTTTGGGATGTGGGAGGAAACCGGAGCGCCAGGAGGAAACCCATGCGGTCACAGGGAAAGCATGCAAACTCCACACAGACAGCGCCCGAGGTCAGACTCGAGCCCGGTACTCCGGCTCTACCAGCTGCGCCACTCTGCCACCCTGATCTTAGCCAGTTCTGAATTGCAGGTATAAATGGAGGGCAAGTGGCATCTGTCGCATTGTCAAGGAAAACCAAGCAGTGAAAAGTCAAATGGTGTTTAAAGTGTGTTATCGCATTGACGTTCCAAAACCATTAGCATTTTGTAATGAAACACTGTGTTGAATTCTAAACCTTTTCATTATTCATTGTAGGACTGGAAAGAATTGGAAGGGACTCGTCGTATGAACAGGAGGGGAAAGTGCAGTTTGTCATTGACGCCGTGTACTCCATGGCACATGCCCTCCACAACATGCACAAAGAACTGTGTCCTGGTTACGTTGGCCTCTGCCCATCGATGAACTCCATAGATGGCAGGGAATTGCTTCAGTTCATCCGAGCTATAAACTTCAATGGTAAGTGCTTCCATTTCTGGAGCCGTTCGAAGTTAGATCTTCCAGTTCACATCGGAACATCCATTTCTATTTTTTGCAACACTTGAAAGTGACGTGAACTTCCTGTTGATCAGGCCATCGTACTCTGTACAGACTAACACCCATGGTCATGATCGAACTTGGGTCTCTGGTGCTGTAAGGCAGCAACTCTACCGCTGTGCCACCTTGCTGCCCATTGATGTCTTTTCTGAAGGAAGTCAACAACAAATCCTCCACACCACGTTCTCCCCGTGACCACGCGGATTTTCTCCGGGTGCTCCAGTTTCCTCCAACACTCTATCTTTTTCCCCATCAGTGGAAGATTACAAACTCAGCCGGTTCTCACAAGCGAATGACACCATCACTGTCTGCATCAGTGGTGTTTCTGGCAGCCCGGTTTGCTAACACAGCCGAACCGTGCACTGATTGTCATTACCTTGCGCCATCACCTTGCCTGCAGTAACGCGTCCTTTCCTACATTGCCAAAAGCTGCCACACAAAATGAGCAATTCCTTTTTTTAATAGGCTGCCGACTCAGTATTTCTTTAAAGCTTGTTCTTTCTAATGTGGTCACGAATTTACGAACACAACATTTGAGCTCGATTCTGTTCGATGGCTCAGTGGTTCAATGATGCTTTTATCGTCACATGTGCAAAGTGCTAATGCAGTGAAATTCTTCATCTTACACACAGTCCAGTTCGGTATTGCCATGTCCCTGAACCTCGATTAGCAAGTGTATAGAAATCCACTGAGCCCGCATGCAAGAGGCACCATGTTTTGGCGCCATTTTGAAGTCCGTGCTCTAGTTCTTGTGAGCAGTGCCTGTCGCAGGCAAGTCCCAGGCGGTTGCAGGGCCTCCAGCCAAATCCTTCCTTGTACTCCACGTCCCCCTCCTCACCCGTCCACCTTTGTTCCCCGGGGGTCCCTCCCGCAGCCGACCTCCAGGGCGCGGTAGGCCAGACTGTTTGTTCTGTGTGTCTTCACTTCTGTCCAGTAAATGAAGGCGAATGGAATGAGTCCTGCTCTTATGTTTCCATGTGTTTCCACAAATTATTGGAGGATTACGTATAATTTTCATACGTTCCTACGGAGGAGAATTAGGCCATTCAGCTTATCGCGTCTACTCCGCTATTCAATCATTGCTGGCCTATCTTTCCCTCTCAACCCCCATTCTCCTGCCTCCTCATCACCCCTAACACCTGTACTAATTAAGAATCTATCAATCTCCACCTTAAAAATATCCATTGACTTGGCCTCCACAGCCATCGGTGGCAATGAAATCCACAGATTCACCACCCTCTGACTAAAGGAATTCCTCCTCATCCCCTTTCTAAAGGAGCATCCTTTTATTCCGACGAATTGGCCTCTGGTCCTAGACTCTCCCACTAGTGGAAACATCCTCTCCACAGCCACTCTATCAAAATAGCCTTTTCACTATTCCGTAAATTTGAATGAGGTTCCCCTTCATCCTTCTAAACTCCGGCACACGTAGGCGGGATTGAACCCGGGTCTCTGGCGCTGTAAGGCAGCAACTCTACCGCTGCACCACCGAGCCGCCCTACTGCTGATTGTTTATAATGCCCTCCACCTTCGATTTTCACTGGATTCGAGATTTATAACCATCTAATAAAAATGAGGTGTTGACTTCCATACGTCAGGAATAGATGGCAAAACAAATGGTTTCATCATTGATCTAGATATAGTGGTGTTGAAAATGGGGATTAATCAGAAGCAAATAATTGTTGTTCAGAGCTCTTTGGACAAATGTTGTTTTCATCACTCTTAAAGTATAAAGCAATGATGTACTCTAGCTGCAAAGCCTGGAGGATTTCTAAAGAGCTTACGTACTGGTGATCCTTTTGTACTGAATATCCTTGCTTTTGCACAAGTCAGAATGTATCAAAGAGAAATGTAATAGTTCTGGTGCCTTTAGTCCAAGCAACATCGTGTACCACAATCTGCTTGTCCCAAATGGAACATCACAGAGTCAGTGACCTGGGTACGATCCACACCTCAGTTGCTGTCTATGTGGAGTCTGCACGTTCTCCCTCTGACCATGTGGGTTTCCTCCAGGTGCTCCATTTATCTCCCACATTCCAAAGATGTGCGGGTTTGCGGGTTAATTGGCCTCTGTAAATTGTCCCTGATGTGTGATGCGAGTGGATGAGAAAGTGGGACAACATAGAATTAGTGCAAAAGGGTGATCAACGGTTGATGTGGACACGGTGGGCTGAAGGGCCTGTTTCCACGCTGTGTAGTTTAGTTTAGTTGAGAGATACAGCGTGCAAACAGGCCCTTCGGCCCACCGAGTGCAGGCTGACCAGCAATCCCCGCACACTAATACTATCCTACACCCACCGGGGACAATTTACAATCATACCAAGCCAGTTAACCTTCAAACCTGTACGTCTTTGGAGTGTGGGAGGAAACCGAAGATCGTGGAGAAAACCCACGCAGGTCATGGAGAGGACGTACAAACTCCGTACAGACAGCACCCATAGTCAGGATTGAACCCGGGTCTCTTGCGCTGTAAGGCAGCAACGCAACCACTGCCCCGCCGTGCCACTGTATCTTTCTCTAAACACCAAACCCCCTTTCAGAAACACACGCTGCGTATCTTCGATCCCTGGCTGCCTGTTTGGAACGGAAATGCAACCTCATTATGCTTGATAACCAGCATAGCGTGATAAGCTTGTCCATATTTTGGGCTGACTACCTGTGAAGCAATCTGGTGAACTGGGAATGATCAATTGTATGGCTCAGCACTTTTAGTTGGTTGGAAGCCTCCATTGTCTCTTCACAATCTAAATAGACTCAGTAAAGTCAGTGCTGTGTTTTGTTGCCAACAAGAATTGAGTCGTTAAGGAACTGAAATCCCCACCCTCCCATGGGCGTGGGAAAGCTACCCATCTGAATCTTAACTTCAAAGACTGCCGCAGGTAGATATTCTGCTGCAATAATGTTGTGGTCAGCATTTAAATTCACATCACTGGCTGTGACTCATAATGGAGTGCGCTTATAAGATGAAATTGATGTACTGTGAAATAACCACTGCAATGTAACCTGGAATAACCATTGCCTTCCTGACCTCCATTTGCGGTAAAGATTAGGCCACAATTACCCAAAATGCTGCCTCAATCAAAATGGCCGCTGTCTCTGCCCTACATAACATCGTTGCTGCACTTTTTATAACCCACCACGAAACTTCTTTCACAATTGCAACTGTGGTAAAGGGACACAAAGTACTGGACTAGGGCGGCATGGAGGCGCAGCGGTGGAGTTGCTGCCTTACAGCGCCAGAGACCCAGGTTCGATCCTGACTACGGGTGCTGCCTCTGCGGAGATTTTTACGTTCTCCCGTGCCCACATGACTTTTCGCCAGGTGCTCTGGTTTCCTCCCACACTCCAAAAACGTACAGGTTTGTAGGTTAATTGGCTTCTGTAAATTCTAAATTGTCCCTGGTGTGTAGGTTAGTGCTGGTGTGTGGGGAGGACGCTAGTCAGCGCGGACTTGGTGGGCCGAAGGGCTCGTTTCCACGCTGTACCTCCAAAGTCTAAAGTCTCAAAGTCTTATTACCATCATCTAAGAAAATCATTGCTTCATGTAACGCTTTGCAACATGAGCCTTGTTCCAGGATGGCGCTTCAAACAAAATTTACTTCAACCTTGTAACGATTATCGAAGAAAATCATTGCTTCATGTCAGTCGTCTCTTGCTGCCAAATCCATTTCTCTCCAGCTGTGTTTGGTTGCACTCGCTGTATGGGATGTGGAACCACTAACGTTACCGGTGAGAATATCAGCTATCCCAGGGAGTTTGACCTTATAAAACCAGAGCTCTTGCCATGTGCCACATCAGCGTGTGTGATTGAATATTGATTACCTTTCAAAAACAAGTAGAGCAGATTTAGTCTTGGCCTCCTGCATGTCCCGGCTGACCAATCATTCACCGACTTGACACAAAGCTGTGGGCATAAAGTTTGAAGGGGCGGTCTGGAGACACTAATGGACAACCAGGCAAATCCTTGTTCTCCTGACAGCCTGCCGCCCCCAGAGAAGAGGTGGCTGCAGAGATAACAGGCGCGTTATTTATCTTCTGCAAATATTCCCGAGGGTTAAGAGGAAATGCCGGGGGATTGGAAAGTAACAAATGATGGGGAGCTATTTACTGAAGGAGAGAGAAATAAATGGGAAAAATCATGACAAGTTGGTCGTTTGACAACAACGTGCTGACATTCATAGTTATTTATGGAGTAAATCGTAACATCATTAGACTTGGTCAACTTGGCTTTAGGGTCGTGAAGTCACACAGCGCGGAAACAGGCCCTTCGGCCCAACTTGCCCATGCTGACCAAGATGGACCATCTTCTGTGGTCCCACCTGATCGAGTGGCTTAGTTTATAGCAAAACAGAGTTGCTGCCTCACAGCGTCAGAGACCCGAGTTCGATCCTGACTACGGGTGCTGACTGTACGGAGTTTGTACGCCCCCCCCCGTGACCTGCGTGGGGTTTCCCCCGGGTGCTCCAATTTCCTCCCGTACTGCAAAGACATACAGGGTTGTAGACTAATTGGCGTGGGTAAAATTGTATATTGTCCCTAGTGTGTGTAGGATGGTGTTAATTTGCTGGGATCGCTGGTCATCGTAGACTCACTGGCTGAAGAGCCTGTTTCCATGCTGTATCTCTAAACCTAAACTAAACTAAACCTGGTCAACTTGGCTTTAGGGTCGTGAAGTCGTACAGCACAGAAACAGGCCCTTCGGCCCAACAAGCTCATGCTGACCAAGGTGATCGCTGGTCGGTGTGAACTTAGTGGGCCGAAGGACCTGCTTCCAGGCAGTGTCTCTAAAACTAACTTAAACTAACTGAAAACGTGTGAGATGTTTTTGTTCAAAATTAATTTGAATTATGGGGTTCAGAGTTTAGTTTAGTTCAACTTAGTTCAGAGATACCACGTGGAAACAGACCCTTCGTCCCACCTAGTCCGCCTCGACCAGCGATCCCCACACACTAATGCTACCATAATAACACTAAGGACAATTTACAATTATACCAAGCCAATTGACTTATAAACCTGTACGTCTTTGGAGAACCTCGAGAAAACCCACGCAGGTCACGGGGAGAACGTACAAACTCCGTACAGACAAGGATCGAATCGGGGTCTCTGGCGCTGTAAGGCAGCGCCACCGTGCCACTCTTTAAAAAAATCTTCCGCCACCTATTCCCAAATCAAATTATGTAATTTTTTTAATTAAAAAAAAAAGATTTAATCAATGATTGCAATATATACGATACAAAGCAATACCAAATAATGTATTAAAGAAGGAACTGCAGATGCTGGAGAATCGAGGGTACACAAAAGGCTGGAGAAACTCAGCGAGTGCAGCCGCTGAGTTTCTCCAGCCTTTTGTGTACCACCAAATAATGTACTCTTTTTTAAATGTTACTTCTTTTAACAAAAATAAATTGAATAAATTATTGCAATAGTATATACAATACATAACAATACCAAATTATGTGCTCTTTGCCGGGGGAAATGGTCACTTGTATTTACTGTGTTACTCTGTGTTTCTTGTGATGTTTATTTGCCTTGCAGGAAGTGCCGGTACTCCTGTGATGTTTAATATAAACGGAGATGCTCCTGGGAGATATGACATCTACCAATATCAGATCACCAACACGTCCTCCCATGGGTATCGGGTTATTGGACAGTGGACTGACAATCTTCATCTGAACGTAAGCAAATAAGTTTTACTTGTTGACTTGTTGAAAGGGCGGTGCAGTGGCGCAGCGCAGAGACCTAGGTTCGATCCTGACCACAGGTAGGGGGTTTGTACAATCTGCCGGTGAAAGTGTGGGTTTTCTCCGGATGCTCCGGTTTCCTCCCACACGCCAAAGGCGTGCAGGTTTGTAGATTAATTTGGCTTTGGTAAAAAAAAAAGGTAAATTGTCCCTATTGTGCTAGCGTTCGAGGTGATCGCTGGTCGGCGCGGACTCAGTGGGCCGAACGGCCTGTTTCCGCGCTGTATCTCTAAGCTAAGCTAACCTAAACTAAACTAAATTGGACTAAACTGAAGCAACGTAGTCATAGAAACTGGCCCTTCAGCCCAACCCACCAATGCCGACCAAGATGCCTCATCTAGGTACAGTCTACCCTCGTTATTACAGTACAGATACATGATAAGAGAATAATGTTTAGTGTAAGGTATAGTCAGATCAAAGAAAGTCCAAGGGTCGGCAATGAGGTAGATAGTAGTTCAGGACTGCACTCTCGTTTGGCCCTTATATCCCTTTAAACCCCTCACCCCAAGTGCCCATCCCGGTGAAATATAGAGGAATCGATTGTGTAGATGCACAGAGTCTCTTGCTCAGAGTAGGTGAATCGAGGACCAGAGGACATAGGTTTAAGGTGAAGGTGAAGGGAAAAAGATAGGAATCTGAGGGGTAACCTTTTCACACAAAGGGTGGTGGGTGTATGGAACAAGCTGCCAGATGATGTAGTTGAGGCTTGGACTATCCCTATGTTTACGAAACCGTTAGACGGGGACATGGATAGGGCAGGTTTGGAGGGATATGGGCCAAACGTGGGCAGGTAGGACTAGTGTAGGTGGAACATGTTGGGTCGAAGGGTCTGTTGCCGCAGAGTATCACTCTATGACAATGACCCAATTGTGGTTTGGATTTTCTGTCGGGAACCTTTCTAGAAACCAAGCTGTTTATTAAGTCTTATCCATCGGATTCACTGCATGCTGAACAATGGTCTAATCAGAAAAGCATTAGCAAGCATGCGACTCACTATGGACCGAGTATGTGCTTTGTGTTCATGCGTTCAAATTGTCTATCCCTCTTTTCATGCACACTAATGTAGCAAGATTTGCTTCCTGGAGCAATGTACAATGTGCATTATCCTTTCACTACGAATTATTATTATCAAAATAACTTAATTTCTTGAATTGGGGATATTATATGGCCATTACAAACGGAGTTTTCTCTTGCTTTTGTGAGCATTGGATGGATTAGTAATAAGGCCCATTGAGGCAGTAATGATGTCGGGTCGGAACGAAAATTCTCATTGATATTATCTTCACCAATTCTCCTGTCATTTTCTGACCTCTCTATCTCCTGCGGGTCAGAAGTGTTTCTTTGAAATTGATTTTAAAACATCCATTGAAGTTTCAAAAATGATTACCGAGCAACATCTTCAGCTTTTTGAAACAAAGTTTTGAGAATCAGAGATTGGCTGGCGAGACTGGCGGTTATTTGCGGTGAATCTGTGTCGCTAACCAACTCGGCCTCTTAACAGTCAACGACATTAGGCGGCGCAGTGACGCATCGGTAGATTGCTGCCCGAGACCCCGTTCCATCCCGGCCACGGATGCTGTCTGTGCAGAACTTGTGTGTTCTCCCTGTGACCGCGTGGGTTTCCTCCAGGTGCTCCGGTTTCCTCCCACATCCCAAAGGCGCGCAGGTTTGTAGGTCAAATTGGCTTTGGTTCAAATTGTCCCTAATATGGAGGATAATACTAGTGTACAGGAAAGTGCGGCTGTTATGGACGGTGGGCTGAAGGGCCTGTTTCCACACGGTAAACTAAACTCTAACTAAACTAAACTAAACTAAACTAAATTAGGTCATTCGACTCATCATATCTACTCCACCACTTAATAATGGCTGATCAATCCTTCCCTCTCAACCCCATTCCCCTGCCTTAATCAAGAATCTATCAATCTCTACCTTAAAAATATTAAGTGACCTGGCCCCCACAGCCTTCTGTGGCAATGACGTCCACAGATTCACCACCAAAGAACTAAAGAAATTCCTCCTCATCTCCTTTCTAAAGGTACGTCATTTCATTCTGAGTCTGTGCCCTCTGGTTCTAGACTCTCCCACTCGTGGAAACATCCTCTCCACATCCACTCTGTCCAGGCCTCCAAGGAGGTGCTGCCTTACTTTGGAAACAATAAACTGAGCACAATTTTGCAAAGATTCTTTCACCCCAAGTAATCTGATCCAAATTTATCGCTTGTTGAGTATTTCTAAACTGAGATATCTACTTATGTTGCTGTTGGTTGGCCTGCTGTGTGGAAATTGCCTCTGATGTTCTACATTGACTAGAGGAAAGTCATTGTTTCTAAATTGCTTTGAGACATCATATTATTATATTTTCATATGAGGTAGGAGGCCATTTCAGCCCACAAAGTCTATGCCGACTCACAAAGCAATCCATTTCCCACTAATTTTCCCTGATTCCTATTATATAGTCCTAGAGCCATACAGTGAGCAATGAGGCCCTTCGGCCCAACTAGCCCACACCGGCCAACATGTCCCATCTACACTAGTCCCACATGCCTGTGTTTGGCCCACATCCCTCTAAACCTGTCCTATCCATGCACCTATCTAACTGTTTCCTAAACATTGCTGCAAAAAGGCCATGGAGGCCAAATCAATGGATATTTTTAAGGCAGAGATTGACAGATTCTTGATATGTCTGGGGCTACTGGGAGAAGGCAGGAGAAAGAGGTTGAGAGGGAAAGATACATCATCCATGATTGAATGGGGGAGTAGATTTGATGGGCCGCATGGCCTAATTCTGCTTGTGTACCTTCTGACATTCTGGCAAGCCTTTTGCTCGCTCTTTGACCTCTCCTCAGGTGAAGGACATGCATTGGGGCGGAGTTGATCCCACCATCCCGCAGTCGGTCTGCAGCCTGCCCTGCAAGGCTGGCGAGAGGAAGAAGACGGTGAAAGGGGTGCCCTGCTGTTGGCACTGCGAGCGCTGCGAAGGCTACCACTACCTGGTGGACGAGTCGACCTGCCAAATGTGCCCGTTCAACCGCAAGCCCAACACCAACGGCACCGACTGCCAGCTCATCCCCATCATCAAGCTGGAGTGGCACTCCCCGTGGGCCATCGTGCCCGTCTTCATCGCAATGCTTGGCATCATCGCCACCACCTTTGTCATCACGACCTTCATCCGCTACAACGAGACCCCCATAGTCAGGGCGTCCGGCCGGGAGCTAAGTTATGTCTTGCTGACTGGAATATTCTTGTGCTATGCTGTCACCTTCCTCATGATTGCCACCCCCGATATCATTCTCTGTTCCTTCCGTCGGATCTTCCTGGGGCTGGGCATGTGCATTAGTTATGCCGCGCTGCTCACCAAGACTAACAGAATCCACCGAATCTTTGAGCAAGGTAAGGCTTCGGTCTCAGCTCCCAAGTTCATCAGCCCGGCCTCCCAGCTGGTGATCACCTTTAGCCTCATTTCCCTCCAGCTCCTGGGAGTCTTCATCTGGTTCGCTGTGGATCCTCCTCACACCATCGTGGACTACGGTGAGCAGCGGACTGTGGACCCGGAGAAGGCCAGGGGCGTCCTCAAGTGTGACATTTCTGACCTCTCTCTCATCTGTTCCCTGGGGTACAGCATTCTGCTGATGGTCACATGCACTGTGTACGCAATTAAAACCAGAGGCGTTCCCAGAGACCTTCAACGAAGCCAAACCCATTGGTTTCACCATGTACACCACCTGCATTATATGGTTAGCTTTTATTCCAATATTTTTTGGCACAGCCCAGTCCGCAGAAAAGGTGAGTGTTTTCATACCTTTTTAATGCCTTGCAAAATTGTGAGCAGTTTTTTTAGGCCCCATAGCTGAGGAAGGATGTGCTGGCTCTGGAAGGGATGCAGAGGGGATTTACGAGAATAAGAGGGGATTTACGAGAATGAGGGGGGGGGGGGGGGGGGGGGGGGGTACCTCATTGAAACTTACCGAACAGTGAAAGGCCTGCGTAGAGTGGACATGGAGGGGATGTTTCCACTGGTGGGAGAGTCTTGGACCACAGGCCAAAGACTCGGAATAAAAGGACGTACCTTTAGAAGGAAGATGAGGAGGAATTTATTTAGTCAGAGGGTGGTGAATCTGTGGAATCTGTGGAGGCCAAGTCAATGGATATTTTTAAGGCAGAGATTGATAGATTCTTGATTTGTAGGGGTGTCAGGCGTTATGGGGAGAAGGCAGGAGAATGGGGTTAAGAGGGAGAGATAGATCAGCCATGATTGAATGGCAGAATAGACATGATGGGCCGAATGGCCTAATTCTGCTCCGATCACGTGAACACGAACTTATGATACGTTTAAGAAGGAGCTTAATACGTACATTAGGGAGAAACAAGTAGACTGTTGTGCTGATTGGGATTGAGTGAGTGAAAATGGAGGAGTATGTGGAGCATAAGCAGAGGCATGGATAAATTAGAGATAATAGCCTTTTTCTGCTGAAATTTTCAGGTGAACATGTAACAGAACATCAATTTTTAAATCTAATTTTTATCCCTTGAGTTATTCTAAAGAATCGTGCTCATAGAATAACGATTGCATGAATAAAAGTTGCATTATATATTCCTTATATTTGCTTGTGTCACACCAGTATTACTTTGATCACTCGACATATTTATTAATAGTGACAAGCAGAAATATGGTTTACATTAGGGAGCGTTGAAGGTTGAGACATATGAAAGGATATTTTACTGCAAGCTAACCTTGATTGCTTTAACATAGCTGTCTTTTAGACCCCTAGAGTCGCACAGCACTGAAACAGGCCCTTCGCATTAATGCTGACCAAGAGACTCCATCTAATCTAGTCCCATTTCCCCACATTTGATCCCTTTCCCTCCAATCTTTTCCTATCCATTCACTTGTCCAAGAGTCTTTTTAATGCTAACACACAATTTGCCTCAACAACCTCTTCTGGCAGCTCATTCAGTATACCCACTGAACACTGAATGAAAAATCTCCTCCTTAGGTTCCTATAAAACCGTTCCCCTCTCACCTTAAACCTATGAACTCTGGTTCTTCTTCTTTCGTGTCCATCTTCCATGTTTCAAATGTTGACATCGCTGTCGTAGTCCGTCCTGAAAAGGACGCAAGCTGCCGGCGACAATCAGTGGGAGCCGTCACTTGTTGCAATAGATGACGGTGGCAGCAGAATTACTCAGGATACTTCCAGTTTCCAGCCCCACGACGTGAACGCTTCTGCTACGGGGCCACTCTGATTCTTGATTCCCCTACTCTAGCTAATAAAACTCTATGCATTCACCACATCTGTTCCCTTCATGATTGTGTGCACTTCTATAAGATCAGCCCTCACCCTCTAAAGGAATAGTCAGAGCCCACCCAGCCTCTCCCTACAGCTCAGGCCCTCGAGCCCTGGTGACATCCTTGTAAATCTCCTCCGCACTCTTTCCAGCATTAGTATAAAAGGGGTATGTGTTGGGGTGAACAGTACGGCAGATGAATCACTCACTGTGTTGAAAGTAGGGTGTCAATCAATTGTTCAGCAGCTTTCACAACCTCGGGAAGCTTGCATAAGCTCTCAATGCATTGATGTACAATTAGATGTTTCCGAGGAGCAGTGACAAAAGTAATGCTGGAAACGCCTTAGTAAGCTTGTACATGAGGTTCTACAGACACTAATAAGATGATGACCAGAGTTTCATTTGTGCTGCTTGAGAGCTTGGGCAGCTTACAGCCCAGTGTTGTGAATATTGATTTCTCTCACTTCAGGTAGCCCCGGCAATCCCTCTCTCTCTATCCCTCCCCCACCCATGTAGCACTGGCTTCTCGTTTTCACCCTACAAACAGCCTGTTTCTTTTATCGTCGTTACATTTTTGCATATATTTCATATATTGTTCTTTATCTCTCCACATTACCGTCTATATCTCTCATTTCCCTTACCCCTAACCAGGCTGAAGAAAGGTCTCGACCCATTCCTTTTCTCCAGAGATGCTGCCTGTCCCGCTGAGTTACTCCAGCTTTTTGTGTCTATCTGAGAGTTAATTATTCTTCAGTTATAGTTATTATAAGTGTGTGATTATATCTCGTACAATGATATGATATATGTTTAGTTTAGTTGATAGTCACGTGTACTGAGGTACAGTGAAAAGAGTCAAGAGTGTTTTATTGTCATGTGCCCCAGATAGAACAATGAAATTCTTACTTGCTGTAACACAACAGAATATACAAACATAGTATGATATGACAAACGAGAGAGAGAACGGAAGAGCTTAGTGTGTGTATATATACACATACTCACATCATACCCATTAATAATAAGTCTATTGTAGTTCAGAGCCTATATGAGGTTGTAGTGTTTAATAGCCCGATGGCTGTAGGGAAGAAGCTGCTCCTGAACCTGGACGTTACGGTTTTCAGGCTTTTGTTGCGTGCTAACCAGTCAGCAGAAGGACAAGGCATGATAAAACATGACCAATTATACGATATAATTATATAGTTGTATATCATACTACAGGTCCACCACTGATTTCCAGCACCCTTTGTTCCAGAGCTTTTCTGGTTCATCCGTTTTGCCGGACCAACAGAGGTCACGGCTTTGCGGGGGGACCGAGATACCGGCCCCACAAAGTTGGCCTCAGAAGTCGGCTGTGTTTATACTTGTTTCAAATGATCCCGATATATCTTCCTAAAAATTTTTTTAAGAAAGTGGACTCTATAGTTACCAATTTTATTTGGGATTATAAGAACCATAGAATAATTAAAAAGCATTTATGTAAATCAAAAATGAATGGAGGTTTTGCATTGCCTAATTTTATGTTTTATTATTGGGCAGTTAATGTAAAAAATATGAATTTCTGGTTGGAAGAACTAGATAAACAACCAAATTGGTTAAAAATGGAAAAGGAAGACTGTTTACCTTTCGAAATTAGCTCGATTCTATTTGCTAACACTACAATACATAAGAAAATTTATAGAGGAAACCCAATAATAGAAAGTGGTATTTGGAAACAATTAAAAAAAACATTAAAATTACAGAATACACCACTAGCTCTTCCAATTGTAAACAATATTACTTTTAAACCTTCATTGATGGGTAAAGGTTTTTTAAAATGGAAGAATTATGGAATAAATAAGATTGGTGATCTCTACAGGGAAAGTTTATTTCTCTCATTTCAGGAATTACAACAAAATTATGGATTACACTCCAAAGAATATTTTAGATATCTACAAATTAGAGATTATGATAAATCAAATACATTAGATTTTAGGAATAGAAAGACAGAAATTTTAGATGAATGTCTAAATAAACATCCGAATACAGAAAAATTTATATCATATATTTATAATATTTTACTGGAAAATGATTTACCAAATACGGATAAATATAGACAAGCATGGGAAAACGAATTAGGTCAAGTAATTAGTAGAGAAGTATGGAATGAAAGTTTACAACATATACACCACTGCTCATTAAATGCCAGACACTCCTTGATACAATTTAAAGTTATACATAGATTACACTTCTCAAAATCCAAATTAAACAGAATTTTCTCAAATGTTTCCGCTATATGTGATAAATGTCAACAATTAGAAGCTAATCTAATGTATTCATTCACAAAATGTACAAAAATTACTAATTTTTGGACAGAAATTTTTAAGATAATCTCAATTGTAGTTAATGCAAATTTAATTCCAGACTCAAAATTAATTATATTGGGAATATTAGAAACAAATCAGATACTAACAACACAACAAATAATTTTTATTGGTTATAGTTTAATAATTGGAAAAAAATTAATACTAAGATTTTGGAAAGGTCCCATATCCCCTACAATCAAAATGTGGATTACAGAAATGTCGGAGACACTTCACCTGGAACGATTACGACTTGTCCTAATGGACAGGTTAGATCAATTCAGAGGAATATGGTCTCCATTTATTGAATATTTAAAGAGTTAAGATGGTCCGGTTCGAGGCCCTGACTGAAGCCTGAATGAAGGAATAGATGAAGAATTATATACAATAGATCATGAATATATCTCCAATGAAGAATATCTTGTTTAATACTCCACTCATTTTATTTATCTCTTTTTTATTTCTCTTTCTCTTTATTACCTATCTCTATTTCCTACTGTTATAAAATAAAAAATAATATAGAAGTACAAATAAGATTGACTGTAAATTTTAAAAATATTAAGAATGTATGTCACGAATAATATTTTCTTTTTCTTTGATTTGATATGATTTCTTCTTAATATGTAATTACTTCTAATAAAAATATTTTACAAAAAAAAAGAAGTCGGCTGTGGGAACGGATCTGCCGGCTCCAGAGCCTCGGCCGCAGGGGGCAAATGCGACCCACTGATTGCCCGCGGAAGTCCCGATGAGGTTGAGGCTGACCCTTCACCCTGCCTAGGAGGCACATTTTCGGGGGGAGACTTCCGGGGGAGGGATTTTGTCCAGATTAATGGGGGGGGGGGGGGTTCCCAGATTCCAGTTGCCGTAAAATCGGTGGTGGACCTGTACATCAATATATATTATCTATTGTCTATATCATCGTGTGATATGAATGTATGGTTATATTTAATCCAATCACTATATAACACAGGGCGGCATGGTGGCACAGTGGTCGAGTTGCTGTCTTACAGTGCCCAGTGACCCAGGTGTGATCCTGACCACAAACTCTGCTTTCTGCACAGAGTTTGTACATTCATTTCCGGGTGCTCCAGCTTCCTCCCGCATTCCAACGATATGCAGATTTGTAGGTCAATTAGCCTCTGTTGATTGCCCCTAGTGTGTAGGATGCAAAATTGGGATAAGATAGAAGTCGTGGTCGGCAGAAAAGCCTGTTGCCACGTTGTATCTCTAAAATTACTATATATAGTCATATAGTGATATAATTACATACCACCATATGATATAGTAATATATAATCACTAGTATTTGTGATAATATGTGATTATCACTAGTGATAATGACTAAATGTTACTTTGTAATCTCTATCACTCCCCTCCCAAGAAACAGCATGGAACATATTCCCATTGAAGAGGGAGAGCCATAATTTGTTATATTACGTATCATATGTTGTATCATAATACATCAGCGGGCGGCACGGTGGCGTAGCGGCAGAGCTGCTGCATTACAGCGCCAGAGACCCGGGTTCGATCCTGACTACGGGCGCTGTCTGTACGGAGTTTGTACGTTCTCCCCGTGACCTGTGTGGGATTTTCTCCGAGATCTTTGGTTTCCTCCCACCCTCCAAAGACGTACAGGTTTGTAGGTTAATTGTCTTGGTATGAGTGTAAATTGTCCCTCGTGTGCGTGGGATAGCGTTAACGCGCGGGGATCGCTGGTCGGTGCGGACTCTGTGGGCCGAAGGGCCTGTTTCCGCAGTGTATCTCCCAGACTAAACTAAACTATATGAAAGGCAGGAACTTTCACAATGCAAGACACAAAATGCTGGAGTAACTCAGCTGGACCGGCAGCATCTCTGGATAGAAGGGATGGGTGACGTTTCGGATCGAGACCCTTCTTCAGATTCTCAGTCTGAAGAAGGGTCTCCACCTGAAACTTCCCCTATTCCTTCTCTCCAAAGATGCTGCCTGTCCCGATGAGTTACTCCAGCATTTTGTGTCTATCTTTGGTTTAAACCAGCGTCTGCAGTTCCTTCCTACACTCTTTCACAATACACCCCTCCCTCAGCACTGAAGAGGCAACTTAGACAGTGACTAAATGGTGAGTTGATATTTTGTGGGGTTTCTCATTTGAAATCATGGTGAAGGTATACCACCAAAGCAAAGAGTTTCAGCTGAATAAAAGGAGAAATACAGTTGATGTCAGATCTCAGTACATTGAAAGCAATCGAAGAAAGACTGTTCGATAGCAAAGACATTTGGGCAGAGGGCTGAAATAATTGCTGCTGGATTTTGTCTCCAAATTAGCAATTAATTGGAATAAGTTTCTTCATTTGTAATTATGAGGTGCTAGACCAGATATTTCCTAAAAAATAAAAGCAAAACATGTGTAGATAGGAACTGCAGATGCTGATATATACCGAAGATAAACACAAAGTGCTGGAGTAACTGAGCGGGTCAGGCAGCATCTCTGAACAAAAAGGATGGGTGATGTTTTGGATTTGGACCCTCCTTCAGACTGAGGGTAGAGGGGAGGGAACTGGAGGTAAGAAAATAACACCCTCCAGCGCTCTTGCCTCCAATTCCCTCCCGTCCACCTTCAGTCTGAAGATAAAGTCAACCCTTGCACCCTAATGGGCAGCACGGCTGGTAGAGCTGCTGCTTCACGTCACCAGAGACCTGGGTTCGATCCTGATCACGGGTGCTGTCTGATTGGAGTTTGCACGCTCTCCCTGTGACCGCGTGGGTTTCCCCCGGTTTCCTCCAACACCCTCTCGAAGCAAGGATTTGTAGTTTAATTGGCCTCAGTAAAATGACCCAAGTTTGTGCAGAGTGGGTGTCAAAGGGAGATGACATAAAACTAGCGTGAGCGGGTGATCGATGGTCAGCGTGGGTTCAGTGGGCCGAAGGGTCTGCTTCTACGCTGCATCTTTCAAACAGTCAACCAATTTCCATGTTGCCCGTGTCTGCTATTATCTCCCTGAGGTAATTTGTGCTGAATTGTCAATTCTTGTTTTAGTCTCGTTTACAGATACAGCGCGGAAACAGGCCCTTTGGCCCACCGAGTCCGTGCCGACCAGCGACCCATGCACATTAACACAATTTATAATTTTTACCAAGCCAATTAACCTACAAACCTGCACGTCTTTTGGAGTGTGGGAGGAAACCAGAGCTCTCGGGGAAACCCACGCAGGTCACGGGGAGAACGTACAAACCCCGTACAGTCAGTACCGGTAGTCAGGACCAAACGTGGTCTCTGGCGCTGGGTGGCAGCAACTCTACCGCTGAGCCATCTTGTTGACTCGGAGGAGATTCGTTCTATGGCCGTTACCCACAGAAAACACATGGAGAATAGTTGCGAGAAAGGAGATTTCTCTCCCATCGTTCGCTGTGTACCCCACAATATACTTTACATTTTCTGCAGTTCATCGAGAAAAATAGTACTATACAATTGTTGGACAGGTTTTAGAAATGCACTATCTACGCTGCAGTGTTAAGTCACGATCAATCTGTACTCTTGAATTCACTTGGATGGACTTTACTAAAGCATCAATGATTTCTTATTTAAATTTGCGGAATGACAATCATTCTCTTCCAGACATTAACTTTCCTCCTGTTAACTCCTTTATACCACATTTGGAGCAAATATAATGCAAAACAACGTCCCATTATTTATATTGGTCTTGGACATTTGAACTTCTTGGGAATGATTTTGATAATTTAGTTTTAATTTTCTGTAACCTGGGGGGCACGGTGGCGCAGCGGGAGAGCTACTGCTTCTCAGCGCCAGAGACCCGGGTCCGATCCCAACTACGGGCGCTGTCTGTAGGGAGTCTGTAGGGCTCCCACACTCCAAACATGTACAGGTTTGTGGGTTAATTGACTTGGTATCAATGTAAAATTGTCCCTAGTGTGTATAGGATAGTGTTAGTGTGCGGGGATCGCTGGTCGGCACGGACTCAGTGGGCTGAAGGGCCTGTTTCCGCGCTGTGTCTCTAAATTAATCTAAAAAAACGAAACTGTTTACATTCTGAGATTCTTTCCCAACACTGGTTCTTTATTTGTCATATGTAGTGAAGTGCAGTGAAGTTCAGGATCGACACAAAATGCTGGAGTAACTCAGCAGGACAGGCAGCATCTCTGGAGAGAAGGCATGGGTGACGTTTCGGGTTGAGACCCTTAGGTCAGACCCAAAACATCCCCTGGTAGACAAAAATTGCTGGAGAAACTCAGCGAGTGAAGCAGCTTCTATGGAGAGAAGGAATAGGCGACGTTTCGGGTCGAGACCCTTCTTCAAAACATCCCCTATTCCCTTTCTCCAGAGATGCTGCCTGACCTGCTGAGTTACTCCAGCATTTTGTGTCCAACCCCCCATAAACTTTATATTTTTTACTGAAAATGCATCTGTCTTCATCCCTCGAAACCTTTCTGCCGATGGGAGGATTTAGATGACGTCCCCCATGTGAAGTTGGGGTTCTTAATGGTGCTAACATGAGTTCCAATGTGCATAGAGAAAACATAATGGCATGAGTTTTCTCTGACAGTCAGAGGAACATTTGCCTTTGTAATACTCTGACACCTGGATGATCATTTGAGTTCTTAGTGGCAAGATAGATACAAGTCTGATACACTGGCATGGCCATCCACCGTGGATGATGTATAGGCAATTATACCTTTTGTCTCAAACTGATGGGAATGGCTGAAAGATTTCATATAATCAGGCGCATATTAAATTTGCTCAACCTTGAAGCTTTGGAAGAAGGATGGAGAGATGTCGTGGCTGAACAGTTAAAACAGCTGTTTTATCAACAGTTTGAATACCCAACTGGTTGAGTTGAATGAGGTATGATCGTTATCCATATTTATATTGTAAGCACCAGCAAACAATGTCTTATCTGTTTCAGATTATTATCCTTGCCATTACGACAGGGAAAGATTTCCATATTTCAGAGCGACAAAATGAAGTGTGTTTCATTTGACTTTTAATATGATTCTCATAGAGTCAGGCAACATGTAAAATGGGCCCTTTGGCTCAACAAATCTGGGCCTCATCTAAGCTAGTCCCACATGCCTGTGTTTGGCCCATATCCCTCTAATCCATGTACCTGATCAAGTATTGCCTGGTGGCGCAGAGGCAGAGTTGCTGCCTTACAGTGCCAGGGACCCCAGTATGTACTGACTACTAGTGCTGTCTGTACCGACTTTGTACATTTTCCCACCGTGACCGCATGTGTCTTCCCCCGATGCTCCCTTTTCCTCCCACTATCCAAATACATACAGGTTTGTAGGTTTAATTGGCTTCGGTAAAGATTGTAAATTGTCCCCAGTGTGTGTAGGATGGTGCTAGCGTACGGGGATCGCTGGTCGGCGCGGACTGCTTCTGCTCTGTATCTCTAAATTAAACTAAACTATTCTGCCACATAATACCACATTCACAAGAAGAGAGCCATTGAAAGAAACAACTGTGTAAGTACGGGTGCCACGGAGCAGGAGAGACCAAGACCCACTATGTCATTGCGATGAACATGTCTTCTGCCAACTTTCTTTGCAATGTTAACACAAAAACTTGGTGATAACATCAAGATTTACGAGTGTTGTATTGTCATTTGTCCCAAAAAGGAACAATTAATTTCTTACTTACACTACTGATGTGTAAATGCTACTAATGCCAAAGACTAGCCAGACTGGCATTCTGCTTGGGTAGTTTATATGCTCGGTGAGGACAAATCTGAACTCCATCTGAGCTCAATCACTTAGAAATGTTCTCATCACCCAACCAACAAGAGCATTCAGCAATAATTAGTCAGACTGGAATTTTCTCCCATGTTTTGTGTGCAGGCCATACCTAGGCAAGTTTCCATATTGTTGGGCAGATGCCATTGTTTGAACTGTACTGGAGAAAATCATAAATTCATAAATTCTTGGAGCAGAATGAGGCCATTCAGCCCATCTAGTCTACTCGGCCATTCAATCAACCATTCCCTCTCAACCCCTCTTCTGCCTTCTCCCCATAACCCCTGACACCCATACTAATCAAAAATCGGTCAATCTCCAACTTAAAAGTATCCATTAACTCGGCCTCCACAGCCCTCTGTGACGAATGAACTCCATAGATCACCGCCCTCTGACTACAAAAATTCCTCCTCGTCACTTTTCTAAAAGTAACTCTTTTTTTTCTGAGGCTATGGCCTCTGGTCCTAGACTCTCCCACAAGTGGAAACATCCTCTCCACATCCACTCTATCCAGGCCTTTAACTATTCGGTAAGTTTCAATGAGGTCCCTCCTCATCCTTCTAAACTCCAGCGATTACGGGCCCAGGGCCGACAAACGCTCATCATGTGTTAACCCAATCATTCCTGGGATCATTCTCGTAAACTGGACCCTCTCCAAAGCTGACACATCCTTCCTCAGATATGGAGCCCCAAACTGCTCACAATACTCCAAATGTGGCCTGACCAGAGCCTTATTAAAGCCTCAGGATTACATCCAAGCTGGGATAGAGGCTGAGTTAGTTTTCGAGCCCAGGAGTCTAGGATTATGGCTGGGACACTGTTTGGTCCCCTTCACTGTGTCCAATGCTCTAAACTCTGACCTGATATCATGTGCAATGAGTTGAAATGGCTGAAGATTGACCTCTGTCATGGTGGAGATCTCAGTTGGTAGCTGAAGTAGGTCATGCCTGAGCTGAACATAGGAGTGAGTCTACAATTAGAGATGTAATAACTACAACTAGAGAAGAAAGAAAAATCATGTCTGACTAATCCCGTGGAGTTTGACGAAGTGACTGGTGGAATAGCTTATCGATGGATGCCTTACCTTTAGATTTCCTTTTCAATACAGGAGATCTTGTCCAAGTGTGTCAGCTATGACTGGTGGGACCGATGCTCGTAACCAAACTTTAGTTTAGTTTAGAGATACAGCGGGGAAACAGGCCCTTCGGCCCACCGAGTCTGCGGGGACCATCAATCCCTGCTCACCAATGCTATCCTACACGCACTAGGGTCAATTCACAATTATCCCAAAGCCAATTAACCTACAAACCTGATCGTCTTTGGAATAAGAGAGGAAACCGGAGATCCCTGAGAAACCCCACGCAGGTCACGGGGAGAACGTGCAAACTCTGTGCAGCCAAATTATATCAAAGATGGAACTGTTTCATTTTGAAAATTGCTGACGAGTTGGGATTGTGAGTCGGAAGAAGGATGTGAAAGACCTCAGGGCTTCAGTCTTCCGAATCTATCAGCAAGTCACAGTTTGATGCAAGTGCATAGAGACTTGGGACGCTACTGCTAAACTACAGCAATCCTGAACTGTTGATGATGGACGTTGAGATCCCATCCAATTTTTTTTTTTAGAGTATTCATTCATTGAGGGGCTCTTTATTTCTTGATTAGTAAAGGTGACAGGGCTTACGGGGAAAAGGCAGGAAAATGGGGTTGAGAGGGAAAAGATAGATCAGCCATGATTGAATGGTGGAGTAGACTTGATGGGCCAAATTCTGCTCTGAGAACATATGAAGTTATGAACTCTTTTGATCCGATCACCTTGATTAAGTGTAGATGCACAGCACCACCTTGGAAATGCTACTGAACCAGAATGATAGTGGGGCTTAGAGGATTCAGTGATGGCCACATTGCATGGTCATGAAGGTTGACAATAGCAAATGTTTTGTAAATGTTGAATAGATACAATTATCTTCTAATTGTGGACAGAATTGAGGGCCACCATTTTGTGATTGAGGTTGGCGTGCTCAGGCCTTACACTCCAAGGACGTACAGATTTGTAGTTCAATTGGCTTGGTATAAGTATAAATTGTCCCTAGTGTGTGTGTGTGTAGGATGGCGCTCATGTGCAGGGGATCGCTGGTCGGCACGGACTCGGTGGGCCGAAGGGCCTGTTTCCGCGCTGTATCTCCAAACCAAACCAAAGTTGGGTTCTAAGCAGGGGTGAAATTAGGAAGCGCTTTCAGAGATCTGGCAAAATAATGAAAGTACGTTATCCTCTTCATCCAAATCAATGTAAATGCAGAATGACTTGAAACTTGCAAGAGCTGAAATTGAAATTTAGCTGGTGACGGATTTCAAGAGAAGTAAACCAAATGCAGATAAATTGAATCAATGTACAGATTAATCACAATTTGGGAATTGGAGTCAAACAGGCTCCAGGAGCTGAATGGTGCTTTTTATGTTTATGCCCCAAAAGACCGGTTTTAAGATGAGATCAAAGGTATTGCTCTTTTGTTCTTAAGATTCTGTTATAGAATTCTACTTCACTCTGTGCTGTTAATAGGTATTTTGGAAGCTTTTGTGTTTTATAACTTGATTGCAACCTTATTTCTGCAGGGTTTAATCTCAAAGGATGCTTAGACTTGGCAGAAAATTATTCACCGGTTCATTCGTGGAATAGCAAATGCAACTATTAGGAGAAGCTGCCATCAATTTAACTTTAGTTGAAGTGCAAATGGATGGGTTCTTTATCACGGCGTTTTTAAGCCGTGTTCCTTGACCTTTTGTGCTCTGTTTTCGCAATGGTGTGACTGGATTGTTGACCAAGATCGCGGGGGACAGCCAGTTTGGATACTCTGCTGCTTTTGTGCAGAAGGTTTATTGAAGGGTGGTGTTGGTGGAGGGGGGGGGGGGGGCACGGTGACAAGATTAGGGGACCGGTCTTCAAAATTGAAGTACAGTGAAACTTCTTCTCATAAAGGTTGTAAATCTCTGGAGTCCTTTACCCATACAACGTGGATACTGGCCCTTCGGCCCAACTTGCCCATGCCGACCAACGTGTTCCACCTGTACTAGTCCCACCTGCCCGCGTTTGGCCCATAACCCTCTGAACCTGTTGCATCCATGGACCTACTTCACTGGGCCTGACTGGTCTTGATGACAAACGTCTGAAACATAGAAACTAGGTGCAGGAGTAGGCCATTCGGCCTTCGAGCCTGCATCGTTTTCCATTCAATATGACCATGGCTGATCAATCCAACTCAGTATCCCGTACCTGCCTTCTCTCCATACCCTCTGATCCCCTTAGCCACTAGGGCCATATCTAACTCCCTCTTAAATATAGCCAATGAACTGGCCTCAACTACCCTCTGTGGCAGAGTTCCAGAGACTCACCACTCTCTGTGTGAAAAAAGTCTTCCTCATCTCGGTCTTAAAGGATTTCCCCCCTTATCCTTAAGCTGTGACCCCTTGTCCTGGACTTCCCTAACATCGGGAACAATCCCCAACATTGGGAACAAAATTCTGAAGAAGGGTCTTGTCCCAAATCGTCACCCATTCCTTCTCTCCAAACATGCTGCCTGTCCTGCTGAGTTACTCCAGCATTTTATAGACAATAGACAATAGGTGCAGGAGTAGGCCATTCGGCCCTTCGAGCCAGCACCTGTGTCTATCTTTGGTTTAAAACAGCATCTGCGGTTCCTTCCCAAACATGCGCTGTCTAAATGTTTCTTAATCGTTGCAATAGTCCCTGCCTCAGCTGTTGACGGAAAGGTGTTGTCAAGCTGGAAATGGTGCAGAGAAGATTTACGAGGATGTTGCCAGGACCCGAGGGCCTGAGCTTTATGGAGAGGTTGAGCAGGTTGGGACTATTCATTGGAACACTGGAGCATGAGGGGTGACCTGTAGAGGTGTGCAACATCATGAGAAGAATAGATTGGGTGAACACACAGAGTCTCTTGGCCAGAGGAAGAGAACCGAGAACCAGAAGATATAGGTTTAAGGTGAGGGGGGGGGGAGACCCTGAGGGGTAACATTTTTACCCAAAGGGTGGTCGGTGCACGGAACGAGGTAGGAGGAAAAAAAAACTTCTGTAAGGATGGAGAAAGTATTCTGAAATAAATTCACCTTTAAACCAAAGGGGAATTGAAGTAACATTCACTTACATCGCATATGGGAATAAATATTGATTGGACTAGAGTGTCATGTGGTGGACTATTGATCCGAGGTCTTCAGAAATAAACAGTATGTCTTAACAGGACCACAAACTGGAGTCATTGATCATAATTTTTATTACATTAACCAAAGATCAATGAACTTGCTTTCTTCCATTAAAGTACATTCAATACTTTCATTGCATTTATTTTATAAACAGCTGTTTCTTTTTTAGTTTACTTCAGCGATACAGCGTTTAAACAGGCCCTTCGGCCCACCGAATCCGCGCCGACCAGCGATCCCCGCACATTAACCCTATCCTACACGCACTAGGGACAATTCACAATGATACCAGGCCAGTTAACCTACAAACCTGTACGCATTTGGAGTGTGGGACGAAACCCCAGAGCACCCGGAGAAAACCCACCTGGGTCACGGGGAGAGCGTACAAACTCCGTACAGAGAGCAGCCGTGGTCAGGATCGAACCCGGGGCGCTGGGAGGCAGCACCTCTACCGCTGTGCCACCTTGCTGTTGTTTGGGGCGGAAGGTGGAATTGGTGGGAATGAGCTCTGAAGTTATCGTGCCACTTTCTGCTGCAGCATCGTGGTGGGTCGGGCATCATTAATGCCGCACGGCCTTTCTTCATCATGGCTGACTGGCTGAGAGCTTTCTTCCACAGAGATGAAATGCTTCACCTCTGCCTGACCGACCACACAAAGACTGAGAGGAGTACTGATTTGAATTCGCCAAACTCAGTAAGCAAATTGGAGTGACAGACAACCCCAGGGCTTAAAATCCTTACAATGACAAGGAGCTAAGCAGAGTTTCCCATGACACGGCTGAGTGAAGCTAGAGCATTTACTGCATTTACTGCCGTGTGCAAGGATGTACACAGTTGGATCATTTTCTCCAGTGCTATTGTTAAAACTAAACAAAACAAAATTGTGGAGCAAACTGGCAGAGCCATCCAGCCCTTGTTTAGATTTGTACAGCACGGAATCTGGCCCTTCAGCCCAATTTGCCACTGTTTAAGAATAAGGGGTAAGCCATTTAGAACGGAGATGAGGAAATACTTTTTCACACAGAGCGTTGTGAGTCTGTGGAATTCTCTGCCTCAGAGGGCGGTGGAGGCCATTTCTCTGGATACTTTCAAGAGAGAGCTAGATAGGGCTCTTAAAGATAGCAGAGTCAGGGGATATGGGGAGAAGGCAGGAAAGGGGTACTGATTGTGGATGATCAGCCTTGATCACATTGAATGGCGGTGCTGGCTCGAAGGGCCGAATGGCCTACTATTGCACCTATTGTCGATACCGGCCAACATGTCCCATCTACACTAGTTTCACCTGCCTGTCTCTCTAACCCTGTCCTATCCATGTACCTGTCCAAATGTTTTTTAAATGTGGCGATGGTACCTGCCTCAACCACCTCCTCCTGCAGCTCGTTCCATACACCCACCATCCTCTGTGTGAAAAATGTACCCCTCAGATTCCTTTTAAATCTTCCCCCACCCCCCCCCTCACCTTAAACCTATATCCTCTGGTTCTCGAATCTCCTACTCTGGGAAGAGACTCTGTGCGTCTACCCGATCTATTCCTCTCATGATTTTGTACACCTCTATAAGATCACCCCCCATCCTCCTGTACTACTATTCCTTGGAGTGCAGGAGGATGAGGGGTGATCTTATAGAGGTGTACAAAATCATGAGAGTCCTAGCCTGCTCAACCTCGCCCTACAGCTCAGGCCCTCGAGTTCTGGCAACATCTTCGTAAAGCTTTCAGCATGTTTTAGGGGAACAAAATGGAACTGGATAGAATGACTTATGTGGAATCACTTTCTATTATATTAACTCAACATCACATCATTACTGACTGGAAAATAACAGTGAGCAAGAGTGTAGTATTTGAATTGACAAGGTGCCAGTGCTTGTAAGGAACATACACTGTCAATGAAATCTGAGGTGAAAGCTTTTATTTAGTGGACATCCTTGGAACATTTATTTACTTGTAACATTACTGGCTCAGCTGTACCATCATGGTGCATATTGTGTGATTATAATTGGATGATGATGTTAGACCTGACACCATCAGCCTTCAAGTTGCCAAACTGACCTTCCATTCTTTTCCATTTTCAGCATATGATTGAATGCACATGAAGCTGCGGGTACATACCGTTCTTAAATCTTGTGGCACTTAAATGGATTGATGTCAATTTCTTCCTGACCATTCCACCATAAGAAAATGTGGAGAGACTTTTTTTAGTTTAATTTAGATACGAGGTACAGCGCGGAAACAGGCCCTTCGGCCCACCGAGTCCGCACCGACCAGCGATCCCCCGTACACGAAAGCTATCCTACACACACGGGGGACAGTTTACAACTTTTATCAACCTAATTGATCTACAAACCTGTACATCTTTGGATGTGGGAAGAAACCGGAGTTCACGGGGAAAACCCCACACAGGGCGAATGTGCATACTCCGCGCAGACAAGCACCCACAGTTGGGGTCGAACCTGGGTCTCTGGCGCTGTAAGGCAGCAACTCTACCGCTGCGCCGTCGTGCGGACCTATCGCGTCTTGGTTGCTGCAGCAAAAATCGTACTAGGACCAAGAGCTGGGCCACCAGCTGCACGAGATTCAGTGTCTCAATTCCCTGTGGTAATGTTTGGACTATGGAAATATGACTAATGACAGGAGGGTTTAACATTTTGGGAAATTAAACATTTTCTTTGAAAGGCAAAGAATCGTTTCAGCATAATAACTGTGCCTTCATCACTAATGGGTGGCGCAGTGGCACAGCTGATGAAGCCGCTGCCTCACAGCGCCAGAGACCTGGGTTCAATCCCAAACTAGGGTGCTGGCTGTGTGGAGTTTGCACGTTCTCCCTGTGACCGCGTGGGTTTTCTCCGGCTGCCCCGGTTTCCTCCCACATCCCTAAAAATGTGCGGGTTTGTAAGTTAATTGGCTTCTGTAAATCGTCTCCAGTGTGTGGGGAGGGAATGTGAAAATGGGATAATGTGGAACTAGTTGGAACAGGTGATCGATGGACTTGGTGGGCCAAAGGGCTTGTTTCCATGCGGTATCATTACACCAAACTCACAAAGCAATAAAAAGTGGGCCATGACTGTGAAATTAAATAACAGAGACCGTTGAATAGGCATTGGGAGGTTTCAACAGCCGTACTATTAGTGGGCATGATCTTAAATGAGTCTAAAGGGCGGCTTATCTCATTGTCATGTATGAAGGCAAACAATATTTGTATTAATAATTCCACACCTTGGGCTGGCCGCCGCCTTTTGCCACAGTGCAGAGACTCACGTCTGGGTTAGTGCAGGCAATTAGCCGTGCTTAGACATTGCTATGTGACATCAGGGAACTTTAACCCCATTAACACTGTGGAAGTTAATCTGCCATTACCAATATGGCACGTGAGCTGCAGTCCACTCCCTTGAAGGCATGAATGACGTCAGTCCAAACTATTATCTGCAAAGATTGATAACAAAATTTCAATTAGATTTACAATATAATACAAACACACACACACACACACATATATATATATATATATGGCCTACTCCTGCACCTATTTTCTATGTTTCTATGTTTCTATAATATGAGAGATATTAAAAATATGTATATATATATATATATATATATATGTGTGTGTATCATGTATATATATAGATATGTGCACACACACACACACACACACACACACACACACACACACACACACACACACACACACACACACACATATATATATAAATCTATATATATAGATATATATAGATATATATATACACACATATATCTATGGATGCACTACCTGCCCTGATTTATTCTTTTGCCAAACTGGGATGAACAATTGTTGTAGTTCATCCATGCAGTCTTTAAATGCCTTCCATTGCACATCCACTGTCAACCCTTTAAGAATCACTTGCCAATTCACTCCTCATACCTTCAAAGTTACCTTTGTTTGAGTTCAGAACCCTTGTTTCTGGCTTAATTATGTCACTCTCCATCCTAATGAAGAACTCAACCATATTATGGTCACTCTTGCCCAAGAAGACTGCTAACTAACCCTTCCTCATTAATCAATACCCAGTGTAGAATAGCCTGCTCTCTCGTTGGTTCCTCTACATGTTGGTTTAGAAAACTATCCCGCATACATCCCAAGAAATCCTCTTCCTCAGCACCCCTGCCCATTTGATTCACCCAATCTATATGTAGATTGAAGTCACCCATTACAACTGTTTTACCCTTGTTGCACGCATTTCTAATTTCCTGTTTGATGCCATCCCCAACTCCACTACTACTGTTAGGTGGCCTGTACGCAACTCCCAATAGCGTTTTCTGCCCCTTAGAATTTCGCAGCTCTACCCATATCGATTCCACATCCTCCAAGCTAATGTCCTTCCTTTCTATTGCATTAATCTCCTCTCTCACCAGCAACGCTACCCCACCTCCTTTTCCTTTCTGTCTATCCCTCCTGAATATTGAATATCCCTGGATGTTCAGCTCCCAGCCTTGGTCCCCCTGGAGCCATGTCTCCGTGATCCCAACTATAGCATAGTTATTAATAGCTATCTGCATCATTCAACTCATCCACCTTATTACGAATGCTCCTTGCATTGAGACACAAAGCCTTCAGGCTTGTTTTTACAACACTCTTACTCCTTATACAATTATGTTGACAAGTGGTCCCTTTTGATTTTTGCCCTGGAAAGCCACCACCTCTTATTCTCTGTTTATTATTTTTTTCTTCTTTCCCCCCTACATGTTGGGTCTGAGTGCTTCCCTTCCCTACCTCGTGCCTCAGACCCTGTCTACTGGCTTTCTCTATTTGAGTCCCTCCCCCCAACCGTTCTAGTTTAAAGTCCCCCCGGTAGCCTTTGCAAATTTCCCAGCCAGGATACTGGCTCCCCCTCGGGTTCAAGTGCAACCCGTCCTTTTTATACAGGTCACTCCTTCCCCAAAAGAGGTTCTACATGATCCAGAAACCTGAATCCCTGCCCTCTGCACCAGTCCTTCAGCCAGGCATTTATCCTCCACCTTGCTCCATTCCTACTCTCACTGTCGCGTGGCACAGGAAGTAATCCTGAGATTGTTATGTTTGCGGTTCTTTTCCTTGACTCTCTTCCCAACTCCCTAAATTCTCCTTTCAGGATCTCTTCTCTTTTTTTACCTATGTCATTGGTACCAATATGTACCACGACCTCAGGCTCCTCTCCCTCCCTTTTCAGGATATCTTGGACATGTTCAGACACATCCCGGACCCTGGCACCAGGGAGGCAAACTACCATCCAGGTCTCCGGACTGCATCCACAGAATCGCCAATCTGACCCCCTAACTATAGAGTCCCCTATTACTAATGCCCTCCTCTTCTTTTCCTTATCCTTCTGAGCAACAGGGCCGGTGTCTGTACCGCAGGCCAGGTCGCTGTTGCTACCCCCAGGTAGGCTGTCCCCCCCAACAGCACTCAAACAGGAGTACTTATTTCCAAGGTGTACAGCCACTGGTGTACTCTCTAGCGCCTGCCTCTGCCCCTTGCCTCTCCTAACCGTGACCCACGTGTCTGCCTCCTGTTGTTTTGGAGAGACTACCTCCCTGTAACTCCTCTCTATGACCTCCTCACTCTCCCTGACCAGACGGAGGTCATCGAGCTGCTGCTCCAGGTCCCTAACACACTCCTTTAGGAGCCCCATCTCGACACACCTGGTGCAGATGTGGACTTCTGGAGGGCTACCCGACTCCATGACCTCCCACATCTGACATCCAGAACAGTAAGCTGCCCTGGCACTCATACTTCCCTTACCCTAGATACAACACAAAATACAATATACAATACAAAATACAATACAAAATGCAAAGTACAGTACACTACAAACTGCTGGAATCTGACTGTCAATCAGCTGCGTACTCAATTCCACCGATCAGCGGCTTCCTCAAGCCCAGTTAATTGAATCGAACGTTACGGATTTCAGTACTCCTCCCTCCCAACGGCTCCAACAGTTATGTCACACTTCCCCTACAATCAGTCTGAAGAAGGGTTCCGACTCGAAATGTCACCTATCCATGTTCTCCGGAGATGCTGACTGACCCACTGAGTTACTCCAGCATTTTGTGTCTATCTATGGTATAGTTCTTTGTGTCTAGCTGTGGTGTAGTTCATTTTTATTACAGATGTATATTTTATTGAGTATTCAGGGCATGTGCCTGATGTAAGTGTGTTCCTACAGTCACTGCTATAGTTTCCTCTGTTCACTGATGTTTGCAAGGAAGGACAGATGAGTTAAAAAAAAAAAAAACTGGCCTCCCATATTTTGGTGGGGAGGGAGAATGGGCCATTATACTTGGATTTCCATTCAATGCACACCATTATGTTTTTGCACGTGACCTTAAATTGCATTGTTAATGATTTCAGAACAGAAACACAATGTCAACATATGGCAACATCGTTATTTAGCAATATGGTAGATTGGCTTTGGTTAAATGGCAGCTGCCTTATCTCTAGACCAGAAGGTTTAAATCCCATTCTAGACAAGAGATCTACGCTCCCACTGACATCTTGCATGGTGGGCGAAGCCTTCTTTCTTGCCTGTTGAGATGAGAGATCACAGAGCACTAGTTGAAGAGAGAGGGTCTTTCTAGCACCCTGCCCAACATCACTTTAAAAAAAAAACACTTATTTTGATATGTAGCAAAATTCTGCTGGATTTTCTGCAGAACAAACAAAATTTTACCACTAAAAGGCTTAATTAGGTACAAAATGCTTTGTGATTTTCTGAGATCATCCATCAATCTAGTACGTGGCATTCTATAATTTGTAATGTAGAAGGGCACAGATGTGCAGAATGTGATAATTGTATTGACAAAACCAATTTTAAATTAAAAGTTTTAAAATGTAAACTTGAGTGCTTAAATGCAAAACTCCAGATTGCTCATGAACTATTCAGGGCATCACCCGGAGAGAACATCTGTGTACCACACTCAACAATTATATTAACATTTAAATTGACCTAACAGTGCTCCAATTCAAAGATTAACTCTCAGCCAAGGAAATACACGAGCTAATACGCAATAAAACGAAAGGATGCATTAATATTGCAAAGCTGCTCCCTGCTGCAGTTTTGTCTGAGTATTGCATTAGGAACCACAGGCCGGGTTTATTTGGATCTGCTGATCAGAGCTATTGAACTGTATGAGTTCCCTCCACCCGCTAGCCCCCCCCCCCCCCCCCCCCCCCCTTCCTCCTCCTCCCCACCCTCCACCTCCCCATAATGGAGGAAGGAGAAAGGCCAATCATCAAAAAACAACATTGGAAGCCTTTCACACAAAGAATCTTCCATTGTGCTTCTGGAAGTTTAATTTACAGTTCAAATCTTAATTGCAAGTCTGACTTCAGTGGAGCATACCATCAAATCAGTTATGCGTTTTCAATTATTTAATATATTCATGTACTTTCAAAAAATTAACATTTTAGTCAAAATCCGTAATCTTAATATTAGGGTTAAAATGTTTCTCAGCCAAGTTGGGATGCATTTTTTCACATGGCTAACTGATCTAGTGCTCACTTTATGAATTATTGTATCAGGTCTCAATGGAAAGAAAGAAAGGTAAATTACAGTGTTTGGATATATATGTGTGTGAGTACATATGTGGGTGTGTGTGTCTGTATTTATTTATATATATAAAAATATAACACTGTATATTTCTTAAGGGGTTGGACAGGCTAGATGCAGGAAGATTGTTTCCGATGTTGGGGAAGTCCAGGACAAGGGGTCACAGTTTAAGGATAAGGGGGAAATCTTTTAGGACCGAGATGAGAAAAACATTTTTCACACAGCGAGTGGTGAATCTCTGGAATTCCCTGCCACAGAAGGTAGTTGAGACCAGTTCATTGGCTATATTTAAGAGGGAGTTAGATGTGGCCCTTGTGGCTAAAGGGATCAGGGGGTATGGAGAGAAGGCAGGTAAGGGATACTGAGTTGGATGATCAGCCATGATCATATTGAATGGCGGTGCAGGCTCGAAGGGCCAAATGGCCTACTCCTGCACCTATTTTCTATGTTTCCATACAGAGCATTCAGAAAGTATTCAGACCCCTTCACTTTTTCCACATTTTGCTACGTTGCAGTCTTATTTTAAAATGGATTAAAGTCATTTTTTTTGTCACCAATCCACACACAATACCCCAGAATGAGGAAGGGAAAACAGGTGTTTAGAAATTTTTGCAAAGTAATTAAAAATAAATAACTGAAATATCACATTTACGTAAGTATTCAGACCCTTTGCTACAACACTCAAAATTGAGCTTAGGTTCTTCCAGAGATGTCCTTGAGATGTTTCTACAACTTGATTGGAGTCCACCAGTGGTAAATTAAATTGATTGGACATGATTTGGAAAGGCACACACCTGTCTATATAAGGTCCCACAGTTGACAGTGCATGTCTGAGCAAAAACCAAGCCATGAAGATGAAGGAATTGTCCGTAGACCTCCGAGACGGGATTATGTTGAGACACAGATCTGGGGAAGGATATAAAACAATTTCTGCAGCACTGCAGGTCCCGAAGAGCACAGTGGCCTCCGTCATTCTTAAATTGCAGAACTTTGGAACCACTAGGACTCTTCATAGAGCTGGCCACCCGGCCAAACTGAGCAATCGGGGGAGAAGGGCCTTGGTCAGGGAGGTGACCAAGAACCCGAAGGTCACTCTGACAGAGTTCCAGGGTTCCTCTGTGGAGATGGGAGAACCTTCCAGAAGGACAATTATATCTGCAGAACAGCCCGCTTGGAGTTTACCAAAAGGCAAAAAGGACACTAATGGACTAAAGGACACAGACCATGAGAAACAAGATTCTCTGGTCTGATGAAACCAAGATTGAACTCTTTGGCGTGAATGCCAAGTGTCAAATCTGGAGGAAACCGCTCATCACCTGGCCAATACCATACCTACGGTGAAGCATGGTGGTGGCAGCATCTTGCTGTGGGGATGATTTTCAGTGGCGGGAACTGGGAGACTAGTCAGGATCGAGGGAAAGATGAACGGAGCAAAGTACAGAGAGATCCTTGATGAAAACCTGCTCCAGAGCGTTCTGGACATGAGACTGAGGCGGCGGTCCACCTTCCACAGGACAATGACTCTAAGCACACAGCTTAGACAACGCAGGAGTGGCTTTGTGACAAGTCTGTGAATGCCCTTGAGTGGCGGAGCCAGAGCCCGGACTTGAACCCGATCGAACATCTCTGGAGGGACCTGAAAATAGCTGTGCATCGACGCTCCCCATCCAACCTGACAGAGCTTGAGAGGATCTGCAGAGAAGAATGGGCAAAATTACCCAAATACAGGTGTGCCAAGCTTGTAGCATCATACCCAAGAAGACTTGAGGCTGTAAACGCTGCCAAAGGTGCCTCAACAAAGTACTGAGTAAAGTGTCTGAATACTGATGTAAATGTGATATTTCAGCTATTTTTTTTAAAATTATTTTGCAAACATTTCTAAACATCTGTTTTCACTTTTTTAAGATGGGGTATTGTGTGTAGATTGATGATAGGAAAAAAAAGAATTTAATTCATTTTAGAATAGGGCTATAACTAACAAAGTGTGGATAAAGTGAAGGGGTCTGAATAGTTTCCAAATGCAATATATACACACA
Organism: Okamejei kenojei; assembly: GCA_035221665.1. Classification (NCBI taxonomy): domain Eukaryota; kingdom Metazoa; phylum Chordata; class Chondrichthyes; order Rajiformes; family Rajidae; genus Okamejei; species Okamejei kenojei. Next base: position 39,171,515 of record CM069149.1, read on the forward strand.
CATACATATATATGTATATGTGTATATATGTATATATATATATATATGTATATATATTGCATTTGGAAACACCTATTCAGAGATGCCAAAACCTTCACTTTATCCACACCCCGATCAGTCTGAAGAAGGGTCTTGACCCGAAATGTCACCTATTCCTTCTCTCCATAGATGCTGCCTCACCCGCTGAGTTACTCCAGCATTTTTGTGTCTATCTTATAATTGTTACTTTGCTCGTGTTAATTCTGATCTGAACTAACGGGTGCAGCAGTATTACTTCAGGTAGCCATTCGCAGTAATTCCACCAAAGACCTCAGCTACCCACACCAGATTCTTGGTTTTTGGATAAAGCATCATTCATTGGCTTCAAGTGAAGTTCATACCAATTGAGAAAAGAGATGAGAAGATAGTTAGTTCTTAATCATGAGAAATGAATCAGTGAGTTTAGCTGGCTGCCTGCATTTATTTTTAATTCTATGGGGATTAATATTGGCTTCATGTACTATCAGAGGAATTAAAACAGAACCATAAATAAGAATGCGAGTTATGAATTTAATATACCTGCCATTTCCTTATTTTAATTTCCAATGTCATTCTTGATCTTCTTTCTGATTTGCTTTTTTTTTAGAAAATGCAAGTGTATTTAAATTAATTTTAGAAATCAATTAAAACATTTATTTTGAATGATTGTTCCCAAATCTCTCCCACTACCCAGATGGGCGGCAGTGTTCCATTCTATTCTTTATCCTCTTGACTTTAGTTATTCCTTGGTCGGCTTTTATTTTGGTACGTTCAACTGTTGTCCTCTTGGAGAGTATACACTACATGTATATACTAGTGGCAACAGTACATAATTTATTCACTATATTTACATCCCACTGGAAGATACAATACTTAAAATGTATCAAATTTGCCTTTTATATAATACGCTAGCTATCGGGATTAAAGGATTAGCGGTGGAAGTCTATCTTCCAAGAGCAGCAGAAGCTAAACTGATGCTGTAAATTAGTTTGGCTGCTTACTGTAAATGCACAGTTCCCCTTGTCAGCACGGAACATGCTAACGGATAGGCACACTTTATTTAATTTAAAATGTTCTCTCTGGGCATTGATTTTAATTTCAACTGAACACGCGTTTACAACTAGCAGGTGTCACCATGGTTAAAAGCCTCGATGTTGAGCATTGTGAACTTGAATTGGAATCAGCCAAAGTTCCCAGAAGATTTTCCGCTCATTGTATGGAGCACACAAAGTGCTGGAGTAGCTCAGCGGGTCAGGCAGCATCTCTGGAGAACATGACTAGGCGACGTTTTGGGTCAGGAACCTTGTTCAGACTCTCAGCAAGCAGAGAGGGAGCAGTGAAAAGTGAGTTTTTCACAGAACAGAATTCCCTTTGGAGAGAGGAGGAGAAGTTCTTCAAAGTAGGCATTCCCTGAAGTGGTTTCACAGTGGAGAAACAAAATGTAGACACAAGGAACTGCAAACTCTGGAACGTTGGGGAAAAATCAAACTGCTGGAGTAACTCAGCAGGCCATGCGACATCTGTGGAGGAGTGAGATAGGTGACCTTTTGGGTCAGCACCCTTCTTCAGATTGACCCTTCAGTACTAAGAGTCTGAAGAAAGGTCCTGACCCAAAACGTGGCCTGTTCATGTCCTCCAGAGATGCTGCCTGACCCGTTGGACTACTTTATGCTCTACGCAAGATTCCAGCATCTGCAATTCCTTTTGTCTACATTTTCCCCTCTTTTTACGCAATACAAGATACGAAACTGTACATGTTTCTGTGGATACAAGGAACTGCAGGTGCTGGTTTCCAAAAAAAAACACAAAGCGCTGGAATAACTCAACATGTCAGGCAGCATATCTGGAGAACCTGAATAGGTGAAATCTTGGGTCTGAAGAAGGGCGCAGACACGAAACGTCACCTATCCAGGCTCTCCAGAGATGCTGCCTGACCCGCTAAGTTACTCTAGCATTTGTGTCTTTCTTTTTTAGCCCGTCTCTATTTGAATGTTGAGACGCACGAGACGGGTAACCAGTCAGTCGCCATAATGCACGACTTGAGTAAAGTTGGGTAAAGTCAACTCACTGCAGATGATGAGAATATGGTTGGCTTTTGGTCACTCAAAATTGGAACGGGTTGCTTGCAGATACTTGAAATGCTGCCTGACTCCTGGTCTCACCCGTTGCCATGGGGATCAAGGAACGAGCGTTCACATCGCGGCCCTGTTTCCACCAATCTTCCCACCACCACTCACAAGAAGCGACAAGACAGACACCATTGTACGCAGATGCCGAGAAGTGTGTTCAGATCTGGCTGAACAACTTCTAATCTTGTGTGAGGACTCGATAAGAAGAAGAACCCGTTGCCATGGTGACACAACAGTGCCGGTCATTGAACCGTGATCCACATAGTGACCGGGACGAGAGCACAGTGCCAAGAGTTATGGGGCGATGGCAGGAGAATGGGGTGAGAGGCAAAGATAGATCAGCCATGATTGAATGGCAGAGTAGACCTGAAGACAGAATGGCCTTATTCTGCTCCTATAACTTATGAACTATAATGCGAGCGTTGACACTATTTACCAGTGTTATTGCATTACATTTGAGCCTTGTGATAATAAAGTCTGCAATATTATAATGCCATTTGCACAAATCTATTAAGTTTCAAGTATTCCATGGAACATAATCTCCAAGTTTTAAGTGACTTTAGAAATACAGCGCAGAAACAGGCTCTTCGGTCCACGGAGTCCGCGCTGACCAGCGATCACCCCGTACACTAGCATTATCCTCATCCTACACACCGGGGACAATTTACAATTTTACCAAAGCCAATTAACCTACAAACCTATAAGGAGGAAACCAGAGCACCCGGAGGAAGCCCACGCGGTCACGGGGAGAACATGCAAACTCAGACATACAGACAGCAGCCCACCGTAGCAAGGCTCGAACCTGAGTCTCTGAGGCTGTTCGGCAGCAATTCTACCGCTGCAACACTGCGTTGCACGTTGTAAAGCGTGGCCCTGACAGGGTTTGAAGCCACGACCCTGACGTTGTGAGCACCATGCTCAAACCAACTGAGCTAACCGGCCCCACAAAGTAATCTTCGGACACAGGTGCCAAGTGAGCTGCATTTCTTTTGTGAAACATGAAATAAATGAGGCGTTGTTTCAAAGCCCATGACACTATGCGATTTAACATTGTGAGGAATCTGCAAAAATCTGTGCTTGCTTTATTTTTATCCTCCCTGTGCTATTTTAGCACAGGGCGCTAATTAACAACGTATTTTAGCCAGAGGTGGAATTTTCCAGTGCCAAACAGCTGGCCCTTGTTGTGGAAGAACAGAGTACCAGCCAGCTGTTTCCCAAGCAGTCTGTCTGCCTGAAGATAGACACAAAATGCTGGAGTAACTCAGCGGGACAAGCAGCATCTCTGGATGGAAGGAATGGGTGACCCTTCCACAGACATGGGAGAGGGAGACACAGAGATAAAGAAGTGTAAGGTGCGAAAATGAGACATCAAAAGAGATGGGGATCACGGAAAATGTAGAATAGACCATTGTTAGCTAGGAGAAGATGACAACAAATCAAACAGAGATAAAAATTTAATCAGGGAGACAGTTGGAAAATTAGGAAGGGGGGGGGAGGTATGGAAAGAGAGGGAAAACAAGGGTTACTTGAAGTTAGAGAAGTCAATATTCGTGCCAATGGAATGTAAGCTGCCCAAGTGAAATATGAGGTGCTGTTCCACCAATTTGCACTGGGCCTCACTCTGACCATGGAGGAGGCCCAGGACAGCCTGTTTGATCTAATCATTGACCCGCTGAGTTACTCCAGCATTTTGTGTCCATCTTTGATCTAATCATACTTGCTTTGGAACTATTCACAAAGATTGCCTTCTCAGTCATGCCATTCATCCTGCTAATGCCTTTTGGCAAGCAGCAATTGAGAATTATTACGTATAAAATAGTCTGAAGGCATATAGGTTAAGAATAAGGAGTAAGCCATTTAGAACGGAGACGAGGAAACACTTTTTCCCTCAGAGAGTTGTGAGTGTGTGGTATTCTCTGCCTCGGAGGGCGGTGGAGGCAGGTTCTCTGGATGCTTTCAAGAGAGAGCTGGATAGGGCTCTTCAAGATAGCGGAGTCAGGGGATACGGGGAAAAGGCAGGAATGGGGTGCTGATTGGGGATGATCAGCCATGATCACACTGAATGGCGGTGCTGGCTCGAAGGGCCGAATGGCCTACTCCTGCACCTATTGTCTATTGTCTATTGGCATCCCCAAGATCATTTAGTTTAATTTATTGTCACGTGCACCGAGGATGAGTCACAGAATCATACAGTGTTGACACAGGCCCTTTGCCCCAACTTGCCCACACCGACCAACATGTCCCTTCTACAATGAATGAATCAGAGATACTTTATTGTCACATGCAACAAGTCACAGTGATATTCTTTGTTTTGCACACCCAAGGTATGCAAAGAGTCGCCACATAAAGTACGTCGACAATGTTACAAAGTCCTCCTTTGTTCTTTGTTTTTCTGAGGCAGCGTGAAGTGTAGATGGAGTCAATGGGGGGGAAGACTGGTCTGTGGGATGGACTGGGATACATCTAGCACTCGCTGTAAATTTCTTGCAGCCGGGGGCAGAGATGTTTCCAAACTAAGCGGTGAAGTCGGGAACAATAAAAACCATTTTCAGTCTGAAGAAGGGTCTCGACCTAAAACGTCACCCATTCCTTCTCTCCAGAGACGCTACCTGGCCCGCTGAGTTACCCCAGCATTTTGTGTCTAACTGTGATGCAACCCGACGGTATGCTTTCTATGGCGCATCCATAGAGGTTTGTAAGAGTTGATGGAGACATGCCGAATTTCCCCAGTCTCTCAAGCAAGTGGAGGCGTTGGTGGGCCTTCTTGGCCGTCACACAACGCGGTCTTCTCAGGAAGTGGAGGTGTATTTAATTTATAACAGATTTATTAAAAAATGTATCTGGTTTCAAAGAAGCCATTCGAAATTGACTAAAACCAGACCTGCAAGTTGGCACTGAAGAATGGTTCGTGTGACAGAAAGGCCTTGAACAGTTCTTGCTACTGATGATAGACACAAAATGCTGGAGTAACACAGCGGGACAGGCAGCATCTCTGGAGAGAAGGAGTGGGTCGAGACCCTTCTTCATACTGAGAATCAGGGGGGAGAGACACAGAGATATGGTAGGGTAGGGTGTGAAAATGAGACATCAAAGGGGACGAGGCACAAGGAAAGCTTGATCATTGTTTGCTAGGGGAGATGCTGCTTGCTTTCATTTTGACCAGGGGATAAACATGATAGGCCGGCACATCAGTGGAAATGTAATACTGAAGAATAGTCAACGAAGCCTTCTGTTTCCCTCCCGCTGTTCTAAATTATGCCAAAGTGCTGGGAAGCTGTTCAAGCTATCAACATTAACTGGGACGAATACATTTCCGAGCCATTTTCTACGCATCTCATCCCACCGTCTGCTTCTACCAATGGGTTCAGTTACCCTAAATGCAATCGTGTTTAAAATCTGCCACAGGTATTTACTCCGACAGGCAGGGCAGAAAATTGACGAGACGGCAGTTACAAGTTCAGTTTAGCTTGTTGTGACGTGTACCGAGGTGCAGTGAAAAGCAAGGCGTGTGACCGACACGTCGTCTGAATTTCCTGATGAGTGCCGCCGTTCTCGAGACCATCGTTGCAAATGCACCTTCCTGAGAGCAGCTCATCGCTGCAGATAGACACACAAAGCTGGAGTAACCCAGCGGGTCCGGCAGCATCTCTGGAGAAAAGGAATGGGTGACCTTTCGGGTTGAGACCCATCTTCAGACTGAGAGTCAGGGCAAAGGGAAATGAGAGATATAGATGGTGATATAGAGAGATATACGTAGAACGAAAGATATGCAAATAACAATGATAAAGGAACAAGGACATTATTAACTGTGGTCCGGGTAAAAATTAAAGTCAAAGTTGCCACAGCCAGACATAAAAACAGCTTTTTTTCCCGCGAACAGTAGGTCTACTCAATAACCAAAAGTCTGTAGCCTCCTTGTGTTCTGGTATTTTATCTCATTCACATGTTTATACTATAATGTTTCATTCTTAATATTTTAATGTTTTATTCTTAATTGTTTACTGTATGTCGTGTTGTTACTTGCGAGCGGAGCACCAAGGCAAATTCCTTGTATGTGTACATACTTGGCCAATAAACCTATTCATTCATACAATGAGACTCACCAAGACGGCTTTGAAGTTAGTTCAATGAGTTGGGTGGGGGAGGGACGGGGAGAGAGAGGGTTTCAAGGGTTACTTGAAGTTAGAGAAATCCATTTTCATAACGCTGGGTTGTAAGCTGCCCAAGTGAAATACGAGCATAACACTGCAACACTGAATATTGCTTGGTATCTAGTTTAGTTTAGTTTATTGTCACGTGTACTGAGTTTGAGTTTAGTTTATTGGATAGAGGTACAGTGAAAACCTTTTGTTGCCTGCTAACCAGTCAGCGCAAAGACAATACATAATTACTATCAAGCCATTTACAGTGTATTGATACATGATTAGGGAATAACATTTAGTTTAGATATTCAGTGTGGAAACAGGCCCTTCGGCCCACCGAGTCCGCGCCGACCAGCGATCCCCGCACATTAACAGTATCCTACACACACTAGCGATAATTCACATTTACACCAAGCAAATCAACCTACAAACCGGTACGTTTTTGGAGTGTAGGAGGAAAGCGAAGATTTCGGAGAAAACCCACGCGGTCACGGGGAGAACGTACAAACTCCGTACAGACAGCACCAGGTGTTGGGATCGAACCTGGGTCTCTGGCGCTGAAAGCATTGTAAGGCAGCAACTTTACCACTGCCCAACCGTGCCGCTTGAGTGCGTGGTAAAGCCGGTCAAGTCTGATCAAAGATAGTCCGAGGGTCAGCAATGAAGTAGAGGTGCAGAGAACAAAAATTTAAAACATCAGAGATATTTCTTGTTTTAATTGTTGAAAGTTGAATCTGTGCCTAACATCTTCGTGTTATTGCTTATTTACACTGCTGTATGCAATGATATCTCATGGCCGCGGGCAATACCTTACCTGTAAATCATTTTGTGCTAGGATTTCCACATTTGAAATTACGGAGCATTTCATTCTATGTTGTGCATTCCTTCCGATGAAATATTGCCTGTTAATCCTCGCACTGAATACACGATTAACTAGGGACACGCAGAAATGACTTAAACGAAGCTCTCATCTTGGGCAGAACCAAAATCTATCCATCAGTTTCCTTAGTGTCTGTTTTGATTAGATGCAGAGCCGAGAGATTGTTGTAAAGGCCATGAGTAAAAGCTGCTCATTTGTAAATACCGGTCAAAAAATGACATCTAATTGCTTTAGCTATCGCTCAATAACACCGGCATAAGATTAGTTGCAGGGGTGGACCACTGACCCCCTCAGGTCTGTTTCGACATTCAAAATGTCACGGCTGATTTAATTTTAACCTGCACTCTATATTCTTGTCTACTCTCCGTAACCTTTCACTCCCTTGTCTAGCAAGAATCCTAAGCGACCTAACAGCACAGGTTTCTGACTCCGAGACAAGGTTGATGGCACGGAACCATGGGGTGGGTACGACCAGAGGATGAATAAATGGCCACCACATACTTAGTGGTTGCTGGTACCTCTTGGAAGCTGATCTCAAACTTGGCGGATCAGGCTGAGGATGCGTGTGTCGTAGGGTGTGGACCAGACAGAGTGAGTCAGAGAGTGACAGAGATTGTGGACCAGAGAGATATGGAGGGTGTTGATAAGAGTGTCAGAAGGTGTAGATTGAGAGTGATAGAGGGTGTGAATCAGAAAGTGTGGATTGTGTGTCAGAGAGTGTGCATTAGGGAGTGACAGAGGGTGTAGATCAAGAGTGTCAGAGAGCGGGAATCAGAGAGTGACAGAAGATGCAGATGAGAGGGTGACAGAAGGTGTGGATTCGAGAGGGTTAGAGAGTGTGGGTCAGAGTGTGTGAGTATGAGTCATTGTCAGTGTGGGTCAGAGTGTGTGTGGGTCAGAGTGTGTGAGTGCGAGTCAGAATGTGTGGGTCACAGTGTGTGAGTGTGGGTCACACTGTGTGTGTGTGGTGGGGGTCAGAGTGAGTGTGTGGTGTGTGTGGGGAGGGGGGGGTGTGTGTGTCACAGTGTGTGAGTGTGGGTCACAGTGTGTGTGTGTGTGTGTGTGTGTGGGGGGGGGTCAGAGTGTGTGTGTGAGTGTGTGTGTGTGTGTGTGGGGGGGGGGGGGTGGGTCAGAGTGTGTGAGTGTGGGTCAGAGTGAGTGTGGGTCAGAGTGTGTGTGTGTGTGTGTGTCAGAGTGAGTGTGTGTGTGTGTGTGGGTCCGTCAGAGTGAGTGTATGTGTGTGTGTGGGGGTCAGAGTCAGTGTGGGTCAGAGTGAGTGTGTGTGTGTGGGGGGGGGGGGGTCAGAGTGTGTGTGGGTCACAGTGTGTGAGTGTGGGTCAAAGTGTGTGAGTGTGGGTCAGAGTGTGTGTGTGTGTGGGGGGGGGGGGGATCAGAGTGTGTGTGGGTCACAGTGTGTGAGTGTGGGTCACAGTGTGTGAGTGTGGGTCACAGTGTGTGTGTGTGTGTGGGGGGTGGGTCAGAGTGTGTGAGTGTGGGTCACAGTGTGTGAGTGTGGGTCACAGTGTGTGTGAGTGTGGGTCACAGTGTGTGTGTGTGGGTCACAGTGTGTGTGTGCATGGGTCAGAGTGTGTGAGTCAGAGTGAGTGTGTGGTGTGTGGGTCAGAGTGGGTGTGGGTGAGTGTGAGTCAGAATGTGTGTGGGTCAGAGTGAGTGTGTGTGTGTGGGTGGTCAGAGTGTTTGAGTGTGTGGCTAGTGTGTCAAAGGGTAAGGATTGGTATGCTGGAAGATGAGGATTGGTAGGTCGGGGGGGGGGGGGGGGGGGGGGTGGGGGGGGGGGGGGGGGGGGTAGTGGTTTGGATCGGTGTGTATGAATGTGTGGTGTGGCCAGTTCATGTGTAAAGGTTCATCTCAAAGTCTTCCACTGACACGAGAATGGCGGTATTTATTGGCTCAGTAAGCCCATGAGTAGAGCAAGGCAGCACATGTTACACACCAGGAGCTCAAAGTTTAATCCAAGATGACAAAATAGTGGTGGAAATATTGGCTTCAAGTGTACGGATAGGATTTGAAAAACCAATGTGGTATAAGTTATGTGTAGGAAGGAACTGCAGATGCTGGTTTACACCGAAGATAAACACAAAATGCTGGAGTAACTCAGCGGGTCAACACAAAATGCTGCAGTGTTGAGTTACTCCTGCATTTTGTGTCTACCTGTGGTATAGGTTAACTCACTGTTGGGTTACAGCTAACTAGACTCAACTTAATAGGACATAAAGTTCTGGAGTAACTCCGTGGGTCAGGCAGCATCTCTAGAGAACATGGATTGGTGATCTTTTGTCCTTTGGACTCTTCTTCAAACACTATCTCTCTACATCAAATCTCCTCAAGGTATGTCTACTTTGAAGAACTTCTCCCCTTCTCTCCGACGAGAGTTCTGCAACACCCTCTCTCTGAATTATGTTCAGTTTTGGGTACCGTGTTATAGGAAAGATATTGAAAGGGTTCAGAGAAGATTTACGAGGATGTTGACAGGACTATAGGGCCTGAGCTATAGGGAGAGGTTGAGTCGGCTGGGTCTCTATTCCTTGGAGCGCAGGAGGATGAGGGGTGATCTTAGAGAGGTGTGTAAAATAATGAGAGGTATAAATCGGATAGATGCACAGAATCTCTTGCCCAGAGTAGGGGAATCGAAGACCAGAGGACTGTTTCAAAGTGAAGGGGAAAAGATTTAATAAGAATCTGAGGGGTAACTTTTTCATACAAAGGGTGGTGGGCGTATGGAACAAGCTGCCAGAGGAGGTAGTTGAGACTGGGAATATCCAAATGTTCAAGAAGCAATTAGACAGGTACATGGATAGGACAAGGTTGGAGGGATATGGACCAAATGCAGGAAGGTGGGATTAATGTAGCTGAGACATGTTAGCCAGTGTGAGCAAGTTGGGCTGAAGAGCCTGTTTCCACACTGTATCACTCAATGACTATGAGTCTTGTTGCTCTCCCTCTGTGATTCTGCTCTCCGATTCTACGCAAAGCCATCTTATTGTCTCCACTCATTGTCTGTAACTCGTTTTCACCTAGCCCACAGCTAACAATGGCTGATTTCCTTTATCATCATTACTTGTTTGCATATCTTGCATTCATCTGTTTTAAATCTCTCTACATCACCATCTATATCTCTCGTTTCCCTTTCCCCGGACTCTCAGTCTGAAGAAACATCACCGATTCCTTTTCTCTAGAGTTGCTGCCTGACCCGCTGAATTACTCCAGCTTTATCTTCAACTTAGTTAGCTTGAGCTATTCAGTAAGCTAAGCCCAGAGTTGATGATGCATTTTAAAATGCATTACCAGTCATCTGACCTTGCTTATATCCTGTACTTCGGGCCAGTGGTTACTTGGCTGTTCATGCATCGAACAGTAAAGGACTATATTTGTTGCTTCATTAAAATCTCCTTCTAGGCACATACATTTGTTGTATCCACATGAATAGACTGTGCAGACAATGACAAATCACCACAGAACTTTACAGATAATGTCTATTTATTTTTTTGCTAAGAGGCATGCTTTTTCACTTTGAAGCAGAAAAAGGCATTTAATGAAGAGCAGGATGATCTTAGAAGCCAAAACTCTGCAGCAAAGCAGCATGTAGCCAGTGCAACACTTGATGAGACAGTTGAGAGTGTTCTGTGGCCCGGGGCATGTTGGTCGGCATGGGCGAGTTGGGCCGAAGGGCCTGTTTTTGTTCTGTATGACGCTATGACTCTAAAATGAACTTTGCCCTACTCTGGTGAGCTCTACCGTGCCTTGTGCAACACCAATGGCCACTTCATTTCATAAGTTATAAGGAGCAGAATTAGCCCATTTGTCCCATCAGGTCTACGCTGCCATTCAATCATGGCTGATCTATCTTCCCCTCTCAACCCCATTCTCCTGCCTTCACCACATAGCCCCCGACAGCCGTACTATCCTATACTCTAGGAGCGTTAGTTTGGACAGCTCCGTCCAAGACTGCAAGGAATTGCGGACGCAGCCCAGACCGTCACGTAAACCAACCTCCCTTCCATTGAGTCCATCTACACTTCACACTGCCTCAACAAGGCCAGCGGCATAAATCAAGAACCAGTCTCTCCCTGGTCACTCCCTCATCTCCTCTCTCCCATCAGGCAAGAGGTACAGAAGTCTGAAAATGCACACCTCCAAATTCAGAAACAATTTCTTCCCAGCTGTTATCAGGCAACTGAACCATCCTATCAACAACTAGAGAGTTGTCCTGAGCTACTATCTACCTCATTGGAGACCCTAGGACTATCTAGAATCAGACTTTACTGGACTTTATATGGCACCAAATGTTATTCCCTTTATCATGTATCTGTACACTGTGGTTGGCTCGATTGTAATTATGTATAGTCTTTCCGCTAACTGGTTAGCATGCGACAAAAAGCTTTTCATTGTATCTCAGTACATTGGACAATAAACTAGCATAGTTTAGTTTAGAGATACAGCATTGAAACAGGCCCTTCGGCCCACTGAGTCCGCGCCGACCAGCTATCCCTGTACACCAACACCATCCTACACACTAGAGACAGTTTACAATTTTACCAAGCCAATTAGTTTACAAACCTGTGCGTCTTTGCAAATCTGAGGAAGGACATTATTGCCATAGGGGAGGAGAAAGGTTCCAGACTGATTCCTGGGATCCGGAGAAAGCCCACACAGGCCACAGGGAGAACGTCCAAACTCCATACATGCAGCACCCATAAGCAGGATCGAACCCGGGTCTCTAGCTTTGTAAAGCAGCAATTCTACTGCTGCGCCACCGTGCCACCCCAAACCTAACTAAACTAAACTAGATCCCAAGCAACATCCAGTACTGCAATGTTGAGCTGATCTAAGGACGGTATATTTTCTACGATGGTCTCAAGTGTTTCTGAGCCCCCACTCATCAGGAAATGCAGGTGAACGCTGTGTAAGTTATAAGGTCAAAGACACATTTATTGCTGAGTTATATTTAGTGCATTGCATATTTAGTATTACACTGCAGGATATAAATGGAAGAACCATTTTCTGGAGTCTCCCAAGGGATCATTAATGTACTGTGCGGGGATAAGTGTTGGAGTGTGGAGAGGGGTGTGTTGTCTGGACTGTGAAAGGTGAGTCAACAGACTCATGATTAAATGTCTTTTGATGAGGGAGGCCCCATTTCAGAGAATATCTGAAGGCAGAATTCCCTGAACAACCCCATTTGTCAAAGCAAGGGCAAGGCATTCTCAAAAAAACATGTGATAAACATTCACACTGGGATTTGCTTTTACTCAGTGAAATATTTTGAAGAAGTGGGAAATACATTCATGGCCAATCAGCGTCTGTAAATTAAAGTGCTTAGTATTACTACGGAAACACAAAGTACATGAGGTAAAGTTGCTGCCTTACACCGCCAGCGTAACATAAAATAAAATCAAACCATACAGAATATTGTGTTATGGCGACAGAGAAAGTGCAGATGAAAGAAAATATGAAAAGGCTGCAACAGGGAGATTGGGGTATTTGGAATGCATCCTTAGTAGCTGAGAAGTCCCTTGAAGATCTGGTGGAAGCGCAGAAGAAATTGTCCTTGAATCTGGCGGTATGTGCTTGCAAGCTTTCGTATCTTGTGTCCAATGGGAGAACGGAAATGAGGGAATGCCCGGATTGTGAGTGGTCTTTGATTATGTTGGTTGCTTTCCAGGGCCAGCGTGAAGTGTAGATAGGCTCAATGGTGGGTGAGGCTGGCTTGTGAGTTGTACTGGGCTGCGTCCACAACTCTGCAATCCCTTGTGATCTTGGGCAGAGCAATTGTAAAACCAAGTTGTGATGCACCCTGGGGGGGGAGGGTACTTTCTATAGTTTAGTTTAGTTTGGAGATACAGGGTGGAAACAGGCCCTTCGGCCCACCGAGTCCGCGCCGACTAGCGACCCCCCCCCCCCGCACCCTAACACACACCTATCCACTCCTGCACACACTAGGGACAATTTACTTTACAATTTTACCGAGCAAATTAACCTCCAAACATGTACATCTACCAAAGATCTCGGAGAAACCCCACGCGGTCACGGTGCGAACGTACAAACTCCGTACGGACAGCACCCATGGTCGGGATCGCAACCCAGGTTTCTGGCGCTGTGAGCAGCACCTTTGCCTCTGCGCCACCGTGATGTGAATCTATAGAATCTATAGATTATAGTGCATCTATAGAAATTGATTTCCGTCCACACTGGATTTTAGTTTTTATGTGCATATTTGGATCTTGACTATGTACTTATTTAAGAATGAGGGGCAAGGCATTTAGAACGGAGATGAGGAAACATTTTTTCACACAGAGAATTGTGAGTCTGTGGAATTCTCTGCCGTGGATCCCATTCTCTGGATACTTTCAAGAAAGAGCTTGATAGGGCTCTTAAAGATAGCTGAGTCAAGGGATATGGGGAGAAGGCAGGAACGGGGTACTTGATTGTGGACGATCAGCCATGATCACATTGAATGGCGGTGCTGGCTCGAAGGGCCGACTGGCCTACTCCTGCACCTATTGTCTATTATGTTGTCACAGGTTTAAAGAGATTGGGTTAAAATGAGTACTTTGTAAATTAGCCTCAGTACGGTTTGGAGCTAATTTCAAGATTGCAGCAGAATTGCAAAATAATCACCTTCCAGTCATTTTTTATCATCACAGATTGGGAACAGTTCATGTGTCTGATTTGATTTACTCGGCATATTACATCCACTTTGCCAATAAAGTAATGGTCTTAGGAATCTTATCCGTAAAACATGAATTCACCATCAGTGGAAATTATAACTCGGTTAATTTTGGAACTTAACATCGATATGGCGCAAAATTAGCCTTTAAAATTTTGCAGAAAAATAATGCAAATTTTATTTGGCCTCCTGTTGTATGAACAAATCACATTGTTCACGCATCACATCTTTCCACTGTTCAATCATGTCACACTCTGGTTGATAAGGGCAATGCATCTGTAATTTGATCTGTACATATCAGCAGTCCTTGGACTCCAATTAAAATGTCCTTTCTTTCCTTGCAGATGTACATTCAGACGACCACCCTCACCATATCCATGAGTCTAAGTGCTTCTGTATCCCTGGGCATGCTGTACATGCCTAAGGTTTACATTATCATCCTTCATCCAGAGCAGAACATGCAAAAACGCAAGCGTAGCTTCAAGGCGGTGGTGACGGCAGCCACGATGACTACCAAGCTGTCGCAGAAAGCAAGTGAAAGGCCAAATGGCGAGGTCAAAACAGAACTCTGTGAAAGCCTGGAAACTAACAGTAAGTGCAATTTTCATCATCGACCGATTGGTTGACACTCGACTATCGCAACCTTTAATAAGCAGGTTACAGCGCTTGCAGCAGCTGGAGACCCGACTGCGGGTGCTTGTCTGTACAGAGCATGTACGTTCTCCCTGGTTTACCAATAGCTTATTAGCTATTTGTTGAAATATCTTTCCCATTGTCAAAGATCATTAGGGTTAGATGCAGAAACAAAGAACTGCGGATGCTGGTTTACACCAAAGATATTAATGCAAAGTGCTGGAGTAAATCAGCGGGTCAGGCAGCATCTCTGGTGAAAAAGAATGGGTGACGTTTCGGGCCTGAAGAAGGGTCCCGACTCGAAACATCACCCATCCTTTCTCTCCAGAGACTCTGAGGAAGGGTCCCGACCTGAATTGTTGTCTACCCATGTAAGCTGTCACGTTGTGTCCCCAGATTGCTACAGAGCGCTAAGTGGGTAGGCAGGGTCAAACTAAGATGGTGTCTATGAGCTTCACAATATGTCTCAGTGGTCAAAGCTGCCTTATGAAGAAAAAACCTGGTCATTGCTTCTTCTCCCCACCCCGTCCAGCAGAAGATACAGAAGATTGAAAGCACGCATCACCAGACTTCGTCCTTAATTATGCTGGTGGTCTTGCTGAGATAGGGTGAAGTGTAGCTGGAGTCCATGGAAGGGAGAAAAACTGCAGATGCTGGTTTAAACCAAAGATAGACAAAATGCTGGAGTAAAGGGCCTGTCCTGCCGGCACCCGTCATAGTCGCAGCAGGTTGCCGAAAATTTTCAACATGTTGAAAATCCAGCGGCGACCAGAAAAAGGTACGCCTCTTTGGGAGACTACTCACGAGCATGCAGGCGTCACCCCGCGACATACAAAAATGGGGTAAGTGGGACAGGCCCTTAACTCAGCGGGACAGGCAGCATCTCTAGAAAGAAGGAATGGGTGACGTTTCAGATCATGACCCTTCTTGAGACTAGAGTCGGAGAAAAGGAAACGAGAGATATAGATGGTGTAGAGAGATATAGAACAAATGAAAGCAGAGGGCAGGAGGAATCTGCAACTCTCTCACTGCTCTCCCCCTCTGTGATTCCTCCTGCTCTCTTGCATTCATTTGTTCTATATTTCTCGACATCACCGTCTATATCTTTCATTTCCCTTTCCCCCCCAACTCTAGTCCGAAGAAGGGTCTTGACCTGAAAGGTCACCCATTCCTTCCCTCCAGAGATGCTGCCTTTCCTGCTGAGTTACTCCAGCATTCTGTGTCTATCAATGCAAGGGAGGATGGTTTGCGTGATGGTCTGGGCTATGCCCACAACTCTCTGCCATTTCTTGCGGGTCTTGGATGGAGCTGATCCCAAACCAGGCGATAAAAGTGGATACAACGTTTAGCTGGAATATATTGCACATTTAACACGAATCACCGAGAAAATCACTTATCCCACGTGCACCTGCTAGACAAATAATACCGGGTTTAGTGAGTGATCTAAACGTTTTAATACAATTTGAGTTTCTCATCATATTCCCTCAGGAGTTTAGTAGTTTTGTCTTCATTAGACAATAGACAATAGGTGCAGGAGTAGGCCATTCACTGTGATCACAGCTACTGGAATTAGGGCTCAACACCCCCCTGTGTGCCTGGGTCCTGGACTTTCTCACCGCCAGGCCCCAGGTAGTCAAGATGGGAGGGAATACATCAAAGTCCCTCACTCTGAGCACAGGATCCCCCCAGGGTTGCGTCCTCAGCCCCCTATTGTACTCCCTGTACACACATGACTGTGTGGCTAGGTTCAGCTCCAACTCTATAATCAAGTTTGCTGATGACACCGTGGTGGTGGGCCTGATCTCAGACAACGATGAGAAGGCCTACCGGGAGGAGGTGGCTGATCTGGCACTCTGGTGTCAGGACAACAGCCTCCTCTTGAATATCAAAAAAAACGAAGGAGCTGATCGTGGACTTTAGGAGGGCACATCATCCGAGGACGTACACACCATTGAGGATAAATGGGGATACTGTGGATAGGGTGAGCTGTTTTAAATACCTGGGAGTCCACATCTCTGAGGATATGACATGGGCATCACACGCTGCAGCACTCGTGAGTAAGGCAAGGCAGCGCCTTTACCACCTCAGGCAATTGAGGAAATTCAGTGTCTCCGAGGATCCTCCAGTGCTTCTACTCAGCGGCTGTGGAAAGCATCTTGTCCGGAAATATTACAATTTGGTTTGGGAATTGCTCTGCCCAGGACAAGAAGGCTCTGCAGAGAGTAGTGCGTTCGGCCGAACGCACTATGGGAACTTCTCTCGCCCCTCTGCAGGAACTATACATCAGGAGGTGCAACTCCAGAGCCAATAAGATAATGGGAGACCCCTTCCACCCCTGCAACGGACTGTTCCAGCTGCTACGGTCAGGCAAACGCCTCCGTTGCCATGCTGTGAGAACGGAGAGGATGAGAAGGAGTTTCTTCCCAGAGGCCATTCGGACTGTAAACTCCTATCTCACCAGGGACTAACTCTACTAACTTACTGTACCACACTACCGCCCACAATATTTAATATGAAAAAGAACATGTGATTCTGTTCCATTCTGTTTGTAGTTTGTTGTTTGTTTGTTTGTTTGTTTTTTGCACAAAGTCCGCAGGCACGGCCACTTTTCATTTCACTGCACATCCCGTATGTGTATGTGACGAATAAACTTGACTTGACTTGGTCATCCATAATCAGTACCCCGTTCCTGCCTTCTCCCCATATCCCTCGATTCCGCTATCTTTAAGAGCTCTGTCTAATTCTCTTGAAAGCATCCAGAGAACCGGCCTCCACTGCCTTCTGAGGCAGGATTCCACAGATTCACAACTCTGGGTGAAAAATCTCTTAATAATCCCTCAATAATCTTAATCTAATCCCTTAAGAATCTTATATGTTTCAATAAAATCCCCTCTCATCCTTCTAAATTCCAGTGTATACAAGCCCAGTCGCTCCATTCTTTCAACATATGACAGTCCCACCATCCCGGGAATTAACCTCGTGAACCTACATTGCAATCCCAATCAGAATAGTAAGAATGTCCTTCCTCAAATTTGGAGACCAAAACTGCACACACTACTCCAGGTGTGGTCTCACCAGGGCCCTGTACAACTGCAGAAGGACCTCTTTGCTCCTGTACTCAACTCCTCTTGTTATGAAGGCCAACATGCCATCAGCTTTCTTCACTGCCTGCTGTACCTGCATGCTTATTGTTGGATGTGATATTAGATTACCGACTGATTGCCCTTCCCTGATATTTGTGGTAATCGTTCAAGTAATTATGTGAAACAATCAGCATATTTCTGGAATGGGGTGAAGTAATTGTGCCATTAAGAGAAGATAACATTGGCAAAGCTATAAGATGTTTCAATTCTTTTTGCACATATAAAATACTCGTTGACTGATTTTGAATAAGCTCAGCCAAAACAAATTCCAAACACTTTTGCAAACACCCTCAGCAAGCTAACCTGCCAATTACAGAGATGACCTGATAATTAAAATTCATTGTAAACCCATTTATTGTATAATCCAATTTCATTTTAATTGTAGCAAATTCTTATTTTCTAATCATTCATGAGATGAACACTAAGGCTGCAGCTACTGTAATTTCATGGGGACTGCTACAGACAATGCGCTGAAGGTCCTCCTTCAATATATTAAATAGGGAGGGTCCAGGAATTCGGCCCATCGGTACAGAACAGTAAGGTGCTGCCTCCATGCTATACCGAGTTTAGTTTAGTTTTAGTTTCGAGATACAGCGCTGGAAACAGGCCATTTCAGCCCACCGAGTCCGCTCAGACCAACGATCCCCGTACACTGGCCCTACCCTACACACTTGGGAACATTTACAATTTTTTTTACCAAAGCCGATTAACCTACAAACCCGTACATCCTTGGAGTGTGGGAGGAAACTGGAGATCCTGTAGAAAACCCACGCAGTCATGGGGAGGACATACAAACTCCGTACAGACAGCACCGGCAGTCAGGATCGAACCCTGGTCTCTGAAGCTGTAAAGGGCCTGTCCCACTGACCCGACTTTTCAGCGACTGTCTTCGACCTTCAAGCTCGAGGGCACTCGCCTGAAAAACCTCGAGCTGGATCGACTGTCAGCGATGAAACCGCGAGCCGGATCGACCGTCTACACAAACACATCGCAAAGGCGGGGGCCAGGGAAAGCGGGGGCGCGCTGACTAAAATTCACACCCGTGACGAACAGGAAGGTAAAAGACGGCTGGCCCAGTATGGTAATTCCTTTAGATAGTGTGGGGGGGGGGGGGGGGGAAAGAAGGGGGAAGAAGAAATGGAGTCAATTTTAAGAAGTCAGACAACGTTTAATAAAGTTTAGCGGGCATTTAACATTACCGGTTTACTTACCTTTTCTCAACGCGCTTTACCTTCAACTACCTTTGATTGCCTTCGATTACCTAGGATAGCATGCCGACCTACTATGACCTACCTCGACTAAACCAACGAGTCAAAAAATATAGATTTTTTCCATGGCGACCTTTTTTTAATTCGCGGGCATTTTGCAGCATGTTGAAAAAAACGAGGCCCGAGGCCTCGAGTACGCGGGGACTACTCTCGAGCATGAAGGAGAGTTATGCCCCTGTCCCACTTAGGAAACCTGAACGGAAACTTCTGGAGACTTTGCACCCCACCCAAGGTTTCCGTGCGGTTCTAGGAGGTTCCTGGAGGATTTTATCAGTCTCCCTAATGGTCGAAACTGACAAAAACCTTCGGGAACCGCACAGAAACCTTGGGTGGGGCACAAAGTCTCCAGAGGTTTCCGGTCAGGTTTCCGAAGTGGGACATGGGCATTACAAAGACCTCCTAGGACCTCGTGTCGACCATGCTGCGAGTATGAGTCGAAGGCAAACTCGAAGGCCAGGCCCTTCAGGCAGCAACTCTACTGCTGTGCTACTGTACTTCCCAATATCAGAGTAATAGGCAGGGTAAATGCATATTGTAAATGTAGAGCAAATGTAGAACCAGTGGACAACAGGACATAGGTTTACGGTGAGAGGGGAATGTTTTAATAGGAACCTGAGGTGGGTGTATTGAACCAGAGGAACTAGTTGACGCAGGTACTATCACAACATTTGGACAGGTACATGGTTAGGAAAGATTTAGAAGGATATGGGCCAAATGCAGTCAGGTGGGACTAGTGTAGATGGGGCATGTTAGTTGGTGTAGGCTGGTTGAGCTGAGGGGCTTGTTTCCATGCAGAATGACTACACTATATGACAAGTTAAAGGGTGAAACGGATACACAAGGAACTGCAGACTAACCCTTCTTCAGACTGATATTTCTTTAGTTTGAAAAAGGGTCCTGACCTGAAACGTCACCTATCCATGTTCTCCAAGGATGCTGCCTGACCCGCTGAGTTACTCCAACACTTTGTGTCCTTTTTTGTATGATATATTGCCTGTCCATTTCCCTCCATAGATGCTGCCTGACCTGCTGTGTTCCTCCAGCAGTTTGCCTTTTGTTATCATGTAAACCCTGGTCTATTCTTCTGTGAGATATTTAGTTACACAAATAAACGAGACCTTGTCTAGCACAAGGATGCAATAAAGCAAATGTAAATTAGATTCTACATGTATGATCTTGGGTTAAAAGATGACCTTGGTTTCAGGCAATATTCCACTCTATTTCATTATATTTGGAGATGTGTCTGAAGGAATGATTGAATGCACAATTCAGAAAACAAACATAAGTGCAAACAAAAGGCTTCTTGATGAGCAATTAAATCCACTTATGTATTTGGTTATCCTCGACAATAGTCCGAATAGAGCAGGGATTTTTATTGTTGCATTATTTGCACCAAACATTTAACACACCAACTAAATCTCGTCTGAATTTTAATTTAATGCATTAAAGGGACATTGTCCTCAGGAAAAGGTTTTGTTTAGTTTAGGTTATTTAAGAGGTACAGCGCGGAAACAGGCCCTTCGGCCCACCGAGTCCGCACCGACCAGCGATCCCTGCACATTAACACCACCCTACACATACGAGGGACAATGTTTTCACTTCTATATGGCCAGTTAACCTACTAAGCTGCACGCTTTTGGAGTGTGGGAGGAAACCAAAGATTTCGGAGGGCACCCACGCGGTCACGGGGAGAACGTACAAACTCCGTACAGACGAGCATCCGTAGTCGGGATTGAACCTGGGTCTCAGGCCCTGTAAGCGCTGTAAGGCAGCAACTCTACTGCCGCGCCACTGTGCTGCCCGTAATGGTATATTTTGTATTTGAAGCCTCCTCATGCACTTTCTCTGCAGTCACGATGTATTCTGAAGTGCCGGGTGCTTGTGGATAGATGGAATTTGGAGGTACGATGAAGTGAAGATGCTGCAATCTCTTTAGTTCGTTTTAGTTTGAGTTTAGTTTACTGTCACGTGTACCGAGGTAAAGCGAAAAGCTATTGTTGCGCGCTCCCCAGTCAGTGGAAAGATAAATACATGATTACAATCGAGCCGTCCAGTGATAAAGGGAATAACGTGAATAATGTTTAGTGCAAGATAATGCCAATAAAATCCAATCAAAGATCGTCTGAGGGTCTCCAATGAGGTAATTAGCAGTTCAGGACCACTCTCTAGTTGTGGATAGGATGGTTCAGTTGCCTGATAACAGCTGGGAAGAATCTTGTGTGGAACGCAGTGCGCTGGAGGAGTTCGGTTAGTCCTCAGAGTCTAGTTTTTTAGTTTAGTTTAGTGATACAGCACAGAAACAGGCCCTTCAGCCCACCGAGTCCTTGCCAACCAACGATCATCCGCATACTAGTTCCATCCAACACATTTACAGTAGCCATTTAACCCTCAAACCTGCACCCCTTTGGAGTGTGGGGGGAAACCAGAGCTCCCGGAGAAAACCCTTGTTGTCCCGGGGAGAACGTACCAACTCCATACAGACAGCACCAGTAGTCAGGATCGAACCCGGGTCTCCGGTGCTGTAAGGCAGCAACTCTAACGCTGCGCCACCGTGCCGCCCAGGAGAGTCTGGAGAAGGGTCAAGGGTCCCAAGCTAAAACGTCGCCTCTCCATGTCCTCCAGAGATGTTGCCTGATCCGATGAGTTACTCCACCACCTGGTGTTCGACAGATAGGATGTGCTCCTGGTCCAGTCTTTATATTGAAAGCAATGCTTCATCCAATTGAAAAACAATTGGTTCCAGACACAGAAATATTAAGAAATGGAGAAGTTCTTTATCATTCAATTTTAAGTCTTAGTATTAATATTTTTAAGCCAAGGTCACACTTGAGTGCTTTAGACTATATTAAAAGGATTACCAAATTTCCATCTTTTATAGAATCATGGAGTCATACAGCGTGTGAGCAGGGCCTTTGGCCCAACTTGCCCACACCCGCCAACATGCCCCATCTACCTGCATGTCCCACCCGCCTGCGTTTGGCCCATATCCCTCTAAACCTGTCCTATCCAACCTGTGTAAATGTTTCTCAAACGTTGCGATAGTGCCTGCCACAACTAACTCCCCCAGCAGCTCGATCCATACACCCAGCACCATTTGTGTGAAAAAGTTACCCCTCAACTTCATATTAAATCTTTCCCCCCTCACCTTAAACCTATGTCCCCCGGTTCTCGATTCCTTAAACATAAACATAACATATAAATGAAGGCCCCATGTTAATTCACAGGGCAGGTCCTGTTCCCATTATATTTTCCTGAAACAGACCTCTCCATTCATCATCGTTGAACACATTAGCGACGCAGTGGTGCTGGTTTCCAACGGGAACGGTGACGGACGCACCTCACATCTCTGTCTGCCAGTTGCTGCAGACTTCGGCTGCTGGAAGTATAGGGTTTTGGTGTGTGCGGGCCTTGTCATCATGCCTTACAATGCTATGTACGACAGTGATCGGAAGTTCTACTGGCCGTTGGCTCGCTAGAAGCTCATCCACCCTTTGACAGATCTTGTTTTTGGTCCTGCCGGGGGTCCACAGCCCCCTCCTCACCTGGCAAACCAGGTGGGGGAGACGGTTTAGTCGTCGACTCTTCGACCATGGAGCAGGAAGCACGGGATTACATGGTACCCGTGGCAGGGGGAACTCCCCCCAACCTCTCCAGGTTCCTCTCATCTCCCCCAAGATCAGCAATTATGAAGATAAAGTACTATCTAAAACAATTTCCCACCATTTGTCTGTCAGATCAGCATAATAAATGATCAGAGACACCATGGGCGTGGGACACGATCACTGCATGAGTTCTCATCCAGGTTACACACCAACTTTTTCACACTTCCTTCGTTAATGCTGGATCAAAACTTTGCAACTCTCTGCATAATGAAAATATTAGACCACCTTGAACATACACCAAGAACACTAACCATCTCCTTCTTTAGTAAGGACAGGCACAAAGTGCTGGCGTGGCTCAGCGGGTCTGGCAGCATCTCTGGAGAAAAAGGATGGGTGACGTTTCAGGTTGGGACCCTTCTTCGGACATCTTCAGTCTGAAGAATTGTCCCGACCCAAAACGTCACCCATCCTATTTCTCCAGAGATGCTGCCGGACCCTCACTTTGTGTCTATCTTCGATATAAATGAGCATCTGCAGTCCCTGTTTCTACACTCTGTTTCCATGCTGTGCAGCTCAATGGCTTTTAAGTTCCCATTCCATCAGCTTGACAGTTAAATTAAAATGAGATTGAAAATTTCATGATTAAGGTTTATTATAGAATTGTACAGTGCTGAAGATAACTTGGCTAATAAGGTCTGTGCTAACTCTTTGAAAATGTGTTTCCCGATTTGTTCCACTCTACTGCTCTTTGCCCTCAGAGTTCAATTCCTTCCCTTTAAAACCCTTTCCAATTCCCTTCTGAAAGTTACTATGGAATCTAATTCCACTTCATTTTAAAAGAAGGTGTCCAAAGTGCATTGCACTGTGTTAGAAGAAGATTCTCCATATTTCCCTGGCTCACCATATTCTCCAGTTTATTACCATCCGATTTACGATCTCTGGATATTGATGTAGGGCCCTGTCCTAGGGAGGACACAAGCAACTGAAGATGCTGGTTTACAAAAAAAGACAAAGTGCTGGAGTAGACTCAACGGATCACACAGCATCTACAAAAAAAGTCATAAGTTGCCTGACGTGTTACTCCAGCACTTTCTGTCTTTTTTTGTAAGCCAGCATCTGCAGTTCCTTTCATCTGCCCTTTCATCGGCTATTGAATTCGGATACTGGATAGTCCTCTTGTTTCCTCACTGGAGGCAGTTTAGTTTTAGTTTAGTTTGGAGATACAGTGTGGAAACGGGTCCTTGGCCCATTGAGTCCTTGCTGACCAACGACCTAATGTACACTAGTTCTATCCTACGCACACTAGGGACAATTTACAGAACGTGCAAACTCCACGCATACAGCGCCCGAAGTCAGGATCGAACCCGGGTCTCTTAGACAATAGACAATAGGTGCAGGAGTAGGCCATTTGGCCCTTTGAGCCAACACCGCCATTCAATGTGATCATGGCTGATCATCCCCAATCAGTGCCCCATTCCTGCCTTCTCCCCATATCCCCTGACTCCGCTATCTTTAAGAGCCCTATCTAGCTCTCTCTTGAAACCATCCAGTGAACCTGCCTCCACCGCCCTCTTCCACCATAAGGCAAAAGCTCTACCACTGAACTGTGGAACTTCTCCACATTGTTTCTCTTGAGATCACACCTTGAGATCACCCTAGCCAAGAATGGGTCCACCATGTACCACCCTTGTTTGTGGCTGGCCATGATTGACCCTGGTTTTTTCTTGCCTCCTGCTCTTCACATCCCCCCTACATTCAATCTGAAGAAGGGTCCCCACCCAAAACATCACCCATCCCTTTTCTCCAGAGATGCTGCCTGACCCGTCCTCATGAGATCACAACGTCCCTATGAACAATGGACCTACCAGTCAACGTCCTGCCTGAGGTCATTTGTGCTGGAGTAACTCAGCGGGTTGGGCAGCATCTCTGGGGAAAAGTTAGTCCAACCCTTTGTGTCTATGGTGCAAAACTAGAAACATAGGAAATAGGAGGTAGACTAAAGTGCTGGAGAAACTCAGCGGGTGCAGCAGCATCTATGGAGTGAAGGAAATAGGCAACATTTCGGGCCGAAACCCTTCTTGAGACAAAGGGTTTTGGCCCGAAACGTTGCCTATTTCTTTGCTCCATAGATGCTGCTGCACCCGCTGAGTTTCTCCAGCACTTTAGTCTACCGTCGATTTTCCAGCATCTGCAGTTCCTTCTTAAAAACATGGGAAATAGGTGCAGGAGTAGGCCATTCGGTCCTTTGAGCCTCCACTGCCATTCAATATGATCATGGCTGATCATCAGGAATCAGTCCCTGTTCCTTCTTTCTCCCCATATCCCTTGATTCTGTTAGCCCTATGAGCTATAGCTAACTCTCTCTTGAATACATCCAGCGAATTGGCCTCCACTTTCTTCTGTGGTAGAGAATTCCACAGATTCACAACTCTCTGGGTGAAAACTTTTTTCCTTATCTCAGTCCTGAATGGTCAACCCCTTTATTCTGAAACTGTTACCCCTGGTTCTGGACTCCACCAACACGGGGAACATTTTTCCAGCATCTAGCCTATCCAATCCCTTGAGCATTTTATATGTATAAGATCCCCTCTCATCCTTCTAAATTCCAGTGAATCCATTCTTTCATCATTCTGCAGCAGCATCTGCGGTTGTTTGCGTCTACGAGTGGCTCTAATCTGTCTGGCAAACCTCTATATAATGGTATATGGTCCCACTGATCTGTTTTGTAGTCAATGCCTACTATGGTCTGTTGGGCTGAAGCAAAGCAAGGATTTCATTGTCCTATCAGGGAGGGACACACGACAATAAACTCACTTGAACTTGAACTCTCTCTCCCGCAGCCTCCTCCACCAAGACCACCTACATCAGCTACAGCAACCATGCAAACTGACCGGAACTGGTGCACAAGCTTGAAGTAGTCCAACGGGGACTGCATGCGTGAAGCCCACCTTCGCGTCCCATCATTTGGAAAGCCCTCTGGGGAGGAAGGAAGGAAGGAAGGAAGGACGGCCTGCGGTGGTGGTGGTGGTGTGGGGGCGACAGGGGAGAGAAGCCCCCTCCTCCCGGGCTCGGCAAGTGCGAGATTGCCCCCCCGACCCCCTCCCCTTTGTGTATTCCGAGACACGGCGTTGCAGTGACCAGGAAGACACACAAGGGCCATCGGGCGCTCGACTGTTTGCGGGCCCTGGGCCAGAGGGGAAACCCATGCCTGTTGTTCTAATTGTAAGTTTAGTGACTGTGCATCTATCCTTTCGGTTCTGTGGTCTATCTACCCTTGTTGCACCCTAGTTTTCCGAGAGGCTCCTGTGCCCTGAGCCATTGCAATAAACAGGGCGCTCTATGTGGATCACAGCATAGCGTGGCGTACAGTCAATACAAGGGTTGAAGCATGTCGACGTTTTATATGACTGATTTATTTGTAATAAAGGAATGTTTTTTTTCTTTTGCAAAATCCAGAGATGTACATTCTGTTTGCGGGTTCCAGCGTGATTTATTATTATTATTTTTTTTGTTTTTGTGCAGTGTGTGACGTGCCCTCTTTCACAAAAAGCGACGGGGGGTCAAATGCCCACCACGTCCTCATGTTTCCATGAGCTCACCATGTCCAGGGGCTCACACAGTGGGCGTGAAGCTCGGCACATCAAGGCTGTTCTAGCCCCCACCCCACCACACACACACACAATCAGACAATGGCAGACCCATGGTTTGTAAGATGTTAAACTGCTGTTATTGCACCCTCACCGTGTTCTGCACGCCTGCAGAAAGATATGCAAAGGGGGTGCGGGTTTTAGTTGAGAGTCGCAAGAGTCTTGGAGACAACAGTTGCACACAGTTCCCTGCTTGCCTCGCCCATACATTACATGCAAGCAAAGAATTTCACTGCCAATTCCACACCCCCCCTCCTCTCTCCCTCTCTCTCTCTTGGCCCTTTGCATTTAACTCAGGACAGCTGGGGAACCCCCTTCGTGCATTTAGATGTTCCTGTAGGAACTCTCTGTAGGTCCCTGGGGGACACAAGTTCCACAGATACAATAACGACACCAATGCAGTGGATAGACCGGTCGGATGCATAGAACAGTACGGGTGCAGGAACAGGCCCTTCGGCCCACAAAGTCTGTGCCGAATATCAATGCCCAGGTAAACTAATCTCACCTGGATGCACGCGATCCATATCCCTCCACTCTGCAGATTTGGAGCAACAAATGCCATTGATCAGCTGTGAGTAGTTGAGTTGGTGTTATGCTCCTGTCTGGGACGAGCTATCTCTAAACGTGTCCTCCCTCGGCCCAACAGCTGAATATCAGCATGTAAAGTGTGCAATAGTTATTCCAGGCGCATCCCCATGGGCATGAGCTCCAGAACCTGCGTTGTTAATTCAGTTTGAATCGGAGCTAATTAAACTGCCTGCTCTCATTTCTGTTGCTACCGAATTTTGCTGTTGGCAGTTGGCGTTCAAGCACCTGACTGCTCTCCTGCTGATTAGATCGGCTGGATCTCAGCTCAGCAAGTCATAACCCCTTTGATGGGTCTGCAGATGCTCGTTTACAGAAATAAAAAAGGCACAAAGTGCTGGAGTAACTGAATGGGTCGGGCAGCATCCCCAGCGGTAGAGTTGCTGCCTAACAGAGACCAGGTTTCGATCCTGACCACGGGTGCTGTCTGCGTGGGGTTTGCAGGTTCTCCCTGTGACCACGTGGGTTTTCTCCGGGTGCTCGGGTTTCCCCCCACACCCCAAAGACGCGTAGGTTAATTGGCTTCTGTAAATTGTCTCTAGTGTGTAGGGTAGAGCTAGCAGTGTACGGGGTGAACGCTGATCGGCACGGACTCGATGGGCCGAAGGGCCTGTTTCCACGCTGTACCCCTAAAACTAAAACTTAAATCAATAGCTGATGTCGCCCGTTCCTTTTCTCCAGGGATGCTATGCTCCAACTGCGCCCGTCCCGTCCCGTCCCGCTGAGTTACTCCAGCTTTCGGTCTCTGCCAGCATCTGCACAGTTCCTCTCCGCGCACTTTGTGCCTTTGGTTTCCCTTCTGCCCGTCCAAGTCCAACTGAAGAGCGGCGGCTCCGCGGCAGGCGGTGGAGTGGACTTTGCCCGACTGCTCCCTTTGGCGAGGAAGAAGCAGCTTTATCCCTGGGGTCCGTATAATTAATTTCACGTTAGGTAGTTCAGCCGCGGCCACAGAGAGAGGGGATGGGAGAGAGGGGATGGGAGAGAGGGGATGGGAGAGAGGGGATGGGAGAGAGATGGAGAGAGGGGATGGGGGAGAGGGGATGGGAAGAGAGGGGATGAGAGAGGGAAGAGGAGAGAGGGAAGATAGGAGAGAGGGGATAGGAGAGATAGGAGAGAGAGAGGAGAGAGGGGATAGGAGAGAGAGGGGAGAGGAGAGCGCAGCATTTGCAAATAGAATGTATTACGTTTACAAGCTCGAAAGCTCCCATCAGTGGCATGAATGTTTCTCGTGTGTATTGTTGTCCGGCCCAGGCTAGGCTGGTGATGAGCAACATTGCGGTACGTTTGTTTATTTCCTCATTTCTCCAGTCAGTGCTTCCATCCGACAAGAACCGACATGTCTCACCTAGCTGTTCAGACACATTCTTGGGCTGTTTTTTTTTTAAAGGAGCACCCATCATATGCACTCCCCCCCAGCATGGCACCGACAGTATAAGTTCTGCATGATTTTTTGGTGAAGCGCTAGCAAATAAATTTTATGTGGTACATGATTTACACAGCGGCGTCGTTAAACTGGTGAATGTGAGCTGTGGTCGAGTGTTCCCGTGTTCACAAGACGTGCACTGGAATGTAAATGGATTTCCAGTTATAATTTATTTTTAAAATCATTGCAGTGGATCCCTTAATGACATTAACTCCTCTTCGGGAAGATTTTTTTTTTAATTGCCCTCCCCTCCTCTAATCTCTTTAAAAAAAAAAGTCTTAAAACAAAAAGCCACTTTAATCTTGGTGGCACCACCGCCACATTTAAGCACTGTCTCTTCTAACAACCTTCAACATGAGAAGTTGGAGGCCACTGGGCCTGGCTTAGGTTGACTGCCACCTTTGGCTCTCCCTATGGGCTCCAGAGTTGCCGATAGACTGGTCAAGAGAAGTTCTCCCTCAAATGGAGGAGAAAAGACTCGGGGGGGTGACTCTCCCGTCTAATTCACCTTTCTGCAAACGTAGCAAAGAGAATGGGAGAAACTGAAAAGGTGTTGATCTTAGGTAGGTTCCACTGCAATGAATATTGTTGATATCATTTGTACAAGAAAGGTTCAGTAAATACCATGAAATGTTTCTTCTGTATTTAACTGGCATTTTTTATTGAAACTTATTGACTAAAAAGTTATTGAATTTTCTTGTTGTCCTTATCTATTTCTTTCCACACAAACCGATATCTTTCATTCTGCCGCGTACCGTATACGGTTTGTGGTTGCACACATACATGGGAGGGCCTCGTACATAATGGCCCAGTATTAGTGTCATGTGGTGTCGGGGGTTATGGGGAGAAGGCAGGGGAATGAGGTTGAGGGGGAAAGAGATCGGCCATGACTGAGTAGACCTGATGGGCTGAATGGCCTAATTCTGCTCCTAATTGACTTTAGTTTGTTGCTACTAGTACCGAGGGACAGTGAAAAGCTTTTGTTGCGTGCTAACCAGTCAGCGGAAAGACAACACATGATGACAATCGAGCCACCCACAGTGTACAGATACATGGTAAAGGGAGTACCGTGAATAATGTTTAGTGCAAGATAAGGTCCGCTATAGTCCGATCAAAGAGGGTCCGAGGGTCTCCAATCTTCTTCTTTCGTGTGGCGTGCACAGGCTAAAGTAGTTGGACAACTTGTTCTACTTGATCTTCCGTTTGTGCACGTCGAGTTGATTGCATTAGTCGAAACAGGGCGGGCCTGGTGAAGGTTGCAATCTTCCACCCCGGGTCTCCAATGAAGTAGCTAGTATTGCAGGACAGCTCTCTAGTTGTTGGTAGGATGGTTCAGTTGCCTGATAACAGCTGGGAAGAAACTGTCTCTGAATCTGGAGGTGTGCATTTTCACACTTCTATTCCTCTTGCCCCATGGGAGAGGGGAGAAGAGGGACTTCTACGTCTAATGAACGTTGTCATATTGAACTATGTGCTGTGTTTTATATAACGTAAAGACACCCAGTGATGCTAAGAGTCAGGTTTGAACAGAGATCAGGAAATGTTATTTGACTCAATGTTAAAGGGCATAAAATTGTTCAGCATAGGGGCGCAGGTATAGAAGTTGGGAGGCCATGTTACAGTTGTGTAAGACATTGGTGAGGCCACGTTTAGAGTATTGTATTCAGTTTTGGGCACCGCGTTATATGAAATATGTTGTCAAGCTGGAAAGGGTGCAGAGAAGATTTATGAGGATGTTCCCAGGACTCGAGGGCCTGAGCTATAGTGAGAGGTTGAGCAAGACTCTACTCCTTGGAGCACAGGAGGATGAGGGGTGATCTTATAAAGGTGCACATGATCATGAAGGGAATAGTTTGGGTAAACGCACACCGTCTTTTGCCCAGAATAGGGGAATTGAGAATAAGAGGTCATAGGTTTGAGGTAAGGGGGGGAAAATCTAATTGGAAACTGAGGGGTAACTATTTAATACAAAGAGTGGTGGGTATATAAAATGAGCTGCCAGAAGAGGTAGTTGAGGCATGTACTATCAGTATGTTTAGAAGACATTTGGACAGGAACATGGATGGGACAGGTTTAGAAGGTTATGGGCCAAATGCAGACATGTGGGACTAGTGTAGATGAGGGTGTGGGGCGGGTTAGCCAGAGTGGGCAAGTTGGGCTGAAGGGATTGATTCCATGTAGTAGAGATTTCAGCCAAAATATGGGCTGCCACAGAAGGGAGGTGCAGTGATAGAGACCCGGGTTTGCTCCTGACTACGGGTGATGTCTGTACGGAGTTTATACATACTCCCTGTGACCACGTGGGTTTTCTCCAGGTTCTCGTGTTTCCCCCCACACTCCAAAGATGCGCAGGTTTGTAGGTTAATTGGTAATTGTCCCTAGTGTGTAGAATAGTGTTAGTGTGTGGGGTGATAGCTGGTCAGCACGGACATGGTGGGCTGAAACGCCTGTTTCCGCGCTGTATCTCTAACGTCTAAAGATGCTGCCTGGGCCACAGCGTTCCTCCAGCACTGTTTTTGGCTCGTCAGTAGTATACCCTTTTTTAATAACACTCATAATATAATCTCCTTTTCATTGCATTGCTAGATAATCTTGGCTGAATTCGTCAATCCTTTTGTAAACCAATTTCTTGAAGTCAATTTGGTTCTAGGCCACAGCTCCAGCAGTTTGGCAATCCAATGACATTTGGTCACAATCCAGACTTAAATCTTAAATGCCCATTAAATGTTCACCCTGCCCTTGGATGAAGGGGTCGGGGGAGGAGATTTTAGCTTCGCTTGGAGTGCGGAAACAGGCCATTTGGCCCATCAAGTCCACGCCAACCCGTACACTAGTTCGATCCTACACATTTACAGAGGCCAATGAATCTACATCATTAGAATGTGGGACGAAACCGGAGTACCCGGAGAAAACCCACGCGGTCACAGGGAGAACATACAAACGCCACACAGACAGCACCCGAGGTAAGGATCGAACCCTGGGTCTCTGGCGCTGTGAAGCAAGAGAACAAATGTGGATTTGGAGGGATCAAATTTAACGCGCAATCATATCCCTGCACTAAATCTACAAACTCTTTGCATTTTATTATTTCCTTCAACCTGTATTCAGCGAAGAGATTACAATTAGAGAGAGTGTACATCACTTTGTTATTTATTTTCCCAGCTTGTGATATGTGGAGTGTTTGAAAATTGATCAAATAAGGTTTTACAATAAAACAGCAATTTTGCAATCACCATTATGAACATTTTAGTTCCAGGTTATTAAGTCAGTGAATTCTACATTTTATAATTGCTGGAGTGAAATTTAACATTATGTTCCTGAAGCTTCACGTTAGGCTTGTAGATGATGAGTCCAGTAATTTAACGACTGTGCTGCCATTCCAATGCACAGATTGGCGTAGCTAAACCATGAAACCATTAAGAAGACCATCATATGGTTGGTCTTAACTCCCAAACCACAAAAGATGGATAATGCCAGCAGAAAGGTTCTGTAATTTATTTAAATTTAGTTTAGAGATACAGCGCGGAAACAGAACCTATGACCCACCGAGCCTGCACCGACCAGCGATATCCGCACATTAACACTATCCGACAATTTTTTTACATTTATACAAAGCCAATTAACCTACAAACCCATAATCATAATCATACTTTATTAACCAAGTATATTTTGCAACATACGAGGAATTTGATTTGCCACAGTCATACCAATAAAAAGCAACAGAACACACAAAATACATTTTAACATAAACATCCACCACAGTGACTCCTCTGCATTCCTCACTGTGATGGAAGGTGAAAAAAAGTTCAATCGCTCCCTTCTTTGTCCTCCAGCAGTCGGGGGCCTCTACCGTTCCGTTTACGGGACGATCTTACCCCCATAGCCAGCGGCGGGCCTCCTCATCGGGGCGATCAAGCTCCTGCATCGGGGGCAATCTCAGCTCCCCCGTGCCGGGCGATCTACCCCGGGTCGGGGCCAAGTTGAACGTCGTGCAGAATCTGGAACTTCCCGACGACTGTCTCAACCCGAGACTGCGAGCTCCTTGATGTTAAACCTGTACATCTTTGGAGCGTGGTAGGAAACCAAAGTTCTTGGAGAAAACTCACAGGGAGCACGTACAAACTCCATACAGACAAGCATCCGCGGTCGGGATCGAACACGGGTCTCTGCCGCTGTAAGCGCTGTAAGGCAATAACTCTACTGCTGTGCCATCGCGCCGCCCTAATGGAAAATGAAATTTAAATTCAATGATCTAGAATGATGTTCTCAACCATTGATTTTTGATACAAACACATTTCAAGTCATGTTTGTTAAATTGGACATTACCATTATAGGACGTAGAATATTACAACACGGGAGCAGCACATGCGGCCCATAATGTCCCTGCCAGACACGATGCCAAATTAAACTAATCTCTGCCCGCACATGCTCCATATTATGTTGGCTGCTTGTCCAAGGGAGCGTGAAGTGTAGATGGAGTCAATGGTGCAGGTGTGGTCTCACCATGTCCCTGTATAATTTAGTGAGGCATCTTTACACAAATCCAGCAATAAAGGTCAACAAAGATCAACCTGTCTTAATTGCTGCACCTGCTCGAT
This sequence comes from Okamejei kenojei, assembly GCA_035221665.1. Classification (NCBI taxonomy): domain Eukaryota; kingdom Metazoa; phylum Chordata; class Chondrichthyes; order Rajiformes; family Rajidae; genus Okamejei; species Okamejei kenojei. The sequence continues at coordinate 39,204,271 of CM069149.1, forward strand.
AGCTCGCCTGCAGTGACTTTTAGTTTAGCTTCGTTTAGTTTAGAGATACAGTGCGGAAACAGGCCCTTCGGCCCATAAGTCCTCGCCGACCAGCGATCTCCGCACGCTTATACTCTCTTACACGGACGAGGGAGAAATTTTGTCAAGCCAATTAACAAGAGCTATTAGGAGCTTAAAGGGTAACTTTTTTTACACAAAGGGTGGTGGGTGAATGGAACCGGCTGCCGGAGGAGGTAGTTGAGGCAGGTACTATCACAACGTTTAAGAAACATTTGGACCGGTGCATGAATAGAACAGGTTTAGAGAGAAATGGGCCAAACACAGGTGGGACTAGTGTATGTTGGTCGGTGTGGGCAAGTTGGGCTGAAGAGCCTGTTTCCACGCTGTATGACTCTATAAGTGATGACCTGACTGAGCAGAGACAAGAACCAGTCCCCATTTACACAGCGATTAGGTGCATGTCTGGCTGAGAATATTTTGCATGTGGATATGTAAATCCCAACCGGAAGCATTAGAGACATAAAGAACTGCAGGTGCTGGTTTACAAAAAAAGGTACCAAGTGCTGGACTAACTTAGCGAATCAGCCTGCATCTCTGGAGGACGTGGATAGGTGATGTTTCGGGTCAGGGCCTCCTCACCTGTATCCACCTATCACGTGCCAGGCTTTATCTTGCCTCCATCTCGCTCTCCACCCCCCCCACCACAATCAGTCTGAAGAAGGATCCTGACCAGAGAACGTCGCCTATTCATGTTCTCCAGATGCTAATCCACTCATTCCTGGGATAATTCTCATAAACCTCCTCTGGACCCTCTCCAACGGCAGTGCATCCTTCCTCAGATATGAGAGGGCTTGCAAATGACTTATTCCATCTGTGAAGTACTTGTTATGGAATCGGTGAGAAGAATTTTCACTTGGGGACTATCTTACTTCTCACTATATCAATGAGAATAATTTTACACCTTTGGGTTTCCACACTGCATGTTTCACAACAGTCCATTTTTTTGGCATTATGTACAATCTCTCCAGATGAGATGTGAGGGCCCTATATAAATAAAACCCCTCTGCATATATTGAATTTGTTTTATATTGTCATTGACAATAAATCAATTAAAAAAGACAATCGTTTATGATTCATTACCCTGAGAGTGTCTAATGCCATTGAGATTTAGATTTGAACTATAAGCTATTCAGCTACAAGAATAGCCCTGTGATTGCGAGCAATATTTTCTATTGAAGGTAAAAAAACATAACTTTATTCATTTGACATTAAGCTTTTAGACTTTGGAGATACAGTGCGGAAACAGGCCCTTCGGCCCATCGAGCCCGCGCCGACCAGCGATCACCCCCTACACTAGCGCTACCCTACACGCGAGGAACAATTTACCTGTAAGTGTTTACCGAAGACAATTGGCCTACAAACATGCACGTCTTTGGAGTGTGGAAACAAAACCGGATCACCCGGAGAAAGCCCACACTGTCACAGGGTGAACATACAAACTCCGTACAGACAGCACCTGTAGTCAGGATCGTATTCCGGTCTCTGGTGCCGCTGCACCAACTCTACGGCTGCACTACTGTGCCATCCCTCAGTGAATATTGTTAAGGCAGAGATAGATAGATTCTTGATTAGTACGGATGTCAGAGGTTATGGGGGAGAAGGCAGGGAATGGGGTTAGGAGGGAGTGATAGATCCGCCATGATTGAATGGCGAAGTAGACCTGATGGGCCAAATGGCCTAATTCTACACCTATTCCTCATGACCATATGACCTTAATATGTCCTCTAATGCCTACATGAAAGAGCAATGGAAATATGTGCGCCTGAATTTGAAAGCCAGGCAGATGGAAAATTCCTTCACTTCCACAGAGTATATAAACCTAATAGTTACTCATTATTAAATTCAGAGAGATCAGCCATGATTGAATGGTGGAGTAGACTTAATGGGCCAAATGGCCCTATTCTGCTCCTATCACATGGTCTTATAATCTTATGATGTCCGGTTATGTTATTAAACATAGTTGTACTCTCACTCGATGCTACTTGGAGATCTGACTCGCTCTGTGTTCACAAATGAGATCCTGAGGCAGTGTAAGGTACATCAACATGAGAGGCAAAATATGTCAGAAGATCAGATATCGTGAGTTAACACCTATTTCCTTCAAGGGCAACGAATGACAATATTACCGATGCGACAGACCACCATTTTCAGGAGGTTTTGAAACGAGTTCCTGTGGATGGATTTTGGAGTCTGAAGAAGGATCCCGACCCGAAACCTATCCCATTTCTCCAGAGATAGAAAACATAGAAAACATAGAAATTAGGTGCAGGAGCAGGCCATTCGGCCCTTCGAGCCTGCACCGCCATTCAATATGATCATGGCTGATCATCCAACTCAGTATCCTGTACCTGCCATCTCTCCATACCCCCTGATCCCTTCAGCCACAAGGGCCACATCCAACTCCCTCTTAAATACTGGCCTCAACTACCTTCTGTGACAGAGAATTCCACAGATTCACCACTCTCTGTGTGAAAAACGATTTTCTCATCTCGGTCCTAAAATATTTCCCCCTTATCCTTAAACTGTGACCCCTTGTTCTGGACTCCCCCAACATCGGGAACAATCTTCCTGCATCTAGCCTGTCCAACTCCTTAAGAATTTTGTAAGTCTCTATGAGATCACCCCTCAATCTTCTAAATTCCAGCGAGTACAAGCCGAGTCTATCAAGTCTTTCATCATATGGAAATCGTGCCATCCCAGGAATCAGTCTGGTGAACCTTCTCTGTACTCCCTCTATGGCAAGAATGTCTTTCCTCCGATTAGGAGACCAAAACTGTACGCAATACTCCAGGTGTGGCCTCACCAAGACCCTGTACATCTGCAGTAGAACCTCCCTGCTCTTGTACTCAAATCCTTTTGCTATGAATGCCAACATACCATTTGCTTTCTTCACAGCCTGCTGCACCTGCATGCCTACTTTCAATGACTGGTGTACCATGACACCCAGGTCTCGCTGCATCTCCCCTTTTCCTAATCGGTCACCATTCAAATAATAATCTACCTTCCTGTTTTTGCCACCAAAGTGGATAACCTCACATTTATCCACATTATACTGCATCTGCCATGCATTTACCCACTCACCCAGTCTATCCAAGTCATCCTGCAGCCTCCTAGCATCCTCCTCACAGCTAAACACTGCCCCCCAGCTTTGTGTCATCCGCAAACTTCGAGATGTTGCATTTAATTCCCTCGTCCAAATCATTAATGTATATTGTAAATAGCTGGGGTCCCAGCACTGAGCCTTGCGGCACCCCACTAGTCACTGTCTGCCATCCTGAAAAGGACCCGTTCACTCCTACTCTTTGCTTCCTGTCTGCCAGCCAGTTCTCTATCCACATCAATCCTGAACCACCAATACCGTGTGCTTTAAGTTTGTATACCAAGCTCTTGTGTGGGACCTTGTCGAAAGCCTTCTGAAAGTCCAGATATAACACATCCACTGCTTCTCCCTTATCCACTCTACTAGTTACATCCTCAAAAAATTCAATAAGATTCATCAGACATGATTTACCCTTTGTAAATCCATGCTGACTTTGTCCAATGATTTCACCACTTTCCAAATGCGCTGCTATCCCATCTTTAATAATTGACTCTAGCAGTTTCCCCACTACCGATGTTAGACTAACTGGTCTGTAATTCCCCGTTTTCTCTCTCCCTCCCTTTTTAAAAAGTGGGGTTACATTAGCTACCCTCCAATCCTCAGGAACTACTCCAGAATCTAAAGAGTTTTGAAAAATTATCACTAAGGCATCTGCTATTTCTGGGGCTACTTCCTTAAGTACTCTGGGATGCAGCCTATCTGGCCCTGGGGATTTATCGGCCTTTAATCCATTCAATTTACCTAACACCACTTTCCGGCTAATCTGGATTTCACTAATTTCCTCCATCTCATTTGACCCGCAATCCCCTGCTATTTCTGGCAAATTATTTATGTCTTCCTTAGTGAAGACAGAACCGAAGTAGTTATTCAATTGGTCTGCCATGTCCTTGTTCCCCATGATCAATTCACCCGTTTCTGACTGCAAGGGACCTACATTTGTTTTAACTAATCTTTTGCGCTTCACATATCGATAAAAACTTTTGCAGTCAGTTTTTATGTTTCCTGCCAGTTTTCTTTCATACTCCATTTTCCCTTTCCTAATTAAGCCCTTTGTCCTCCTCTGTTGGTCTCTGAATTTCTCCCAGTCCTCTGGTAGGCTGCTTTTTCTGGCTAATTTGTATGCTTCATCTTTTTCTTTGATACTATCCCTGATTTCCCTCGTTATCCACGGATGCGCCACCTTCCCTGATTTATTATTTTGCCATACTGGGATGAACATTTGTTGTATTTCATCCATGCAATCTTTAAATGCCTTCCATTGCATATCCACCGTCAATCCTTCAAGAATCAATTGCCAGTCCATCTTGGCCAATTCACGTCTCATACCCTCAAAGTTACCTTTCTTTAAGTTCAGGACCCGTGTTTCTGAATTAACAATGTCACTCTCCATCCTAATGAAGAACTCAACCATATTATGGTCACTCTTGCCCAAGGGGCCACGTACAACAAGGCTGCTAACTAACCCTTCCTCATTTCTCAATATCCAGTCTAGAATAGCCTGCTCTCTCGTTGGTTCCTCCACATGTTGGTTAAGAAAACTATCCCGCATACATTCCAAGAAATCCTCTTCCTCAGCACCCCTGCCAATTTGATTCACCCAATCTATATGTAGATTGAAGTCACCCATTATAATGGTTTTACCTTCGTTGCACGCATTTCTAATTTCCTGTTTGATGCCATCCCCAACTCCACTACTACTGTTAGGTGGCCTGTACACAACACCCACTAGCGTTTTCTGCCCCTTGGTGTTTCGCAGCTCCACCCATATCGATTCCACATCCTCCAAGCTAATGTCATTCCTTTCTATTGCGTTAATCTCCTCTCTAACCAGCAACGCTTCCCCACCTCCTTTTCCTCTCTGTCTATCCTTCCTGAATATTGAATATCCCTGGATGTTCAGCTCCCAGCCTTGGTCACCCTGGAGCCATGTCTCCGTGATCCCAACTATATCATAATTATTAATAGCTATCTGCACATTCAACTCATCCACCTTATTACGAATGCTCCTCGCATTGAGACACAAAGCCTTCAGACTTGTTTTTACAACACTCTTGGCCCTTTTACAATTATGTTGAAAAGTGGCCCTTTTAGATTTTTGCCCTGGATTTGTTTTCCTGCCACTTTTCACCTTGCTACCTATTGCTCCTATCCTCATTTTACACCCCTCTGTCTCTCTGCTCACACATTTAAGAAACCCTCCACTTCTTATTCTCCGTTTGTTGTTTTTTTTCTTCTTTCCTCCCTATGTGTTGCATCTGACTGCTTCTCTTCTCTGCCTCCTGCCTCACAATCGGACTACTTGCCTTCTCTATTTGAGTCCCACCCCCCAACCGATCTAGTTTAAAGTCTCCCCATGCTGCCTGACCCGCTGAGTTACTCCAGCTGTTGTGTGGTGTGTGGTGTGTGGAGAGTGCAGTGGAATTAGTTCAGAGAAGAGCTCCAGATGTGACTGTTGACTGGACTAATTTCAGAAAGCCATCTAGTTCAGTCATTCGACTAAAGAAAGCACTTGCATTCACATCCTAAATGTTTTCACAGGGATTATGTGTAGCCTGTAAAAGTGACTGCACTTCAAATGTAATGCAGTCTGGAGAAAGAATATAGGGACATGGAAAGACCTATCTGTTCCTGGAACCTATTCTGCCACTTAATTAGATCATACCTGATCTGTACTTGACTCTATTTACCTGCCTTGCTTCTACAATCCCATTGATATTCTAACCAAACAGAAATCCACCCATCTCAATATCTAACGTGCCAATTGCCCCAGCATCCGTAGTCTTCTAGTTTTAGTGTTGGTTTTTGCTGTAGATATACAGCATAGAAACAGGCCTTTCGGCCCACCAAGTCCGCGCCGACTAGCGATCACCCGTACACCAGCTCTATCCCACACACACACGGGACAAATTAATATATTACCAAGCCAATTAACCTACAAATCTGCATGTCTTTGGAGTGTGGGAAGATACCGGAGCGCCCGGAGTGTGGCACGGTGGCGCAGCGATAGGGTTGCTGCCTTACAGCGCTTGCAGCACTGGAGACCCAGGTTCGATCCCTACTACAGATGCTGTCTGTACGGAGTTTGTACGTTCTCCCCGTGACCGCGTGGGTTTTCTCCGAGATCTTCGGTTTCCTCCCACACTCCAAAGACGTACAGGCTTGGGGGTTAATTGGCTTTGGTTAAAATTGTTAATTGTTCCTAGCGTGTGTAGGCTAGTGTTAGTGTACGGGGATCACTGGTCGGCACGGACTCAGTGGGCTGAAGGGCCTGTTTTTGAGCTGTATCTCTAAACTAAACTGAGCTAAATGACTGCAAAAATACACAGTTACATCCTCGGCACCTTCATGTTAGTCAGCTAAAGCCGCAATGGGTCTGGGGGTGTGCTGTCAGTTGGCAGACCAGAAACCTTTGAGACAGAACTGTATAGATGTGGAAAACAAGCACTGAACTCAAAATCCATTATTAAACCCCAGGGCTTGGATACGATTAATGGCTCCTCTTCATTCTGGTGACTTTAGTATCCAGGAAGCTTTAACAGCTCTGTTTATTGCCTTTCCATGGAATAAAAGTAGGTGAGCAATGTAATCATGTGTTCAGTTAGAATACAGGGCTGGCTTTCACTGTCAGAGCAGTTGGAGTCATAGAGTCGTTGAGACATACAGCAGGGAAACAGGCCCTTTGGCCCAACTTGCCCACACCGGCCAACATGTCCCGTCTATGCTGGTCCCACCTGCCTGCATCTGGCCCAATATCCCTGTAAACCTGTCCTATCCATTCACCTGTCTAAATCTTTCTTAAACGTTGCGATAATCCCTGCCTCAACTACCTCCCCCAGCAGCTCGCTCCATACACCCACCAGTCTTTGTGTGAAAAAGTCACCTCTCAGGTTCCCAATAAATCTTTCCCCCTTCACCTTGAACTTTTGTCCCATGGTTCTCGATTCCCTTTCTCTGGGCAAGTGACTCAATTCATCTGCCTGATGTTAGCGTGCCGGGATCGCTGGTCGGCAGGGTCTTGGTGGGCCGAAGGGCTTGTTTCCGTGCTGTATCTCGAAACCAAACCACACTAAACAGGAAGCAGCACCAAGCCTGAATTTGTCGTATCTCCTTTAACATGTCAAGATACCGAAGGCCTTCACGGGAAGAACTTAACAATATTTCTGCAAGGGGATGATATGAACTAGATAAATTCAAAGCTTACGTTGTGAAGGATGAAAGACTGCTTTAACCTTTACTAGCAGTCCTTCAAAAAGACAGTGTGTTAAATTGTTTTTTTCTAGATCAGTTATATATTGACTGCATCCCCCCCCGCCCCTCATTGATTACATTTGCAAAACCAATGAGATGAGAAAAATACCTTTTTACTGATGAATTACATGGTGCACTCTTTGAAGTGTACGATTGCTCTTTGGATAATTTCTTCAGATAGTTCTTGCGTTTAGCTTTGGAAAGTGACTTTGTGACCTACTTGAAACTTTTGGAGATGATTTTTTGGTCCATTACTTTTCTGGTCCATTACTTCCCATGTAAACCAGCAGTCTCCAATGTTAGTTTAGTTTAGATGGACACAAATGCTGGAGTAACTGAGTGGGACAGGCAGCATCTCTGGAGAGAAGGAATGGGTGACGTTTCGGGTCGAGGCCCTGCCTCAGATCTAGTTCGGCGGTACAGCGTGAACACAGTACACAGATACAAGACAAAGGGCATTATGTTTAGTGTAGGATAGTCCAGTAAAGACCAATTAAAGATCGTCAAAGGGTTTCCAATGAAGTAGATGGCAGATCAGGACCGCGCTCTAGTTGATGTTCAAGTCAGTGCATATTTTTAAGGCAGAGATAGACCAGAGATTAGAACGGGTGTCAAGATTTATGGGGGGAAGGCAGGAAAATGAGATTAGAAGGCAGAGATCAGCCATGATTGAATGGCAGAGTAGACTCGATGGGCCAAATGGCCGAATTCTACTCCTATAGCTTGTGAACTTGTGAACTTGTGAACTTGTGATGATAGGATGGTTCAGTTGACAGCTTAGAAGAGACTGTCCCTGAATCTGGATGTATGTGTTTTAAACTTCTGTATAGAATTTACAGAGTTGAAATCGCTCAATGGCAAGTAAAGGACATGTTGCCACAAAATAGGGAATTCTGGTCACTTGTTTAAAAAAAAAAAAATTTCTGGTTCAAAACCTCTGGAAAGTGGCAGTAATTCATTTATGTGTCAAGTTTCAAAAGCAGTTTGACAGGGTGAGGTACCAGTTCCTTCCAGAACATATATTTGTAACTGGAACATCTCAAAGCATCCCGATGTGGGTATGTTACAAAACTTACCTTCAGCGGCGCTGCAGTTCTGTCTCTGCCCGTGTGCGCGACTTTGGCAACCTTTGAGAGGGGGGCGGGTTTAAAATGCTGTTTTCTCCAGCCTGTTCAAATCGATCTTTGTCAAGCTGTTTAGTTGCTGAAGAAAAATCGCTCCGACATACGTTCTCCAAAGCTTTTTAAAATCTACGCTGGATAATTTAATAGCAGGAGTAAATTAAAAAGCGTCTTCTAAAGCCGTCAACGCTGACAACGGGACGGATTTCACGTAGGGGACAAAGCAGGGTACGCCGTTTATTTTTACATATAAACGTGCTTATTAGGATGTCTTTAATCAAAATTTCACGTTGCGAAAAGGTGATTTAGGCCCCATACGAACCGGCAGTAATTTACCTGCCGATATGAGGTTTAAATTCACCGCAAATGCAACGTTCCAAACGATCGCTTTCCACAAAATCCCACTCGCAAGATGATTTAAATGGCCGTTAATTTGCGGGAATTAAACACTAAATTCCTTCCATTTGGCCTATAAATTCATGGTAATGAGATTTAAAAATCATGTTGTATTGTGTATTCTTGTGTGAATGTTATTTGGACACTTAGGCTATTTAAAAATGTTAACCTTTTCTTAAGAAATGGATAGACGTTTAGATCTAGTAATTGAATTTTGTAATTAGCTTAAATTAGGTAACTAACTAATTATATGCTTTAATTTCAGGTCATCCAAGTAAGATTGTTTCATATTTGTTTCAGAATACTTCAATCTATAATAACTGAAAATTTTATTCAGTTCCCTTATTTTTTAAGAAAGTTATGGGCTCTTGACTGTTCTCGATCACAGCTTTTGAGTTAAGTCAATGGAAAAGCAATAGGGAACAAGATGCTAATTTCCGAGTATGAAAATGGCCATAACATTTTTAATACTGAAGATATGAAAGTGAATTAGGTGTCAAGTTAAACTTCTTTTTATGCTTTATCTGATGGGATAAATTGCAGACTTGATTTTTAAAATCTCAAAATTTTGTAACGTTGCTACCCGATGCACTCCATTCTCAACCCCCTGTCCAAAGATTTGAGATCCAGAGATGTACTATCACAACTTTTAAGAATCATTTGGACAGGCACATGGATAGGAAAAGTTTGAGGGGATAAGGGCCAAGCAAGGGCAGGTGGGTCTTGTGTAGATGGGGCAAGTTGGTCAGCAAGGGCAAGCTTGGGCAGAAGTGCCTGTTTCCATGCTGTGTGATTCCATATATAATGTTCTGCAATCTGTTCTGTGACATTTTTATTAAATTGAAGACAATGGAATTTGTGGACGCTATTGTTGGAAGTATCACCACATGCAGAAAGGAACTGCGGATGCTGGTTTACACCGAAGATAGACACAAAATGCTGGAGTAACTCAGCGGGACAGGCAGCATCTCTGGAGAGAAGGAATGGATGATGTTTTGTGCCGAGACCCTTCATCAGACTGAGAGTCAGGGGAGAGGGAGTCTAGAGATGTGGAAGGGTAAGGTGTGAAAATGACAGATCAAAGCAGACGATGATAAGGAAATTAAGACTGGTTCATAGTTAGCTGAGGGGGTGGTGACGAGGAGGCATTCTGCCAGAAGACTCTCAGTCTGAAGAAGGGTCTCAACCCGAAACGTCACCCATTCCTTCTCCCCAGAGATGCTGCCTGTCCCACTAGAGTTACTCCAGTTTTCTGTGCCCAACCACATGTTCTGCAATGGATAACATTCGGATCGGCCAATGTTTCATTTTCTGTTTAAGAAAGAACTGCAGATGCTGGTAAAATCAAAGGTGGATACAAAATGCTGGAGAAATTCAGCGGGTGAGGCAGCATCTATGGAGAGAAGGAATAGGCGACGTTTCGGGCCTATTGCTTCTCTCCATAGATGCTGCCTCACCCGCTGAGTTTCTCCAGCAATTTGTATCTACTTTCATTTATTGTGTTAATGTTTGCAAAGCTGTATTGTTGGCGTTTCCTTTAATGCGCACACACACTAGCACACACACGCACACACACACAAATAGATGAATCTCAAACCACGTTCTAAATTGTCGAGAAAGATTGCAATTGGAAACAAGACCCTTGTGCGGCTTTTGCGGTTATTGAATGAGTGTCGGGACATTGGCATGGTGATAAATGCGAGAGGGACTTGAGAACTGACTTTTGCTGACTGAACAGTGCCTATGATTACTCGGCCCTGAGTTTGAGTTATGGCTGGAGCATTCATCTCCTTCCCATCAATGTATGATGTGTGACTGGAAAACATTTTACATCCCCAATTAACTCCTCTTAGAGTTGGTGATTGTTGACTGCTAGTTTTTTAAGAGCATTTCATGTGTAAAAAAAAATACGATTGATTAAGTCTTATCTGCTCTGCATGTTAGCTGGGGAATAGATCTCTCTCTCACTTGTGTGATTATGATGTCCATTCAACTACTCAGAATTTGCCAGACAAATCGTATATTCTCCTGCCTGCGTGTTGTGATATATCACCTGTTTAAATCAGACTACCTCTCAAGGAGCTAAATAGAATAATGAGCCCATATTGCCCTGTCATAGTAACAGTCTGCCTACTGGCATTTGGGGATTATGTACGCTCAAAGTTTAGTTTAGTTCAGAGTTACAGAGTGGAAACTGACCCTTCGGCCCACCATGTCCTTGCCGACCAGCGATCCCCGCACATTAACACTATCCTACACACATTAGGGATATCTTACAATTTTACATTTAGACCAAGCCAATCAACCTACGGACCTGAATGTCGTTGGAGTGTGGGAGGAAACCGAAGACCTCGGAGAAAACCCACGCGGGTCACGGGGAGAACGTGCGAACTCCGTACGGGCAGCTTCCGTAGTCGGGATCGAACCCGTGTCCCCGGCGTTGTAAAGCAGCAACTCTACCGCTGCATCACCATGTTTAAAGTAAACGTTTGCTTTGCAGTATTAGTCGTTATGATTTTCCCTGATCCTAATAGTAATGTTGAGTTTTATCCGAAAGACTGCACCCATAGTCAGGATCGAACCCGGGTCTCTGGTTTCTGGCGCTGTAAGGCAGTAGCTTTACCGCTGCACCACAGTTTTGTGATAAATAACCTGTTTAAGTCAGACAACCTCCCATGGAGCTAAATAGAATAATGAGCCCATATTTCCCTGTCGTAGTAGCAGTGTGTCTAATAATATTTGGCATTACATACATACGCTCAAAATGATGCAGCAATTTCAGGTCAGGACAGGTATGCTGTTAAATCAAAAAAATAATGTTATCTTTCTCTGCCATTTACTTTGTAAAAACAATGTCTCACTGTCCTGCCACAATGCTGACATGTATTCAATTACGATATACATTTAAATAGATGGCAGATACAAATTACGGAAAGTATCCTGTCCATTCCAATTTAAGTATAATGACAACATTCCTACTTTTATCTCTTTTAACTTAACAAAGTTCCTAGATACTTACAGTTTTGATCAATGTTAACTTCTGCCAATCAAATCTCCTGTGACACAACAAATTAATTATCCCAGTATGGAGTCGCATTCATTTAGTGTTTCATTATATTTGGAATATTTTAAAATAAAATTGTTTAAATTCGGTGTCTTTTATTCTTCATAAGTTCATAAGTTCTAGGACAGAATTAGGCCATTCGGCCTACCAAATCTACTCCGCCATTCAATCAGGGCTGATCTATCTGGCCTTCTCAACCCCATTCTCCTGCCTCCTCCCCATAACCCCTGACACCCGTGCTAATCAAGAATCCATCAATCTCCGCCCTTAAAAATATCCATGGACTTGGCCTCCGCAGACTTTTTGTGGCAATCGATTCCAGAGATTCACCACCCTCTGACGAGAGCATGCAGGTTCAGAGAGCAATTAGGAAGGCCAACCTTATTGTAACTTTTCATTACAAAATACTTTGTGTACACATGTTGAGGTGCCTTGATGCAGTTATATATAGGCTGATAAGATTACATCTGGCACAGTGTCTAAGCCTGATCCTCCTAACTACGGTTATAAGGCCATAAGGTCATGAGATAGTAGAATTAGGCCATTCAGCCCATCAAGTCTACCCCACCATTCAATCATGCCTGATCTATCTCTCCTAACCCCATTCTCCTGCCTTCTCCCCATAACCTCTGACACCCGTACGAATCAATAATCTATCTATCTCTGCCTTAACAATATCCACTGCCTTGGCCTCTGCAGCGGTCTGTGGCAAAGAATTCTACAGATTCACGAGCGACTAAAGACATTTCTCCTCATCTCCTTCCTAAAGAATGCCCTTTAATTCTGAGGCTATGACCTCGAGTCCCAGGCTCTCCCACTAGTGGAAACATCCTCTCCACATCCACTCTATCAAAGCCTTGCACTATTCTGAATGTTGCAATGTGGTCCCCCCTCATTCTCCTAAACTCCAGCGAGTACAGGCCCAGTGCCATAAACCGCTCATCATAAGTCAACCTGCTCATCCCTGGGATATGAGGAAGGAATTAGAGCAGTCTTAATGAACGATGGAGCAGGCAACAAAGGACTGAAGGGCCATTCCATTTTTTTCCATTGCCGATGCTCTTTATTTAACCGATATCCCCGATCATTCTGTTCTCAATCTCTTGCTACTTCGTTAACAACTCGTACTTTCACCAATAGAGCCGTGTGTGCAGTTCAGGTCGCCACGTTTCAGAATGGAAGTGGAGGCTTCGGAGAGGGTGCGGACGAGGTTTCTCAGAAAGCTGCCTGGGATAGAGTGCATCAGCTGCAGGGAGAGGTTGGACATATTGGATCGTTTTCTCTGGAGCGTCAGAGATCGATAGGAGGCCCGATGGAAGTATACAAAATGATGAGAGGCACAGATAAGATAGACAGTCACATCCTTTTTCCCAGGGTGGAAATGCCAAAGGCTAGAGGCAGTAGCTTTATGGCCCTGTCCCTCTTAGGCGATTTTTCAGACGACTGCCGAAAAATGTTCAACATGTTGAAATTTTTTTGGCGACAATTCGGGCTGTCGTAGGTTGTCGCCCGGCGACGTAGGGTTGTCGCCTGGTGCTGACTTTGGTGAATTCCATTGTCCTAGTCGCTGGCAGTCGCCTAAAAAAATCGCCTAAGTGGGGGCAGGCCTATTAAGGTCAGAAGGTAAATGTTGAAAGGAGATGTGTGGGCAGGTCTTGTATACACAGAGAGTGGTGGGTGCTTGTAATGGGCTGCCAGGAGTGGTGGTTGAGGCAGATACGAGAGTGGCATTTCAGAGGCCTTTCGACAGGCACACGGATTTGGAGGGATTGGAGGGATATTGGAGTCAGAGGAGATTAGTTTAACTAATTTGTTTAACTTTAGTCAGAGGAATTTCATCTCATACTTCCCTCCCCTCCCCTCCCCCACCCTTCGTGCCCACTTCCTCCTCCTGAGGCAGTTCACCAGTTCCACAGTTCTCCACCTTGTTTCTCTCAAGATCACACCTTCCCCACCCAACAATGGTCCAACCAGGCATCACTCCGCCAGAGGTCATTTGAGGCTGGCCCAGATTGATCTACATAGTTTCCTGCCTCCAGCTCATCGCCTTCCCCCTCCCAGCCCTTACCTTCAGTCTGAAAAGTCAAAGTCAATTTGATTGGTCACATGCACCCGGAGGTGCAGTGAAATGAATTTGCCAGCAGCGATACACTTAAAAAGAAGACACAATACACAATAAGATTTAACACAAACATCTACCACAGCATTTTTCACTGTGGTGGTAGGCAACTAAGTTCACCCAGTCCTCCTCCTTTGTTCACCCGTGGTTGGGGCCATAAACCCTCCGTAGTCGCAGCAACGGACGGCCCAATGTCCAGGCCCTCTCGTCGGGATGATCAAAACTCCGACATCGGGACGGTCAAACACACTCCGCGGATTCGAAGGTCCCGAATCGGCACTTTCCTACCGGAGACCGCGGCTTCAGGATGCTATAGGCTGCAGGCCGGCGGTCGGAGCTCTTCTCTGGCGATCCCTCGCAAGGGATCCCGACCCGAAACGTCACCCATCCCTTCTCTCCAGAGATGCTGCCTGACCCGCTGAGTTACCTCAGCATTTTTATGTCTATCTTGAGATTAGCTTAACTTGGTTTCACATTCAACACAGACATTGTGGGTTGAATGGCCTGTTCATGTGCCTTGCTGTTCTTTATGCCATAAAAGGGTGGCACAGCGGTAGAGTTGCTGCCTTACAACGCCAGAGACCCTGGTTCGATCCTGACTGCAGGTGCGGTCTGTACCAAGTTTGTACGTTCTCCACGTGACCACGTGGGTTTTCCCCGAGTGCTCCGGCTTCCTCCCACATTCCAAAGACCAACAAGTTTGTAGGTTAATTGGCCTCAGTAAGGAATGTAAATAGTGCTTGTGTACGGGGATCGCTGGTTGACACGGACTCAGTGGGCTGAAGGCCTGTTTCCGCGGTGCGTCTCTAAACTAATTAATAATAAGAGCTATTAGTTGCCACATCATACCAGACACCAATTTTCCTGAATAAACTCTCACAAAAATGCTCGCAGGTTTATAATCTATCACAGTAATATGCCGAAACCAAACCACAGGCACGTTACTTCACACTAATATTAAACTATAATTTTCTTCAAGCTGCTCAATAAATTGAATTTGAATACCAACCCAAAGAGCAATCACACTCTGGTTTAGAACTTTAAGAATGTAAGATATCAGAAGTGAGGAAAGATTTACCTCAATATAGAATTTGGGAGGTCATGTTGCAGTTATGTCAGACGTTGGTGAGGCCACATTTAGAATATTGTGTTCAGATTTGTTCACCATGTTTTAGGAAAGATGGTGTCAAGCTGGAAAGGGTGCAGAGAAGATTTACGAAGATGTTGCCTGAGGTACAGGGAGAGGTTCAGTAGGCTGGAACTCTATTCCTCGGAGCGCAGGAGGATGAGGGGTGATCTTACAGAGGTGAACAAAGTCATGGGAGGAATAGTTTGGATAGATGCACAGGGTCGCGTGCCCAGAGTTGGGGAATCGAGAACCAGAGGACATAGGTTTAAGGTGAAGGGGGAAAGAAATGAATGGGAACCTGAAGGGTAATTTTTTTCACACAAAGGGTGGTGGGTTTATGGAACGAGCTGCCGGCGGAGGTAGTTGTGGCAGGTACTATTGCAACATGTAAGAAACATGGATAGGACAAGTTTGGAGGGATATGATTAGGTGGGACTAGTGTAGCTGGGACATATTGGCCGGTGTGGGCAAGTTGGGCTGAAGGGCCTGTTTCCACATTGTATCACTCTATGACTCTTCGACACTTGCTGCTCCCCCTCTGTGACTCTGTTCTCTGATTCTACGCAAAGCCTCATTGTAGAGTCTCATTGTCTGCATCCACAAGTTGCTGCAATTTCTTGCAGCCTTGGATGAAGTTGTTCCCAAACCAAGCTGTGATGCATTCTGATAAAATGCTATTGAAGGATCATTATTATAGTCATAAAATCAGCTCTGGCTCCATTAACAACCTGTGGCTACTTGATTGATAAATTATCCAGTTTGAGAGCCTGCGAGACTTTGCATATCCATTTGTTTTTCCACAGCTTTACCCAACAGCCATAAGCAGCATTTATATTGTTCTATTCTTCAAAGCAAGAGAATTGTTATAAAAAGCATTGACACATCGCTTCCCAAGGAAATATACAAGTCAATGGCCAAACGCCCTGTTTACAGAGATGGGCTTTAATAGGTATCTTAAAATGGTTAGAAAAAACCCAGCAGAATCGAGGATCTTGGAATTATTAGGCACACATGACAGTGTTGAAACTCTCCCTATCGCCCAGGGCCCCTCCACCCCCCGAGTCCTGGACACAACCTCGTAAATCTCCTCTGCACCCTTTCCAGCTTAGCAACAGCCTCAAAAGGGTCTCGACCCCAAAACGTCACACTTCCCATCTCTCCAGAGATGCTGCCTGTCCCACTGACTTACTCCAGCATTTTGTGTCTATCAATGGTGAACTATTATATTCAAGGATGGCAAAGAATCGACCATTAAAGAGGCACTGATAATTCAGTTTCATGACCGAATCAGTCAATATTTTAATCTCCAGTTTCCCCCCCCCATTTTGGTCCTAATTCAGGACTGGGATTTCTTCCACTTAAACTAACTCTTACAACCTATAATTTGATTTTTTTTGTGAAATGTATGGATTCATCAAGGAAGCAGATTGGGTTTGTTAAACAATTTCCTACATTTTTCAAAGTAGTGACTGATTGAATTCCCTTTATCCTCCACTCGGGTGGTAAAGAAGGCTTTTGGCACATTTGCAGGTCATGTTACAGTTGTATAAGACATTGGTGAGGCCACATTTAGAGTATTGTGTTCAGATTTGGCCATCATGTTATAGGAAAGTTAGAAAGGGTACAGAGAAGATTTACAAGGATGTTGCCAGGATTCGAAGGCCTGGACTATAGGAGAGGTTGTGCACCAGGATTTCTTGGAGCGCTGAGGGCGATCTTATGGAGGTGTACAAGACCACGAGAAGGATCATTATTATAGTAACGAGAGGAATAGATTAGGTAAATAAATGCAGGTAGAGTCTTTTGCCCAGAGAAGGGGAATGGACAATAAGAGGCCATTGTTTTTTTGGGGGGAAATATTTAATATAAACCTGAGGGGTCATTTTTTTACACAAAGGTTGGTGGGTGTATGGAACGAGCTGCCGGAGGAGGTAGTTGAGGCTATCGCAATGTTTAAGAAACATTTGGACAAGTATATGGATAGGATAGGTTTAGAGGCACTGATAGATAAGAAACCAAGTGTTGGAATCGTGCTTTGATTTGAGTGAACGTCTGTGCTTCAACGAACATCATTCATTTTGCATGAATAGTCAAAGGTCTTTCACCAAAGATGTATTTAGACAGTGTGGAAGGGACTTTTCCCGCACAGTGTCCCTAAGTGTAAAGACAGGTGATGATTCAGGTCGGGATCCTTCTTCAGACCAAAAGCAGGGGGTGGAAGGGGGGCGGCGTGAAGAGCTGGAAGCGAGAGCCTGGTTTAAACATGGTGGTAACCTGTGTTGCCTGGTTGCGTTAGTGAAACACAGTCTGCAAGTCTTAAGTGGGCGATAGACACAAAATGCTGGAGAAACGCGGCGGGCTAGGCAGCATCTCTGGAGAGAAGGAATGGGTGATGTTTCGGGTCGAGACCCTTCTTCAGACTGAGAGTCAGGGACGAGGGAGTCTAGAGATATAGAAGGGTAAGGTGTGAAAATTACAGATCAAAGTGGACGACGATAGGGAAACGTAGAATGGTTCATACCGGAGATAGGCACAGAATGCTGGAGTAATTCAGCGGGACAGGCAGCATCTCTGGTTTAATGTTAGCTGAGGGGAAGGTGATAAAACAGCATACAATCAGTAATATTTAATCAGGAGAGCAGGCGAACTAGGATGGGAGAGGGTCGTCGAGTGGGGGAAAGCAGCTGAGTTACTCCAGCATTTTTGTGTCTATCTTCGGTGTAAACCAGCGCCTGCAGTTCTTTCCTACAGTCGTAATGGGGAATTGGGTAGAACTGGGAGATTTTAGAAAAGTAATTCACAGTTCCAGTACTTTGGACAACGGTTGAATATTTAATATAGTACCAACCTTGCCCGACATCAGAAGCACCTGATGCAAGACATGGAGAGAAGGAAAGGCAGTTAGCTGGACCGTGAAGGTTCAGCAGCCAAATAAAACCCAATCACATTGAGCATTTAGTGTTACTGACCTGGGATGACCTGACAAATGGGGAACTGTTGCCAATTTTGATTGGAAGTGGGAAAAAAAGTATAGGCAGATCTCATAAGTGATAGGAGCAGAATGAGGCCATTCAATGTCTAATCCACCATTCAATCACGGCTGATCTATCTCGCCCTCCTAACCCCATTCTCCTGCCTTCTCCCCATAACCCCAGACACCCGCACTAATCAAGAATATATCCATCTCTGCCTTAAAAATATCCATTGACTTGGCCTCTACAGTTGTCTCTGGCGAAGAATTCCACTGTCCAAAGTCCAGTCCACACACTGCATGTACTGGAGCGCCCCTGATCCAGGTAAGCCCAGGTAAGCCCAGGTAAGCCCAGGTAAGCCCCAGGCAGCAGAAGCCTCGCAACATGACGTCCCTCTCCTCGCCCAGCCCCCTCCGCAATTAGCGCTGCTCGTAATCTTCCCTCTTGATCACCTGTTCCATAAGGGGCTGGTGGGAGAATTCATACGTTCTAGCAGCAGAACAAGGCCATTTGGCCCATCAAGTCTACTCCGCCATTCAATCATGGCTGATCTATCTTTCCCTCTCAACCCCATTCTCCTGCCTTCTCCCCATAGTCCATAACACCCGTACTAATCAAGAATCTATCTATCTTGGCCTTAAAGATATCCATTGACTTGGCCTCCACTGCCGTCTGTGGCTATGAATTCCACAGATTCACCACCCTCTGGCTGGAGAAATTCCCCCTCATGTCCTTCCTAAAGGTATGTCCTCTAATACTGAGGCCATGACCTCTGGTCCTGGACTCTCCCGCCAGTGGAAACATCCTCTCCACATCCGCTCAATCCAGGATGATGTCAGGCTGGTCGATGGTAGAATAGACCACAGGGAAGATACGAGAGGGAATGAGAGCTGGCATAGACTTGATGGGCCGAATGACCTCCTTCTATGTTCTAAGGAAATTTGAGAAACAAGCAGGAGGAATGCCGAGCAGGATGAGCTGCAGGAAGAGAGGGCCGAGGGTGGATGGATGTTCTCTGAGTCAGTGCCTTTAGGGGTGGAACCCCCCCCGCCCACATGGTTTTATTCGATTTGGTAATGAGCAATGAGCCGAATGTTGCGTGCATATTTCTCTAATGGTGAGGCTAATATGATGGGGATAAACACTGAGACGTGTTCCTTGATGCAGTACTCAATGTGGCTGGGAGCACCTTGCCTCTGGGGGACACAGAGTCAGTCAACATGAATATCCATATCCCTGCCTTTCACCAATGTAATTAGTTTAGTTTTGTTTTGTTTAGTTCAGAGATACAGCGCGGAAACAGGCCCTTTGACCCGTCGAGTCCGCACTGACCGGTGATCCTCGTGCACTAGCAGTATCCGACACACACTTGGGACAATTTTTACCATTTTTACCAAACCAATTAACCTACAAACCTGTACGTCTCTGGAGTGTGGGAGGAAACTGGAGATCCTGGAGAAGCCCACGCAGATCTTGGAGAGAACGTACAGTCTCAGTACTGACGGTGCCCGTGGTCAGGATTGACCCCGGGTCTCTGGCGCTGTGAGGCCGCAGCTCTACTGCTGCGCCAGCGTGCCACACAAGTGTTGGAGGCACTCGTCATCTTCCAAGGTGCAGCGCACTGTTCAACAATCGCTCAGTGACGGTAACCTCTTCAGTTCCATCTTGTTCACCGGCTGCAGCCTGGCCAGATTGGCGTTAGAGTTGCTGCCTTACAGCGCTAAAAACCCGGGCTTGACCCTGACTACAAATGCTGCCTCTACGGAGTTTGTACGTTCTCCACGGGACCTGCGTGGGTTTTCTCTGAGTGCACCTGTGTGTGTCGGATAGTGCTAGTGTACGGGGCGATCGCTGGTCCTTGGTTATGCTGGTGGCCTTTCTGAGGCAGCGTGAAGTGTAGATGGAGTCGATTGAAGGGTCATAGGTTTGCGAGATGTTCGGGGCTACGACCACAACTCTCTGCAATTTCTTGTGGTCTTTGATAGAGCTTTTCCCAAACCATGCCGTGATGCATCCTGATAAAAGGCAAGAGGTACATAATAGCCCTGTCCCACAGTGCAAATTCATTCCAAGAGCTCTCCCGAGTTTAAAAAAATCAAACTCGTGGTAAGCACGGAGAATGAACGTAGCGGGTACGTCGGAGCTCGGGGACATCTCTTAGCGCTAACAGCAGGTACTCGGGAAGACTCGCTAATGGCAGGTAAGCACGGGAAGACTCGTGAAGGTTTCTCAACAGGATGAAAAATGTCCACGAGAGCCCCGAGTACCGACGAGTGGCCATTACCGTAAATCTCCGAGTTCGAATCAGGGCAAACTCGGGTGAACTCGTGGAATGAACTCTTACCGTGGGACAGGGGTTTCAGTGTGAAAACGCACACCTCCTGATTCAGGGACAGTTTCTCCACAGCTGTTATCAGGCAACTGAACCATCCTATCACCAACTAGAGAGCCGTCTTGAGCTACTATCTACCTCATCAGAGTCCTTTAAACTATCTTTAATTGGACTTTACCCGCCTTTATCTTGAACTAAACATTATTCCCATTATCCTGTATCTGTGCGCTGTGGGTGGCTTGATTGGAATCATGGATAGACCTTTTACTGACTGGATAGGTCTCAACAACAAAACATGTTACTGTGCCTCAGTACATGTAATGTAATGTTACATAATATAATATAATATAATATACACTGCAGCATCTTCAATAGTGGTTGGTAATTTAGTTTAGATTAGTTTATTGTTACATGTATTCAGATACAGTGAAGAACTTTTGCTGCGTGCTAACCAGTCAGCGGAAAGACAATACATGATTACAATCGGGCCACCCACAGTGCACAGACACATGATAAAGGGAAAAACATGAATAACATTCAGTACAGGATAAGGCCAGTAGAGTCCGATCAAAGATAGTCCAAGGGTCTCTAATGAGGTAGATAGTAGTCCAGGACTGCTCTCTAGTTGTTGGTAGGATGGCGTAGTGGCAGGTTTTTATATCGTTCAAGAGATGACTCCCTCTAGCCACTAAGGAGACTACATGGTTAAGGAGAATGTCGTAATACGCATGTGAGCTCTCCGTGAGACCTTCAGAGCTTCTTCACAGATAAATCTTCATAACACAGTCTTTTGATTCATATTTTCTTTATTGTTGAAGAAACACGATAAGATACATCCGACCTTTATCTCCGACTTGTACACTTTAATCTTCGTCAAACTCCAGCATATCGCTGTAAACGTTAGAAAACTCCTCGTCTCTGTTACACTTCACATTTTTCAAAGGGTAAACCTTCCCCATATAAGTCTGAACTAAACTAAAAACTAAGCTTCTGTGCAAGAAACCTAGCTCCAAACACGCCCTAGAATATATCATAAATTCCACCCACATAATAACGGGTAGTGTAAAATGTAAAGACACATGCCATAATTAATGATACACAAAATAAGGCAAGTGGCCACTACATACCAGCCCATAATAGTTCCGCGTATATAACGAGGCAATTATTAATAAACATCAAAAAAGTAGCTATGAAGGCTTAACATAAATCAAAAGCGAAAAAGTCGTGGAATTGAACCCCGGTCGCCCGCGTGGCAGGCGGGGATTCTAACTACTATCTAAAACTAGAATAATAGCATGCACTATATATCCACAATCAGAATTCTTCATCAACTCTTCCATCTTCACTTTCGCCTTCTAGAAGGGAGCATAACTTGATTATTGATCTTATTAAAACATTGTATATAGCACCAAATCCTTACAGTCAGGCATGATACCCAGTAGATAGTCCAAAACATAACAGTCCAAAGCTTTGATAGCATGAAACTTCTTCCTCCATGTCCGATCAACTCATGGATGTGTTGCAACAATAATGTTGAAGTGTGAAAATCCTTCGAGAGAATAACAGGATTTTTTAGCAATAACGTTCACCGTTAGGTTTGATTTAATTTCTGGATCATTAGCAGAGATTTCAAATCCCAGCTCAAGCTTTGGCCATTCTCTGTCTGGCTTACTGAGCGACTTTAGTTCATTGATCCAACTCTTATCGCTTAAGAAGCAGCTCGCTGTCAGTTCTCTGGAAACTTCATCCGCAGGATATTCTTTTGTGTTAACATATTCCAATTGTGAAACATTAGTAACTCCCAATGCTCTTTCCATTGGCAAATTGTATCTGCCCAAATCCAACTCTCTGGTTTCTTTGGCTCTATCATCTGGTGGAATGCTTTCACAATTTGTTGCTTTTCCACTTAGAAAGTGTGAATCCACCCTTAGTGCAAAGGGAAGCCAGATGTTTTACTGGTTGAACGGCTTCCTGCTCAGTAGACATGGATTTTAAGCAATCATCCATACAGAAACTATTCTTCAAATAGATTATTACTTCAGAGAGATTTTTACTTCATGAAATTTAGTATCCTCGCCAAACTGAGGCGCCGTCCAGTTGCATATGGCTGCCCAGCCTGCAGCTGTTCATCCTTTCACTCCTTTTTTAAATTTTTAGTAAGTAAAAAGTTTTGTTTGGAGGTCTAATGTTTTTTATGTGGAGGGTGGGTGGGGGGGGGGGCGGGGTAAGGGGGAAACAGCATTTATCAGTCCCTACCTGGTCAGAGAGGCGGCTTTTCTCCGAGCCGCATCCTCGCCGCTTCCTCGCGGCCTACCAGCGGGCCTGGAGCGGCATCTCCTGTCGGGACCGGCCAGAACCTCAGCTACAGCGGCGGCACAGTGCTGGAGCACCATCGCAGAGCAGGCGATGCCTTGCCCGGGTCGCCCTGCTGGAGCTCCGGAATGCTGAGTCCGCCAATTCAAACATCGCGGAGCTGCGGGATCTGTGGAGCGGCCAGCCGCAGGTGGCGGCGCAGACTTTAACACCGCGGAGCCTGGGATCTCTCGCCGAGATCACTAGTGTGGGAGCTCCGACCAGCGTGGCCTGTTGGCTTCGGGAGCCACGGTCTCCGGTAAGGAAGTGGCCGTTCCAGGTATTCCAAGACGCTGAGAGGGTTCTCCCGACGTCGGAGCACCATCATCCGGCGAGAGGGCCTGAAACATCGGGCCGCCGTCGCGGCGACTGCGGAGGCCTCAATAGGCTCCGACCACGGGTGAACAAGAGGAAGAGGACTGGACTTTGTGCCTTCCCTCACAGTTGGAATCATTGTGGGGGGGGGATGTTTTTATGTTTAATGTTAAATTCTTCTTTAATGTTATGTTGTATTCTTATTAGTGTGCTGCAATGGCAACTTGAATTTCACTGCATCAATTGGTGTATGTGGCGATGAATGTCCTTTGGACCTTTGAACCTTTGAAACCTGCGTTTCAAATTCTGGGTGCGTTGCCCTGCCATACGACAATTACTCAGCAGATTAACACTTTCTTGTTTGAAAGGTGAGTCCACAATAGCGTCCATCAATTTTTACTGAGTAGTTCATAATATCCACGAACTTTAACTCTTCATTTGACATTTCTTCAGAATCTTTATTCGTACTTTCATTGTCCTGATTGTATGGCTTCATCACCAGCTTTTCTAATTTAGCAGTAGATATTTGATTAACAGCAATGATAAGATAGTTCTTCTGATTCCTGTTTTCGTTCTTTCTTCTCAAGGAGCCATAGATAACCCATCCAAGTCGTTTTTTTGTAGCATACGGTCCATCACCTTGGCTCCTCACAATCTGTAGAGGTTCCAATGCCTTTAAAACATTCTTTCCGATAGTAGGTCAACACTAGAATTTATTTCAGATATTTTGACATCCTTCAGGTAACGGGGCTGTCCCACTGCGGAGACCTAATTGGCGAGTTTCGAAGAGTTTAGGAGAATTTGAAAAAATGTCATGTTGAAGACCTCCTTCGACTATGTAGAAGACCTCCTTCGACCTTCGATTGTGTTGAAGACTAGCTTCAACTAGCTTTGGAAAAATTGGACACCGAATAGTGGAGAGTGAAGAAGACCTCCTTAGATCTCCTTCGACCTCCCTTCGACAATGATGAAGACTTTCTACGACTGCCTTCAACTACCTTTGATTACCATCGACTCCTCTTGATTATCTACGACTAACATGCCGACTTACTATGACCTACTTAGACTAAACCTACAAGTAAAAAAAAGTATTGATTTTTTTCCATGGCGACCTCTTTTTACTCATGGGCATTTTTCAACATGTTGAAAAATACGCCACCACCTAGCTGAGGCCTCGAGTACGTGGGGACTACTCTCGAGCATGAAGGAGAGTTACAAAGACCTCCTAGGACCTCTTGTCGACCATGCTGCGAATATGAGTCGAGGGCAAACTCGTATGAACTCGCGGATTAGGTCGCCGCAGTGGGACAGCCCCTTAAGGCTATTGTTTCAAGTCCTCACATCTGGGTATATTTTGATGACCAACAGGCATTGTTTCATGTGTAAACACTTCAGATATTGGTATTAAATTATCTTCATCCAAACTGGATATCTCCATGACTCGTGCTTTCTTTATCTTTATTCATGGTACACAATCGAATCTTGGTCTCTTTTGTGATGTTAGGTTTTGGTGACGTTCAGCCTTCTCGTTAGGTTTTCTGTGCAAAAGGTAGTCGAACTTCCGTGATCCAAAAAAGCATATGTTTACAACACTTTATTTGTCTTGCTATTCCTTACCTGTACTGGTAAGATAGAAAAGATACAGTCTTCAACCCCGGCCCCAATATGAGCAGTTACTTGAGGCGAGGTGATAGCATCACTAGTTTTTGGCTTCTCCCTCTGTTCCGTTTGCTCCGGTTCCTCCTCTTCTATTTGCACTGGTAGTTCTTTATCTATTTGTTCCGGTTCTTCCTCTTCCCAATGCTCTGGTAGTTTCTTTACAGTGTGAAGTACTTCAGGATGATATTGCCTGCATTTATAACAAATTATAGGACTCTTACAGTCTCTCACCATAGGCCCTTTTTTCAAACATCCAAAACAGATTCCCTCCTCTTTCAAGAAATTCATATTTTCTTCATATTCTTTCATCTTTAATCTTCGACAGTGAGCAACTTCATCAAATAACAAACAAAATCCTATTTGCTTGATAGTAGATACATCTCCTTTCATCCCGTCTGTCGTTTCCACAGGTATTATAGTGGTAGCAAAATTACTTCTCTTAATTTCTGATCTTTCTTCAGTTTTGGTAAAGGTAGAACCTTTGTTAGTTGCAATTAGTTTGTGATCTTCAATAGTCCCGTGGTGTGTCACTAACATGTACCGTACTTCCTTGTCCAAGAATTTCACCAGGTCTGGTATCCTGGCTACTTGCTTCCTCTTATCCAATATTCCGCCTGCTTCATCGCTCCACCTTTCTCTCAGTCTTCTGGGCAACTTGCTAATGATGATTCTAGTATTGCTTGCAATGTTCATTTCCTCCAGGGTACACAAAAGGCTGGAGAAACTCAGCGGGTGCAGCAGCATCTAAGGAGCGAAGGAGATAGGCGACGTTTCGGGTCGAGACCCTTCTTCCTCCAAGTGGCCGAGATCTTTCATCGAGCTGCAACAACCTCTCAGAAATATTGCATAATTACTCAATGCCTCCCCATCTTCTGGCTTGACTTCTTTCCAAGCATGGGCCTTCTCCATGTATGCATTAGCAATCCTCAGTTCATTACCATAACGTTCTTTAAGTAACCTTCTAGCCTCTTTATACCCTTGGCTGTCTGGCTGATTTTGACAACTTTCTACAAGTATCTGAACACTTCCACTTGTGTACTTCACCAGAAATCGTAAGCGGTCCTTCTCATCTGTAATTTTCGTTTCTAATACTTCTTCTAATGCCCTTTACGTAAGATTCGTACCTCAAAGGATCTCCATCATATGTAGGAATTTCTGCTGGTGGTAGAGTGAGAGAGGTATTTTGTCAAGCTATGAATTCAGCTTGACTATTCACCAAAGCCAATAATCCAACCTGAAAATCTTGGCTTGGTTCCAACAGACGATAGACAGGCCTCAGTGGCTCAAGCTGGCTTGCTCGAGCCTGTGCACCAGGCGTTGGAAAAGCGTAGTGCGCTATTGGTTTGTCCCGAGCCTCTCCAGTGGCTCCATAAGTAGTTTGTTTTGAAGTAGCATCCATTTGCGAGGCCCGGGGAGCCGTTGGTGCGAGAGGGTGGAGTTACCTGCGCTGTGAGTATAAATCTAGCGCGGGGCTTTGCTTTTCGCTGTGAGACCGAAATCTGCAACGTTCCATCTCACTTCCAGAGAAGGAATCTGGTGAAGCCTCTAATTGATTGAAGAGGACCAGAGGAAGCAGCTGATTGGGTGCAACCCGGGGTTTACATTTTTACATTTCTGCCTTCAGGTTTAAGGATTCTGGGAGTTAAGGATTCTGGGAGTTAAAGATTCAGTATTTATTAGTATTTATTAGTAAAGTTGAAAGGATAAAGTTTTGTGTGTTTTAAAAAAAAATTAATACAGAGTAATCTGGGAGTAAGATATGTCAGTAGAGATTGGCCCCGTGGTTTGCTCAGCCTGCAACATGTGGGAGATAAGGGATATGGTCGGTGTCCCTGGTGACTACATTTGCAGGAAGTGTGTCCAGCTGCAGCTCCTGGCAGACCGCATTGAACGATTGGAACTGCGGCTGGATTCATACTGGAGCATCCACGATGCGGAGAAAGTCGTGGATAGCACGTACAGTGAGTTGGTCACACCACAGGTAAAAGGTAAGAGGACAGAAAGGGATCAGGTGGCCAATTGCCAGCAAAGTAGTAGGCAGGTAGTGCAGGGGTCCCCTGCGGTCATCTCCCTCCTAAACAGGTATACCATTTTGGATACTGTTGAGGGAGATGGCTCATCAGGGGAATGCAGCAGCAGCCAGGTTCATGGCACCATGGGTGGCTCTGCAGCACATGAGGGGGGAAAAAAGAGGGGAAGGGCAATAGTAATAGGGGATTCAATTGTCAGGGGAATAGATAATCATTTCTGCGGCCGCAAACGAGACTCCAGGATGGTATGTTGCCTCCCTGGTGCAAGGGTCAGGGATGTCACTGAACGGCTGCAGAACATTCTGGAGAGGGAGGGTGAACAGCCAGTTGTCGTGGTGCATATTGGCACCAACGATATAGGTAAAAAAAGGGATGAGGTCCTACAAGGTGAATTTAGGGAGCTAAGAGAAAAACTTAAAAGTAGGACCTCAAAGGTAATAATCTCTGGATCACGGGCCAGTCAGAGTAGAAACAGGAGGATATTGCAGATGAATACGTGGCTTGAAAAATGGTGCAAGGGGGGGGGATTCAAATTTTTAGGGCACTGGAACCATTTCTGGGGGAGGTGGGACCAGTACAAACAGGACGGTCTGCACCTGGGCTGGAATGGAACCAATGTCCTTGGGGGAGTGTTTGCTAGTGCTGTCAGGGAGAATTTAAACTAATGTGGCAGGGGGATGGGTACAAGAGCAGAGAGGCAGGTGGGTGTAAAATGAGGGTAGAAGCAATAGGGAGCAAGGTGAAAAATAAAAGTGGCAGGCAGACAAAACCAGGGCAAAAATCAAAAAGGGCCACTTTTCAACATAATTGTATAAGGGGTAAGAGCGTTGTAAAAACAAGCCTGAAGGCTTTGTGTCTCAATGCAAGGAGTATTTGTAATAAGGTGGATGAGTTGAACGTGTAGATAGCTATTAATTATTATGATATAGTTGGAATCAGGGTGACCAAGGCTGGGAGCTGAACATCCAAGGATATTCAATATTCAGGAGGGATAGAGAGAAAGGAAAAGGAGGTGGGGTAGCGTTGCTGGTTAGAGAGGAGATTAACGCAATAGAAAGGAAGGACATTAGCTTGGAGTAGATGGAATCGGTATGGGTAGAGCTGCGAAACACTAAGGGGCAGAAAACTCTGGTGGGTGTTGTGTACAGGCCACCTAACAGCAGTAGTGAAGTTGGGGATGGCATCAAACAGCAAATTAGAAATGCGTGCGACAAAGGCAAAACAGTTTTAATGGGTGACTTCAATCTACATATAGATTGGGTGAATCAAATTGGAAGGGGTGCTGAGGAAGAGGATTTTTTGGAATGTATGCGGGATAGTTATCTAAATCAACATGCAGGCTATTTTAGACTGGGTATTGAGTAATGAGGAAGGGTTAGTTAGCAGTCTTGTTGTACGTGCCCCCTTGGGCAACAGTGACCATAATATGGTCCAGTTCTTCATTAGGATGGAGAGTGACATTGTTAATTCAGAAACAATGGTTCTGAACTTAAAGAAAGGTAACTTTGAGGGTATGAGACATGAATTGGCCAAGATTGACTGGCAATTAATTCTAAAAGGGTTGACGGTGGATATGCAATGGAAGACATTTAAAGACTGCATGGATGAACTACAAAAATTGTTCATCCCAGTTTGGCAAAAGAATAAATCGGGGAAGGTAGTGCATCCGTGGATAACAAGGGAAATCTGGGATAGTATCAAAGCAAAGGATGATGCGTACAAAGTAGCCAGAAAAAGCAGCATACCAGAGGACTGGGAGAAATTCAGAGACCAGCAGAGGAGGACAAAGGGCTTAATTAGGAAAGGAAAAATAGATTATGAAAGAAAACTGGCAGGGAACATAAAAACTAACTGCAAAAGTGAAGAGAAAGAGATTAGTTAAAACAAATGTAGGTCCCTTGCAGTCAGAAACAGGTGAGTTGATCATGGGGAACAAGGATATGGCGGACCAATTGAATGACAGATACATATACAGTTACAGATACATTTTATTTGTCACGAGTGCCAATTGGCACAGTGAAATGAAATCACCATACAGCCATACAGGAAAAAAATAAAGAACACAACACAGAGTAGCTAGAAGTTCAACATAAAACATCCCCTCACAGCAGGATCAAAGTTTCCCACTGTGAGGGAAGGTCAGTCACCAAAGTCAGTCTCTTCCCAATGTTCCCCACTGTTCCCCCGTGGTCAGGTCCTCCCCGAGCCCCCTGCAGTCGCCACTACGGGCGGCCCGATATTCAGGCCCGCTCCCTGAGGTGATGTAAGTCCGATGTCGGGGCAGGGGGATGTCCTCAGCGGCCTGGACCCCGAGTCGGCCCCCTCCTACTGGAGTCCGTGGTTCCCAAAGTCCTCAGGCCGCGCCGGGTGGAGATGCAACGCTGGAGGCCCTCGGCAAAGGGCACCAGGACTCCAGGGAGTTGTTCAGCGCCGCCCGCGTTGGGAGCTCTCTAAACCAGAGCTTCACGATGTTGGAGCAGCGGCCCAACGCTCCGGAGCTCCAATGGCGACCCAGGTAGGCATCGCCCGCTCCGTGGTGACTCCAGCGCCACGCCGCCGCTGTTGCAGCTCTGGTCTGGTTCCCGGTCCCCGGCAGGAAAGGCCGCTCTGATCCAGGAGGTAGGCCGCGAGGTGGGGGGGCGAGGACGCGACTCGGAGAAATAGTCGCGTCCCCGCCAGGAAGCTACTAGGAGTTAGTTTCCCCCTTACCCTGCCCCCCTCCCCCACATAGAAAAGTTATAGACTCCCCCTAAAACAACACTTTTAACAGACTAAAAATAAAAAAAGATGTAAAAACAAACGGGCTGCAGGCAGAGGCTGCTGGCAGTGCAGCGTCCCTAGTGACCTCCTTTGTTTCCGTCTTCACTAAGGAAGACATAAATAATCTGCCGGATATAGCAGGGGACCGCAGGTCAAAGGAGGAATTGAGTGAAATCCAGGTTAGTCGGGAAGTGGTGTTGGGTAAATTGAATGGATTAAAGGCCGATAAATCCCAAGGCCAGATAGGCTGCATCCCAGAGTACTTAAGGAAGCAGCTCAGGAAATAGTGGATGCATTAGTGATAATCTTTCAAAACTCTTTAGATTCTGGAGTAGTTCCTGAGGATTGGCGGGTAGCAAACGTAACCCCTCTTTTTAAGAAGGGAGGGAGAGAGAAAACGGGAAATTACAGACCAGTTAGTCTAACATCGGTAGTGGGGAAACTGCTAGAGTCAGTTATTAAAGATGGGATAGCAGCACATTTGGAAAGTGGTGAAATCATTGGACAAAGTCAGCATGGATTCACGAAAGGTAAATCATGTCTGATGAATCTTGTGGATTTTTTTCGAGGATGTAACTACTAGCGTGGATAGGGGAGAACCAGTGGATGTGGTGTATCTGGATTTCCAGAAGGCTTTCGACAAGGTCCCACATAAGAGATTAGTATACAAACTTAAAGCACACGGCATTCGGGGTTCAGTATTGATGTGGATAGAGAACTGGCTGGCAAACAGGAAGCAAAGAATAGGAGTAAACGGGTCCTTTTCACAATGGCAGGCAGTGACTAGTGTGGTACCGCAAGGCTCTGTGCTGGGACCCCAGCTATTTACAATATATATTAATGATCTGGATGAGGGAATTGAAGGCAATATCTCCAAGTTTGCGGATGACACTAAGCTGGGGGGCAGTGTTAGCTGTGAGGAGGATGCTAGGAGACTGCAAGGTGACTTGGATAGGCTGGATGAGTGGGCAAATGTTTGGCAGATGCAGTATAATGTGGATAAATGTGAGGTTATCCACTTTGGTGGCAAAAACAGGAAAGTAGACTATTATCTAAATGGTGGCCGATTAGGAAAAGGGGAGATGCAGCGAGACCTGGGTGTCATGGTACACCAGTCATTGAAAGTAGGCATGCAGGTGCAGCAGGCAGTGAAGAAAGCGAATGGTATGTTAGCTTTCATAGCAAAAGGATTTGAGTATAGGAGCAGGGAGGTTCTACTTCAGTTGTATAGGGTCTTGGTGAGACCACACCTGGAGTATTGCATACAGTTCTGATCTCCAAATCTGAGGAAGGACATTATTGCCATAGAGGGAGTGCAGAGAAGGTTCACCAGACTGATTCCTGGGATGTCAGGACTGTCTTATGAAGAAAGACTGGATAGACTCGGTTTATACTCTCTGGAATTTAGGAGATTGAGAGGGGATCTTATAGAAACTTACAAAATTCTTAAGGGGTTGGACAGGCTAGATGCAGAAAGATTGTTCCCGATGTTGGGGAAGTCCAGGACAAGGGGTCACAGCTTAAGGATAAGGGGGGAATCCTTTAAGACTGAGATGAGAAAGACTTTTTTCACACAGAGAGTGGTGAGTCTCTGGAACTCTCTGCCACAGAAGATAGTTGAGGCCAGTTCATTGGCTATGTTTAAGAGGGAGTTAGATGTGGCCCTTGTGGCTAAGGGGATGAGGGGGTATGGAGAGAAGGCAGGTACGGGATACTGAGTTGGATGATCAGCCATGATCATATTGAATGGCGGTGCAGGCTCAAGGGGCCGAATGGCCTACTCCTGCACCTAATTTCTATGTTTCTATGTTTCTATTTACTGAGATGAAGTTTTACCCATCTTACTCTGTTCCAATGGGTGTTCAAAGCTGTGAAATCCGGTGGACCTCGATTGTGGAATTGATCCAACTGCTGACTCAATTGGAGCAGTTTTTCCTCGTGGTCCAGAGTTCATCGTCTTCGATGCCCTCGAGCTGCATCTTGAGCCCTCACTTTCCAATATCTCCTACTTTGATTTGGCCACTGCCATCTTTGTGTCTAGTTCCAGCTGTTCTTTTTGTCGCTTCATCTCTTCCTCTTCTTGCTCAGTCTCATGTTGCTTCCTCAAGGCATCCGCTTCTATTGAGAGAGCGGCTAGATCAGCATCAACTCCCAATCGAGCAGAAACCTTTGAAACCGAACTGGCTGTAGAAGCAGATTTATGTCCTGATCTTCGTTTAGATATGTTTGAGATACTATCTCGTGGTGTAATCTCATCTTCCATTGCAGCGCGTTGTTGCATCGCACTTCCAGCTGTTGAGCGCGTAAGTTGTTGTATCATTTCAGATAACCACTCCTCCACCTCATCCAAGTAATCATTGAATATCTTCAGCTGTACATCATCACTGGGTGTGTCTTTCGCGTTCTTCCAGAAATGGCTCTATGAGTCCATCAGTGCATTATGTTTATATTGAACCTCCTGGCAGAGGTTAAGTAGTTGGCTCATGTTAGATTCCTCTTTGATTACATTCTTATCCGATTCCATTAGTTTCTTCTGTTTCTCAATAAATCTGGTAACCTGTTTCCATAATTTGTTTCTCACCTTCCTGGCTTTCTTCGGAAATAGAACTTGGCCTTTCTCAGTGAAATTAACATGTCTCCTTGGTCTTTTATCGTCACCTCGTGCTTCCTCAGACGTGACACTTTCTTCATCCGCTTGCTTCAAGATTTTAAACAGGTCTTGGCAAATTGCCAAGTCTTTAAATTGAACGAACAAAGTCTTCTCTGAATTATGCTCCAACTTTGTGTAAACATCTTTCTCAGGAACAATAACAAACTGATTATCCAGACAACATCCCTTTCAACATCCACGGGCTCAATAATGACGTTAGTTCAAAAGGAATGTGTGTCTTATCTTTACTACAAAATAAACCAAGGTCAGACATCTGGATTTCTCCAGGCAGATAGAAAAACACTTTATTGGCTATCTTCCAAGCTAGTGGCTTGCTTTCTGGCTCTTTTTACAGACGCCGTTTAAAATTAAAGCTTTGCAGTTTCAATTAAAAAGAAATAAGTTGTTCTACTCACAATTTCCGTGATAATGTCTTCAGATAAATTGTGTTGCTGTCGATGAACCTTAGGGCCATCTCTGGCCGAGATCTATTGTCTTCAGTTCCTCGCTGGAACCGGTCTTCTGGCTAAAACCTCTTTCAAGATCCTATCCTAGTCTTCTGTCCCATCTCTCTAGCACTGGTTTTCACCCCCCGTCAGAGGTATCCTTTGACTATATGTAGCGGCAGATTTTTATATTGTTCAAGAGATTACTCCCTCTAGCCACTAAAGAGGCTACATGGTTAAGGAGAATGTCGTAATACGCATGTGAGCTCTCCGTGAGACCTTCAGAGCTTCTACACAGATAAATCCTCAAAACACAGTCTTTTGATTAATAGTTTCTTTATTGGTGAAGAAACACAATAAGATACATCCGACCTTCTTCTCCGACTCGTACACTTTAATCTTCATCAAACTCCAGCATATCACTTTAAACGTTAGAAAGCTCCTCGTGCCTCCGTTACACTTCACATGGTCGAAGATTAAACCTTCCCCATATAAGTCCGAACTAACCTAAAATCTAAACTTCTGCGCAAGAAACCTAGCTCCAAACATCCCCTAGAATACATCATAATTAACACCCACATAATAACGCGCAGTCTAAAATGTAAAGGCAAATGCCATCATTAGTGACACACAAAAGAAGCCAAATGGCCACTACAGATGGTTCAGTTGCCTGATAACAGCTGGAAAGAAACTGTCCCTGAATCTGAAGGTGTTCGTTTTCGCACTTCTGTACCTTATTGCTCGATGGAAGAGAGGAGAAGTGGGAGTGGCCAGGGTGCGACTCGTCCTTGATTATGCCGTTGGCCTTGCCGAGGCAGCGTGAGATGTAAATGAAGGCAATGGAGCTGTTCCTAAACCACCCTGTGATGCATCCTGATAAAATACTTTCTCTGTGTATCTGTAGAAGTTGGTGAGAGTTGTTGGGGACATGCCAACTTCCCAAGCCTGACATACCACCTTAACCATATAACCATATAACCATGTAACAATTACAGCACGGAAACAGGCCCTCTCGGCCCTTCCAGTCCGTGCCGACCATTTGTTTTCCCCTAGTCCCATCTACCTGCACTCAGACCATACCCCTCCATTCCATTCCCGTCCATATACCTATCCACTTTACTTTTAAATGTTAAAATCGATCCTGCCTCCACCACTTCTGCTGGAAGCTCATTCCACACAGCCACCACCCCCTGAGTAAAGAAGTTCCCTCTCACGTTACCCCTAAACTTCCGTCCCTTAATTCGATGTCATGCCCTTTTGTTTGAATCTTCCCTACCCTTAATGGAAAAGCTTATCCACGTCAACTCTGTCTATCCCTTTCATCATTTTAAAGACCTCAATCAAGTCCCCCCTTAACCTTCTGCGCTCCAAAGAATAAAGACCTAACTTGTTCAACCTTTCTCTGTAACATAGTTGCTGGAAACCCTGGCAACATTCTAGTAAATCTCCTCTGTACTCTCTCTATTTTGTTGACATCCTTCCTATAATTAGGCGACCAAAATTGTACACCATACTCCAGAATTGGTCTCACCAATGCCTTGTACAATTTTAACATTACTTCCCTACTCCTATATTCAATGCTCTGATTTATAAAGGCCAGCACACCAAAGGCTTTCTTTACCACCCCATCTACATGCGATTCCACCTTCAGGGAACTATGCACAGTTATTCCTAGATCTCTCTGTTCCACAACATTCCTCAATTCCCTACCATTTACCATGTATTGCTTAAGAAATCCTTAAGAAACGTGCCGTGATACCAACTGCTCGTTGTGTTGTAACTAATCAAAGTGCAACTTCTGGAGAGAGTCTTTGTGGAAGGAAGTGGTATAGGAATGGTTATTATCCAGTGAAATTTGAGAGAGTTAAAAACGTGAGGGAGCGTAAAGCGTGAGAGAGAGCGTAAAGCGTAAGAGAGTGTTAAACGTGAGAGAGAGTTACATAGAAAGTTACTGAGCCAGCTAATTCCATGACATTTTCCGTTAAGCTGTTATGCTGCCTTTGGTAAGGTTTCTCCCAATAACTCAAGTTCTGCCTTTTGATATAATTCTGGTGATTTTGTACATCGCCTTTAAGGCTTTGATTCCCCGCTGATGTGTAGTGCACAGCAGTTAACACACTTCCAGCTGGGTCTAATCACCAAACTGCTGAGGTTTAGTATAATTCCATTTTATATCTGATGAGTCTCGAACACAAAGGATTACAAACACTTTTAATTAATATCCTTTTTAATGTCTTCTGTTAACTTTGAAGATTTGGAAAACCACAGGCTGCAAATCTCTCTGTTTCGACATGTAACTGACTACATTACTTTGCACTTCTGGCTTTCAACTGCATCTGATATGTGCTTTGCTAGTTTAGTTTCAGTTTAGTTTAGTTTAGAGACACAGCACGGAAACAGGCCCTTCGGCCCACCGAGTCCGCACCGTCCAGCGATCCCCGCGCACTAACACTACACACGCTGGGGACAATTTACATGTATACCAAGCCAATTAACCCGCAAACCTGTGCGTCTTTGGAGTGTGGGAGGAAACCGAAGATCTCGGAGAACGTACAAACTCCATGCAGACATCACCTGTAGTCCGGATCGAACCCGGGTCTCTGGTGCTGTAACTCTACCGCTGCGCCATTGTGCTTCACTCGTTTATTTCTGAAATTGGTTCCTCTCCTTTTCATTGTTAATCTTGTTAATATTTTGCTTGTCACCTGTAGACTCTGAAAACGTGCCCTTGTGGCCAAAATGATTTGGGGGCAAAGACAAGGCTGTGGTGAGTAAAAAACTGAATAATTATTATCATTATTATTAAACTTTATTTCAGACTCAAGGTCCAGACAAGCGACGACGTTACATAAAATACATTGCATATAAAAACACCATAAAATACATTTAAAGCTTAGTATATTACTTATGAGCATCATAAATTATATACAAAAACACAATACATGATTAACTTCAAAATGCCTATATTTTCCCATCTTATTGCTCAATCCTTTCTGTTTGCAGAATGCATATAATTCCTCCAAAAATCAGCATTGGCTTCAGTGATTAATCTGGTGGTTTACTCACACAACTCGAATTCTTTGCTTGCTCAGCTTATTCAGAAGCTTTTCATTTTGACGTGTTTCTGGGGAAAGCTGAACTTCTAGCTTGTGCTGGGATTTTTTTTTTTTTTTAACGTGAGTTCTCTGTCATCTTGCAAATCCATGTGCCAGCCCAAACGTCTCTTCAATGCTGCCATCGTATCTGCCTCCACCACCATCCCTGGCAGTATGTTCCAGGCACCCATCATCCACTGGGCAAAAACATAGAAACATAGAAACATTGAAATTAGGTGCAGGAGCAGGCCATTCGGCCCTTCGAGCCTGCACCGCCATTCAATATGATCATGGTTGATCATCCAACACAGTATCCTGTACCTGCCTTCTCTCCATACCCCCTGATCCCTTCAACCAAATCCCTACAAAACAAATCCTTACCTTGCACATCTTTTAAACTTTGCCCCTCTCGCCCTAACATAGAAACATAGAAACATAGAAACATAGAAATTAGGTGCAGGAGTAGGCCATTCAGCCCTTCGAGCCTGCACCGCCATTCAATATGATCATGGCTGATCATCCAACTCAGTATCCTGTACCTGCCTTCTCTCCATACCCTCTGATCCCCTTAGCCACAAGGGCCACATCCAACTCACTCTTAAATATAGCCAATGAACTGGCCTCAACTACCCTCTGTGGCAGAGAGTTCCAGAGACTCACCACTCTCTGTGTGAAAAAAGTCTTTCTCATCTCGGTCTTAAAGGATTTCCCCCTTATCCTTAAGCTGTGACCCCTTGTCCTGGTCTTCCCCATCGGGATCATCTAGCCTGTCCAACCCCTTAAGCTATCTAACCCCTTACTATAAACACGTACCATTCAGCCATCATCGTCGCTGATCTATCTCTCCCTCCTAACCCCTCTCTCCTGCCTTCTCCCCATAACCCCTGACACCCATACTAATCAACAATCTATCTATCTACCCACTGACTTGGTCTCCGCACCCTTCTGTGGCAAATAATTCTGCAGATTCACCACCCTTTGACTAAAGACATTTCTCCTCATTTCCTTCCTGTCCCACTTTGTGATTTTTTTGGTGACTGCGGCATCACTGACTGACCTACCATGTCACCGAAAAATACGTGGCGTGATGATGTATGACGCGGCGTGATGATGTATGACGCGGCGTGATGATGTATGATGCGGCGTGATGATGTATGACGCGGCGTGATGATGTATGATGTGGCGTGATGATGACGCGTGAATGTACGCGGCGTGAATGATGTATTGATGATGTCGTGATGAATGATGTTGACACGGCGTGATGATGTGATGATATGATGATATGACACGGCGTGATGATGTATGACGCCGTGATGATGTATGATTAATGGATGACGTGACTGATGTTCTTGATATGAATGATGATGATGATGACCATCCTGCGGCGTGATGAAAATGATTTTGAACTTGATCTTTCCTGATCTGTGCCTGATGATGTATGATGTGGCTCATTGATGTTAGTATGACATTTCGTGATGATGTATGACATGATATGATCGTACATGATGTATCTGAAATGCTCGGTGGCGCGCTGATGACGCATCGTCGTGCGTCTGATGACGCCTGCAGTCCGTTGTCTTCCTTTCCTTCTTTGTTCATATCGTTATATCGTTAATTATGTAACATTCTATTTGTAGTTGCGTATTATGTGGTGGGGATTTTAGAAACATAGGGGGGCCACGTTTTAAATCTCTTTCTTCAACGGAGATGCAACTTTTTTTCCGAGAGTGTCGTCTTTCTTCATCTCCGGAATTCTCGCTGCGGTTTGGAGACCAAAACTACGCAATACATCGACCCTGGAAAGTAGAACTGCTCCTGCGACCTCCAGCTGGGATCGACCTTGAGGGCTCCGGTCACCGAGCCTGTGGACTTACCATCGCGGAGCTGGCTGACTTTCGGAGGCTGCCGTGGCGCTGCGATTGCGGCTGCGTCTCTACCTTCGGAGGCTTCGGCCGCAGGCCCTGTGGACTGTAACATCGAGAGCGCGCAGGTCCCTGGCTGGCGACTGACCTTTCGGGAACTCCAGCTAATCAGCTTCGTCTGCCCCGAATTGCAAGGCTTAAATCGACCTGTTCACAGAACCTTTCATCGCCTGGCGCAGCTCGGCTGCGGGATCTCTCCATCGCCCGGCGGGGGCTTCAATATTGGGTGCCTCGATCGCCTTTTAGAATTAATTGCGTAATCTTAGCAGTTTGACTGCCCGACCTTGGGAAAAGGAAGAGATGACTTGTTTTACCTTCCATCACAGTGAGGAGGTGCCTGGAGGAGAGTCACTGTGATGGATGTTTATGTTAAATTTATGTAATTGTGCGTTTTATAGATTATAGACAATAGACAATAGGTGCAGGAGTAGGCCACTTGGCCCCTCGAGCCAGCACCGCCATTCAATGTGATCATGGCTGATCATCCCCAATCAGTACCCCGTTCCTGCCTTCTCACCATATCCCCTGACTCCGCTATCTTTAAGAGCCCTATCTAGCTCTCCCTTGAAAGTATGCAGAGAACCGGCCCCCACCGCCCTCTGAGGCAGAGAATTCCACAGCCTCACAGCTGTCTGTGAGAAAAAGTGTGAGCCACAGCTGCTAGGGCAGCGCCGCCACTCCAGAGATGCTGCCTGCCGCTGAGTTACTCCGGCTTTTTATGTTGTATCTTAAACGAGCATCTGTAGTTCCTTCCTACACGTAGGGATATTTCCTGGTGGGGAAGCTGATGGTGGATATTTGACCCTGTTGTCGGAAGGAACACAATTATTAAGGCAATGGTCACCACCCCAATATGTGGTAAGTCACCTTCAAGGGTACTGACCTCCCCACCAACAAAGGGAACTACAGGACTCACTGCCTCAAAAAGGCAGCCAGCATCGTCAGAGACCCACACCACCCTGGCCACGCACTAATTTCACTTCTGCCAGCAAGAAGAAGGGACAGGAGCCTGAAAACTGTAACGTCCAGGCTCAGGAGCAGCTTCTTCCCTGCAACCATCAGGCTATTGAACACTACAACCTCTGAACTACATAGACTTGGGTACATTGTTTTTGTCTTTGCACTATTTATTTATTTTTAAACTAATTTTGGGCAGCACGGTGACGCAGCGGTAGAGTTGCTGCCTTACATCGCCGGAGAGCCGGGTTCAGTCCTGAGTACGGGCGCTGTCTGTACGGAGTTTGTACATTCTCCCCGTGACCGTGTGGGTTTTCTCCAGGTGCTCTGGTTTCCTCCCACGCACCAAAAAAAGTACAGGTTTGTAGATTAAATGGCTTCGATAAGGATTGTAAATGGTCCCTAGTGTGTGTGGGATTTTGCTAGTGCACAAGGATCACTGGCTGTAGTGGACTTCCGCGCTGTATCTCTAAACTAAACTAAATATGACAATAAAACACTCTTGACTGAGCGAAGGTTTTCAGTGAAACGATCGCCGAGCCTGCGCTTGGTCTCGCCGATACATAGGAGTCCACACCTAGAACAGCGGATGCAGTGGATGTGGTCGAAGGAGGTGCAAGTGAACCTCTGCCTCACATGAAAGGACTGCAGCAGATTGTGTTACCTGATCCTGTGATTAAAGAAAGGCAAAGGGACAAACTGTACTCCGATTATTACCCACAGCCCAGAGAGAGTGGAATAATCAAAGGAAAAAAACGAGGGTTACAAAAACTAATAAGCAAGGGCATTGGATACAACCTACCAGAGCTCCTAGTGCAGAATGCAACAATAATGTGAGTGAAAAGAATTTGGCCATTAAAATAAAGTGTGATATCGTGAAGGTCTGAAAGAAAGCCTTCAGTTTTTATCCTCTGAAGTAACCGACAATGACAGTGTGATCACAAAGGCATCAAACAGATTTGAAAGGAAAGTAATTCTCCTTGGGAAACCAACAAGGCTTTGATCTACTTTGTAGGACTACAGTAGATTGCGAAAAGCTTGGGACATGGGTTCAATATTCTGATCATCAGAAGTGATGTATATTCTGGCAGCAGGACAATAGGAAGTCACCTTCATGTATATTCTGGCAGCAGGACAATAGGAAGTCACCTTCATGAGCCTGGCTAACAAACCACATGATGTCATCTATGAAGACAGCGGTAATCGACTCCATATTGTAAGGACTGCCATCCCCACAGTGGAGAAAGCGGGGCACAGGGCAAACTGGGCAATTCAAGAGTCAAGTCTAGAGTCGAACACTTTAACTCTCCTTCCCATTCCCAAACCGACCTTTCTGTCCTGGGCCTCCTCCACTGCCAGTGAGGCCAAACGTAAATTGGAGGAACAGCACCTCATATTTTGCATGGGCAGCTTGCAACCCAGCGGTATGAGTACTGATTCTGCTAACTTCAAGTAACCTTTGCATTCCCTCTCTCTCTGTCCCTCCCCCACCCTGGTCATTGTACTAATTTCACTGTCGTCCTGATGAGTTTCACTATTTGTATCCACCCGTTATCACCTTCTACACAGCCAACAATGGACCATTGTGGGCTCCACCTTTCCTTGATCACCGTTGCTGGCTTTGATTTCTCCTTTGGCATACCTTTCATTCATTTGTTCGTTGTACCTCTTCATATATCTCTCGTTTCCCTTTCCCCTGACTCTCAGTCTGAAGAAGGGTCTCGACCCAAAACGTCACCTATTCCTTTTCACCAGAGATGCTGCCTGACCCGCTGAGTTACTCCAGCATTTCGCATCTATCTTTAGTGTAAACCAGCCTCTGCATTTCCTTCCTACATCTGCGTGTCTCCACGTGTCCGCCCGGGGGGCTTCTGCACAAAACAAGTCCCCAATACTACAATTGCTGGTAGGAACCAAAATTAATGTGGGGTGAGGCTGATCAAAATCCCACACTACAAGAATGGTAATACAATTAGTAGTCATATAATAATAGACTTGGAGTCCAGCGAACACATTGCTCCTGCAGCCAGGCAAGGTCAGCTCTGTCGAAGGAACACCTGCTCGATGTTTCAATGTCAACGTGTTGGTACAAGGGCGACTAATGCTGCTCTATTTTAATTCGGAAGGAGCACATTCATAAGGTTTTGGAGCAGAATTAGGCCCATCAAGTCAACTCCGCCATTCAATCGTGGCTGATCTATCGTTCCCTCTCGTGCCCATTCTCCTGCCTTCGCCCCATAACCCCTGACACTAATCAAGAATTTGTAAATGTCCACCTTAAAAAATATACCTTGACAGCCTCTGCAACTCTCTGTGGCAATGAATTCCACAGATTCACCACCTCCGAAGTGTGCCATCGATCTCGAGGCATTGCATTTGAACCAATCCATCATCAAGGGATATGGGGGGGGGGAAACAGGAACGGGGCACTGATTTTGAATGATCAGCCATGACCATATTGAATGGCGGTGCTGGCTCGAAGGGCCGAATAGTCTGCTCCTGCACCTATGTTTCTATGCGCCATCGATGCTCTCTGAAGATGGCGAACCAAAGACACCAAAGGGCTAGGATGCGGGATCTCTCCACAAATGTTACCTGACCCGTCGAGTTCCTCCAGCGCTTTGTGTTTTGCTCAAGTTTCCAGCATTTTCAGTTCCTTGATGAATGTTATTGTTTTGGCGTCTTGCAATTGAGCGATCCTAAGAAGGCAAGGATCACTTTTTCTTTGGGTATTCTTGGGAAGAGTAAACAATTAACAGCAAGTTTGAAAAAAGCACACCTCCTTGTTCAGGGACAATTTCTTCCGAGCTGCCATCAGGTAACTGAACCATGCTCCCATCAACTAGAGAACAGTCCTGACTGATCTATCTCATTGGAGACCATTGAACTGCCTTTAATCAGAATCAGATTCAGAATCACACTTTATTCGCCCAGTATGTTTTGCAACATATGAGGAATTTCATTGGCCAGGTCAGTCATACAATTAAAAGCAACACTCAAAATACATTTTAACATGACCATCTGCCACAGTGACTCCTACACATTCCTCACTATGCTGGAAGGTGAAATAAAGTTCGTCCTTTCCCTTAGTTC
The DNA here is from genome assembly GCA_035221665.1 of Okamejei kenojei. NCBI lineage: Eukaryota > Metazoa > Chordata > Chondrichthyes > Rajiformes > Rajidae > Okamejei > Okamejei kenojei. The sequence goes on from CM069149.1 coordinate 39,246,091, forward strand.
TTCCTTGGTCGTGAGCCGTTGACGGGACGATCTTGACTCCCGTAGCCGGCGGCATTTCGGGCTCTCCGCTTCGAGGCGATCCGCTCCCGCTCCCGCTCCCCCGTGCCGGACGATCGAACCTCGCGTCGGGGCTGGTCAAGCCTTCTGCGGCGTTGGAGCTCCCGCCTCGACTGCGAGCTCTTGATGGTAAAGTCCGCGGTGGTCGCGGTGGGAGTGATCCCAGGCAAGGGATCAGCTCTGATGTTAAGTCCGCGCCCCGCGGTAGGGCTCACGGCAGTCCGAGGAGGCCTCCAGCTCCATCGATGGAAGGACGCAGAGCGCATCGGAGAATGTGATCCGAAAAAATAATCACATCTCCGGCAAGGTAGGAACTTGGAAAACAACACAATATATTCTAGCAGAGTATTGTAGTCGTCTTTCAAAATCTGCCCTATTGAAGCAGCTGCAACATTGAACATTTAACATAAGTGCCTGAGGATCGATGGATCTTGATCCCACCGCTTTCATTTCAAGGGCCTCACTACTTGAAATGGGTGATAGAGAGTCAGGACCTTCTGCATTCTAACCAACCCCTATTTCCATCAAAAACAGTGGGAGTTTCAATGTGGATTGAGAGACAATGTCAATGTTTCAGATTATTGACCTTCCATCGGAATTTTTGAAAGTTTTGCATTTCCATCGTAAGCTACACGTGAAGGTTCTTTTGAGGGCTTTGTTATACCCTTGAATGTTATACCTGTTTAGCCTGTAGCTGCATAATCTGGACCACTGTAATCATGTGAAGGCTTTCCTTTGACCGGATAGCAAGCAACATGAAAAGCTTTTCGCTGTACCTCGCTACACGTGGCAATAATAAACAAAACTAAAAGAAAGGATACGTATCACGGCCTACAGTTGGAACTCCGAGGATGGATGTGCTGGATCTGGAGAGGGTCCAGAGGAGGTTTACAAGAATAATCCCAGGAACGAGTGGGTTTACTTATGAGGAACGTTTGACAGCACTGGGCCTGAACTCGCTGGAGTTTAGAAGGATGTGGGGGAGGCCTCATTGAAACCTACCGAATAGTGAAAGGCCTGGATAGAGTGGATGGGGAGAGGATGTTTCCACGAGTGGGAGAGTCTACGACCAGAGGTCACAGCCTCAGAATTCAAGGAAGTTCCTTTGGGAAGGAAATTTAAATTGCCCCTGGTATGTAGGGGACGGATTTGAAAGAGGGATGACATGGAGCTAGTCTCCCAGATTCTGCCATCCACCTACACTGAAGGCTATTTAGTGGCCAATTAACCAACCAATCTTCATATCGTTGGGATGTGGGAGGAAACCAGAGCACCCAAAGGATACCCACATAATTACAGAGGGAACATAAACTCCAAACAGGCAACAATTGAGATCAGGAGTTAGTTTTAGAGCATGGTAACAGGCCCTTCAGCCCATTGTGTCCGCATCAATCATCAATCACCCGTCCACACTAGTTCTATGTTATCCCTGCACACTTTGAGCTATTTAACAGAGGCCAGTTAACTTTAATAAGAACTGGCACGTCTTTGGGATGTGTGATGAAACTGGAGCACCCGGAGGAAACCCACGCGGTCACAGGGAGAACGTGCAGACTCCACACAGCCAGCACCCAGGCCATTTTTTGCAGGAAGTTTGGCTTCCATTGCTGCTTCTGTTAGGGGTAAGTACTAAAAGGGGGATGGTGGAAGGGAGGGGGACAGAGCAGTGGGGTCATAGGAGAAATGGGTGTGCACTGCGGTGAGGGAGGGGAGGGGAGCGGGAAAGGGAGAGGCGGTTGCTGCTGTATTTCACTCAGCGCTGCATCAACGGCCCTCGAAATGAAGGTGAAGCCAATGGTCCCTGACGTCTCGTTAATCTTTGTTCATGTGCCAACCCTGAAAAATACTTCACAGTTAATATAGTGCCACTCAAAACAAAGTATTCACATGTCACAAATTCTTTACTCATTCAAAGGTATTGCGCGTTTAAAAATAGCTACGCCTTCTATCTGAGTGAGAAAGTCAAGTGCAGGGCTGCAGTGAGCCGGGCAGAATGTTACCAGGACCAGACTGAGTTAAAATGTTACCAGGACCTGACCAGAGTTAAAGAGAAACTGAAGCGTTGCCAGAGAGGTTTTCTGATTCCCTCCGGTTACCTTGGTGGGCAAGGAGATGGAAACCTTGAACCCTCAGTAATTCCTCCTCCTCCTCCTTCTCCCTGCTCCCGTCCGGCAGAAGGTACAGAAGCGGTTGAGCGGCTGCCTTGCAGTGGCAGAGACCTGGGTTCGATCCCGACTAGGGGTGCTGACTGTATGGAGTTTGTATGTTCTCCCTGTGATCACTTGGGTTTTATCCAGCTGCTCTGGTTTCCTCCCACACTCCAAAGACGTATTGTACAGGTTTGTAGGTTAATTGGGTTCGGTACAATTCTAAATTGGCCCTAGTGCTTAGGATAGTGTTAGTCGTAGGGGATGATTGTTAGTCAGCGTGGACTCGGTGGGCCGAAGGGCCTGTTTCTGCTCTGAATCTCATGTCTAAAGCTTGAAGGCATGCACCACCAGCCTTAAGAACTGCTTCTACCCCTCTATTATCAGGCTTCTGAATGGTCCTTCCATAGGCTGGGGCGCTGTCCGATTCACGTCTGCCCCTTTGTGGACATTGGACTTTGTCTCTGGAACTGATGCGCCTAATTGCTGAGAACTTTAGTCAGCACTTTGTATCTTACCTTTGCGCTATCTACTATATTTGATTGTATTTATGTACAGTGTTTATGAACAGTATTATCAGATTGGATAAATTGAGAGTTATGGGGAGAAGGATGGAGAATGGGGTTGAGGAAAAAAAAAGATCAGCTATGATTTTAATGGCGGTGTAAACCTGATGGGCCGAAGGGCCTAATTCTGCTGGTAGAACTTATGAACATACAAAGCAATGCTTTTCACTATACCTCAGTCCACGTGACAATAATAAACCTAAACCACATGTTTAGGTTGCAGTAGACTATGTGTAGCCTACCAGAGGTGATAGTCCACTACAGAACATCATTAATTTTTCCTGTAGAGTTAAAACACCTTCAGCTTGCACTGTACAAAACTGGAGAAGAAAGATGTTTTTTTTAAAAATGAGAGCAATTTTCAATTTGCGGACAATAAATAGGATTGATTTTGTTAATTAAATGTCCGTTTTGCAAAGAAAGTCGCCGCAGGAAGGATCGGCGGATGCTGGTCTATTGCGAAGATAGACACCAAATGCTGGAGGAACTCAGTGGGTCAGGCAGCATCTCTGGAGAAAAAGGAATTGTTAATGTTTTGGGTCTAGATCTCCTTGAGACGAGAGGTCTGAAACTAGACGTATGGAAAGATACAGACCAAATCGAAGCTGGCACCGATGGCGAAGGAGCACGCAATCCTGCTTGAGTTCTGAAGAAGGGTTCCGACCTGAAACCTTACCTGTCCTTTTTGGTGGTTTGTTCTTTAATTTGTTTAGTAATCTTTTTCGATAACGCTTTTTCAGTAGACTTTAGGCTTTAGAGATACAGCGCGGGAACAGGCCCATCGGCCCACTGAGTCCGCGCCGACCAGCGCACTAATATGGGCCTGTCCCACAGGGGATTTTTCAGCGGACTGCCGGTGGACTGTCAGGTTGTTGGCAGTCGCCTGAAAAACCGGCAGCTGGAACGGTGACTGTCAGAGTGGTACACACACACACACAAACACAAACAGATCACTTCCTTCACCAGCTCATACCAGGGGACAGGGCAAGCTGGGGGAGCGCAGTCTAAAACATTCACCCGGTGCAAAGCCAGTGGGGGGGGGGGGGGGGGGGGGGTGAGAGGGGGGAGAAGGAGTGGAGACAATTTTTAAGAAGCCAGAGATACACGGCTGTGAAGATACTTAACATTACCGATCGGTTATCCTTGGTTCTGAAAACTACTACTTACCTTTTTTTTCCCCATGAGCCAATGAAATTCACTGGTCAGCACCGGCTACAACCGATGAGAACAGTCCGAGAACCTTCAACCTCCTGGCAATCCTCGCGGCCCACCTACGGCTCGGGAATTCTCGCTACTCTCCATGGCGGCTTCATTCTAGTCGCCGCTAAGTTTTCAACATGTTGAAAAACTCACGGCGACCATAATGAGGCCGCGACTAGTTACCAGAATCACGACCATGACGGCGACTCCCCGGCAACTACCCGCGAACATGTGGCGACCATGTGGCGGCTGCATAGTCTCCTGCAGTCTCCTAAAAAGTCGCCTAAGTGGGACAGGCCCATAACGCTATCCTGCACTCTAGAGACAATTCACAATGTTACCAAAGCGAATTAACCTACAAGTCTTTGGAGTGTGGGAGGAAACCAGAGCACCCAGAGAAAACCCACACGGTCATGGGGAGAAGGTACAAACTCCGTATGGACAGCACCCGTAGTCAGGATTGAACCCGGGATTCTGGTGCTGTAAGGCAGCGACTCTAAAGCTATGCCGCCGTGCCCCCACAATATCTAGATATAAATGATTTATTGGAAGCTAATTTTTATTATTAGAAACATAGAAACATAGAAAATAGGTGCAGGAGGAGGCCATTCATTGCGATCATGGCTGATCATCCCCAATAGCCCCATGCCTGCCTTCTCCCCATATCCCTTGATTCCACTAGCCCCTAGAGCTCCATCTAACTCTCTCTTAAATCCATCCAGTGACTTGGCCTCCACTGCCCTCTGTGGCAGGGAATTCCACAAATTCACAACTCTCTGGGTGAAAAAGTATTTTCTCACCTCAGTCTTAAATGGCCTCCCCTTTATTCTAAGACTACGGCCCCTGGTTCTGGACTCGCCCAATATTGGNTCTGACCATTTTTCCTGCATCTAGCTTGACTAGTCCTTTTATAATTTTATATGTTTCTATAAGAACCCCCCTCATCCTTCTGAACTCCAGTGAATACAAGCCTAGTCATTTCAATCTAGGTATGTAGTGTTGGGCACTTCGATTTGTGGACATCCTATTTACTGATGTACAAAAGAATCGTGAGATGCTTAGTCCACAAGTGAGTCTGGAATGTGTTTGTAGAATTAAATCTGCATAATTAAAATGTGAAGTGTTCAGTCTTGTGAACAAAATGTTATTATTAGTCGATAATCCTTGTGTACACATGCATGTCTTAACAGCATATTGTGTCCCACCTGACTTCCTAAAACTGCCAGAAAATACTATACCTACAGATTGTGAGGAGCAAATTAAAGCACTATTTTGGTGCTTTTGATAATAATGAGCATACATTTACCGGCTTCAGAAAGGAGTCTTTCCTTCTCATCATGTTGTCAAACGAACAACTTTTCTCAAGGCAAAATGACAATTGTTTTTTTTGTCGATGTGCTATTTATATAATCACACTCTATATCACACGTGGAGTTCTGGATCACCACGGCATCTGGACGTGTGATTTACCTGTGAGAATTAAACTAAGATTGTGGGGAAGTTTGTTGTGTTTGTCCCTAGATTAAACACCATCTGGCTGCACAAATATCAGGAGGGAGATTAGGCCCATCGAGTCTACTCTGCTCCTTGATGTTGTAGGACCCTTTTGTGAGGTAGTGGGCCCTTCAGCCCATCAACTCTGTACTGACGATCAGGCATCCATTCCTGATGACTGAATGGTGATAATACTGGCAGACTGTACCTTCTCCCTGCGACTGCGTGGGTTTATCTCCAGTTGCTCCGTTTTTCTCCCACGTTCCAAAGACCCGCAGGTTTGTAGGTTAATTGGCTTCTGTAAATTGTCCCTCGTGTGTAGGATGGAATTAGTTTTCGGGGTGAGAGCTGGCCGGCTTGAACTCGGTGAGCCAAAGGGCCTGTGTCCACACTGTGTCTCTAAACTAAACTGAACGAAATACCAGCTGCTTGGTTATGGTGAGCCATAGAATCATCCAGTGTGGAAACAGGCCCTTCGGCCCAATTTGCCTACACCGATCAACGTGCCCCATCTACACTCGTCCCACTTGACTGCGCCTGGCCCATACACCTCCAAACCTGTCCTATCCATGTACCTGTCCAAATGTTTCTTAAATATTGTGAAAGTACCTGCCTCAACTACATCCTCAGGAAGTTTTATGTTTAAAAGAAAATAGACGCCCCTGAGGCTCCTATTAAATGTATTTCTCCCTTCACCTTAAATCTATGTTCTCTGGTTCTTGATCCCCCTACTCTGGGTACAACGCTCAGTGGTCCAAAAGGCCTGTTTCTGCGCTGTATCTCTAGTCTAAACATAAAGTTTGATGCTATGCAATTTCTAATCCTTCGGAATTATTCTGAACAGAATCTACATCACTACATGTTGGAGACGTGGGCGGCACGGTGGCACGGCAGTAGAATTGCTGCCTTAAGGGCCTGTCCCACTTGGCCGTCATTTGCACGACATTTATGCAACCTTCAAAAATTTGGACGTCGCGTTGTGACGCACGGGTAGCATGTGGGTAGCGTGGGACGGGCGAATGGAGAGGCGTGGAGGAGTATGGAGTTGCACGCGGTATCGCGCAGCGCTCCAGGATTTCGTGCTGCGCGAAATCTTCGCCCGCCACCGGCGTGGCGTATTGCTTGCGCACGCGGACGTACTGCGGTCGCACGCTGACGTCCTGACCTCGTACGTGTAGTGCGTGGGGACGCATGATTACGTCATCGTGCGTCACCATGCGCCGTCGCCCATACGCAGTCGGCCACAATGAGAAAATAATTACGGCGCAAGCATCAATGCTTTCAGAGCAATGCCTTCAGAGTAAGAACTTAATAAGTATTTTTGAAACATCCTTAGTTAAGGATGTTTCAAAAGTTAACATCCAAGTAAGGATTGCAGATTTTATATCCTAAAAGAACACTAGTAACCAAATTAGTTTTTTTTAAATTACCACCAACAATTTTACTTGCACCATTTAAAAAAAAAATTGCAAACTAATTCTTAAACTGGGTTCAAACCATCAAACTGCTATAATGGATTACAATTTTGTGTTTGTTGGGAGTATTTCAGAAAGTTTAAAAGTAAATGAATTTTTCCAGCAAACAATAATTTTATCAAAGTTTCACTTAACAAATGATGTCAATACGCTGACTTATTCTACTTGCAGAGCAGATAAAATATTGAAGGCACGTGATGATGGGTGATGACACGCGCGCCCGTCGCGCGACCGTGGCCCGTCAGTCACTACCGGCCTGTCGCGTAAATGACGGCCAAGTGGTACAGGTCCTTTACAGCGCAAGAGACCGTAGTTCAACCCTGACTACGGGCGCTGTCTGCACGGAGCTTATACGTTCTCCCACATTCCAAAGACGCGCAGGTTTGTAGGTTCATTGTAGCTTCTGCAAATTGTCCTTAGTGTGTAGGATTGTGCCAGTTTATGGGTAATTGCCGGTCCACGTGGACTCGGTGGGCCGAAGGGCCTGTGTCCACACAGTATCTCTAAACAAAATTAAATATACATTCTTGGCCGACGAGCATTTACAACAGGGATTTAAATCCCTAAAATATTTGACGAGGGAACTGTGCTGGAGGAGTGCAGGCATGTTAACAGTGCACGAGGTTATTAATGTGCAAGTCAACCGGTGAATTCAAGGGCTAGGAGACCAAGGCAGTCACGCCACAAATCTCTCGGGCTTGCAGCTTGATTTACTCGACACCACCATTTGCTTCCCACAAACAGCGTCTCAGCTGTGCTGCTATTTTAAAGAACCTTTTGGGATTTGCCCATTACTCGCCCATCGAACCTGTGGCCTAGCAACAAGGATAGTTAACTGTGTAGGTGAAGGTATCACCACATCAAACATGGGTATGCGGAAGAAGTATTTTAATGGATCATTTTAACGGATACCTCACAGCGCCAGAGGCCCAGGCTCGATCCTGACTGCGGGTGCTGTCTGCTTGGAGTTTGTACATTCTTCCTGTGACCTGCGTGAGTTTTTCCGGGAAGCTGCGGTTTCCTCCCACACTCCAAAGACGTACAGGTTTGTGGGCTAGTTGACTTGGTATAATTGTAAAATTGTCCTTAGTGTGTGTGTGTCCGATAGCTAAACACTAGTATGCGGGATCGCTGGTCGGCGCGGACACGGTGGGCCGAAGGGCCTCTGTATCTCTAAACTAAACTAAACTTGAATGTTGAGGATATTGAGGGTTATGGAGAGAAGACGGGGGAATGGGGTCGAGGGAAAGATAAATCAGCCATGATTGAATGGTGGAGTAGACTTATTGGGCCAAATGGCCTAATTCAGGTCCGATGACTTGTGAACTTAGGAATGTTTTCCAATGCCAAATTAACCAAGCATAAATTGTCATTCTCTATAGCAAATTCTGAATTAATAAATTCCCTTTCCATCCATTTTATAATCAAGTCGGGGGGGGAGTTCCCCTCGCCACGGGTGCCAAGCAATCCCGTGCTACCTGCTCCATGGTCGGATAGTCGGCGACTAAACCGTCTCCCCCACCTGCTTTGCCAGGTGAGGAGGGGGCTGTGGACCCCCGGCAGGACCAAAAACAAGACCTGTCAACGGGCGGCGAGCCAACGGCCATCCACACTTCAGTAGAAGTTGCCATCTCTGTCGTACACAGCACTGTGAGGCACCGGGCCCGTTGATGTTTTCAATGATGATGATGATGAGCAAATATTTATGCACAGATTGAGATGGAGGGCCAGGTGTTAGTTGATGTAAAGAACCCTTCATTTGCATTTGCAATTGGAACTGGCACTTCATAACGACTGAACCAACGGTCTGGGGGCGGTTGCCAAGCACCTGGTCTGGGCCGGGTTAAACATATGCTCTACACATGCTACTTCAACACCTTCCATAAACTGTGCAACAGGAGAAAGAATGGAAGCCAAATGAGGCAATAGCAATGTTCCATCTGCTCTTCCTTCCCTGCATGGTCAACCCAGTGCAGAGCCTCAGGTTAGCAATGTCCTACAGATCGGCTACCATTAGTCATGCATTTTGGCAGTAGGATTAAAGGCACAGGCTATTTTCTAAAAGGGGAGAGGATTTGGAAATCGGAGGTGGAAAGGGACTTGGGAGTGCTGGTGCTGGATTTCCAAAAGCTTAATTTGCAATCAAAGATAGACACAAAATGCTGGAGTAACTCAGCGGGACAGGCAGCATCTCTGGAGATAAGGAATGGGTGACGTTGGTCGAGACCCTTCTTCAGTTGGTTCAGTAGTAAGGAAGGCAAACTCAATGTTTTCACGCCATGTGACTGACTCCATGGGCGTTTTGATGGTTGGTGCAGGCTGGTCCGGTGGAAGGACCAGTTTCTGTACTCTGATAACTGTCATCTACCTGCAATCTCCCTTTCTTCCCGCACGATCGTATTCAAAATCAACAGCTGATTGAACGAATCTGCATGAAAACATCCTCCCGCAGTGTGGCGTCATGCACTTTGGTCGTAGGGATAAAGGCCTAGACGATTTTCTACACGGGAAGAACATTCCGAAATCTACAGTGCAAAGACACTTGTGGGGGCTGGTGCATGATCCCAAAAGGTTAACTTGCAAGTTCTGAATCAGTAGTAAGGAAGGCAAATGCAATGTTAGCATTTATTTCGAGCGGACTAGAATATGAAAACTGGGTTGCAGTGTTGAGGCTTTGTATAAGGCACTGGTCAGACCGCATTTGGAATATTGTGAGCAGTTTTGGCCCCCATATCTGAGGAAGGATATGCTGGCATTGGAGAGGGTCCAGAGGAGGTTTACGAGAATGATCCTGGGGATGATTGGGTTAATAACATATGATGAGCGTTTGATGACACTGGGCCTGCACTCACTGGGGTTTAGAAGGATGAGGGGGAACTTACCGAATAGTGAAAGGCCTGGATGGTGTCGATGTGGAAAGGATGTTTCCACTAGTGGGAGAGTCCAGGACCAGAGGCCATAGCATCAGATTTAAAGGATGTTCCATTAGGAAGGAGATGATAAGGGATTTCTTGAGTCAGAGGGTGGTGAATCTATGGAATTAATTGCCACAGACGGCTGTGGAGGCCAAGTCAATGCATATGTTTAAGGTGGAGATTGACAGATTCTTGATTAATAAGGGTGCCATGGATGGAACCTGGGTCTGTCGCTGTAAGGTAGCAACTCTACCACTGTGCACATGTGCCTTCCTGACTTCAAAATGAGTGAACCAGTCAGGCTAGTCTAGTCCCAATAGCACAACACAGTGGTGCCTCTACGAGAGCTATCGCCTCACGGTTCCTGCGGCCCGGGTTCGATCCTGACCATGAGTGCTGTCTGTGTAGAGTTTGCATGTTCTTCTCAGTGACTGCGGAGGTTTCCTCCCACATCCCCATGAGATGCTCAGATTATTTTATTGCCATATGCATGGGGTCGAAGAAAGTTTAGTTTGAGTTATGAGTTTAGCTCATTGTCATCTGTACTGGCGGGCACAGTGAAAATCTTTTGCTGTCAGCGGAAAGACAATGCATGATTACAGTCGAGCCGTCCACAGTGTACAGATACATGATAATGGGAATAACAAGAATAATGTTTAGTGCAAGATAAAGCCAATAAAGTCCGATCAAAGGTAGTCCGAGGGTCTCCAATGAGGAAGATAGTAGTTCAGGACCGCTCTCTAGTTGGTAGAATGGTTCAGTTGCCTAGTAACAGCTGGGAAGAAACTGTCCCTCAATCGGGAGGTGAGTGTTTTCATATTTCTGTACCTCTAGCCTGATGGGAGAGGAGGGGAAGGGCGCGACTCGTCCGTGATTATTTGTTTTCTTTTAGCAATACCGCATGGAAGCAGGCCCTTCGGCCCTTCTGAGTCTGTGCCGACCAGCGATCACCCGAATATTAGTTCTATCATACATAATTCCTCCTGTATTTCATGGTGCATCTGCACGTGCCAATAAAACCCCATTGATGTCAACACGCCAAATTTACAGATAAATGAATGACGCCATTGCTGTTGTGTCAACTCTACCCTGTCCCTGATATACTGTGCCCTCCATAATGTTTGGGACAAAGACCCATCATTTATTTATTTGCCTCTGTACAATGCAATTTGAGATTTGTAATATTTGAAAAAAAAAAAACACATGTGGTGAATGTGCACATTGTCAGATTTTATTAAAGGTCATTTTTATACATTTTGGTTTCACCATGTAGAAATTATAGCAGTGTTTTTACATAGTTCCCCCCATTTCACTGTAATGTGACTTATCCAAATGCCACAGGTCTTCACGTAACATTCATTGCCGCACAAGATAATTCGGAAGCTGTTAGCTCAATCGTTCCCTGTCGAAGGTTAACTTTCTGCCTATATTTATGGATTAAAATAACAAAGATATTTTAACGATAACACCATTTTGTTTAGAAAGCTGGAAGGCCTATGCAACTATTTATCAGTGCAATGCAAATAGATTTGTGATAATGAATTATCTTGCATACAAACATTTGGGAAAAAAAAATCTTGGTGGTGTATTTTCTGTCATTCGAATGACTTTTGGTCAGTATTGGAAGTGGTGCACAGAAAGATCCCACGTCAGAGTGAAGGAGCACCATGCTTTGAAGTGTTTTGTTAAAAGTTATTCTGTTAATTATAATTTAGCTGATGGTTTCTCCCCTCCTTGAAAATGAAGAAAAGTGACCTGTTCCAAAATGTTCTCCCTAAACTGCTGTGATGTTGAGCTTGAGTTTAGTTTATTGTCACGTGTAATGAGGTAAAGTGAAAAGCTATGGCTGCATGCTAACCAGTCAGCGGAAAGACAATAGATGATCTGTAGACGTTAACTCAGAAATACAGCGTGGAAATAGGTCCTTGGGCCCAGCAAGTCTGCGCCGACCAGCGATTTCTCCGTACTGGCACTATCCCACACACTATGGACAATTACAATTTCACCAAAGCCAATTCACCTACAAAGCCGCATGTCTTTGGGAGTGTGTGTGGAAACCAGAGCACCCGGAGAAAACACTCATGGTCACGTGGAGAACGTACAAACTCCATACAGATCGTAGTCAGGATCGAACCCTGGGTCTCTGGCGCTGTAAGGCAGCAACTCTACCGCTGCGACACTGTGCCGCCCCTCTCGTCCTGGAAGTGTCGTTGTTTATCCTCAATGATTGTGGTCTACGGGCCAGAAGCTCAAGGAACAAGTAGCAGAGGGGGAAGCTGACTGAGGTCCAGGCGTATGGAGATGGGTTTGGGTAGGATTATGGTGTTGAAGGCAGAACTATAGTCAATAAGATGGAGTCTTAATGTAGGAGTCCTTGGTGTCTCGGTGTTCCAGAGATGAATTTAAGGCCAGGGAGATGGCGTCCACTGTCCACCTGTTGCGACAGTCGGCAAACTGCAGTGGATCGAGGTGGTCTGAGAGGTCAAATTTTATTTAGTTACTAGATACAGCGCGGAAACAGGACCTTCGGCCCACCGAGCCCGCACCGACCAACGGTCCCCGCTCATTAACACTATCCTGCACACATTAGGGACATTGCACAATTACACCAAGCCAATTAACCTACAAACCTGTACGTCTTTGGAGTGTGGGAGGAAACCAGAGCTCCTGGAGAAAACCCACGCAGGTCAGGGACAGAAGATGTAAACTCCATACAGACAAGCACCCGTAGTCAGGATCGAACCCAGGTCTCTGGCGCTGCAAGACAGCAACTCTACCGAGTTAATGTGCAGTATCGGATGGTGGATGTTGGCATCACTGGACGGTAGTCATGAAGGTACACTGCCTGGCTTTACTTTGGCAGCGTGACTGATAACTGTGTCCTCACACATATTTTCTTAGCTTCACCCGGTTATACCAGCAATTTGTGTCCACACAGCACTTCCCTCAGCAAGCAATTGAGATCAAATTAATTAAAAAAACAATAACTACCAGTAAACAAACTCACTCCAGTGTTTTAATCTTTTTTAAATTTATATTTTTCAGTCCCAAAACATGCAGTTCCACACTATTTTCTAATTTAATTTACTGTTTTATTGCATTCCAGAATAACTCGTGCAGATGCACATTCCTGCAGCAAGACTATTGCAGACTTCCAACACATCCATTGAAAAGGAAGATAGACACAAAGTGCTGGAGCAACTCGGCGGGTCAAGCAGCAACGTTCCTGGTCAGGACCATTCTTCAGACTCAGTTACTCCAGTACTTTGTGTCTATCTTGGAGTCATACAGTGTGAAAACAGGCCCAACGCCCACACCGACCAACCTGTCCCGTCTACACGAGTTCCACTTGCCTGCGTTTGGCCCAATCTTTCACCTGTCTAATTGCCTCTTAAATGTTGCGATAGTCCCCGCCTCAACTACCTCCTCCAGTAACGCGTTCCATACACCCACTACCCTCAGATTCTGGTAAAATCTTTCCCCCTTCACCTTAAACCCTCTGGTTCTCGATTCCCCACTCTGGGCAAGAGACTGTACGTCCACTCGATTTAGTCCTCTCATGATTTTATAACATCTCTCTAAGATCACCCCTCATCCTCCTGCGCTCCAGGGAGTCCCAGCCTGCTCAACCTCTCCATATAGCTCAGATCCTCGAGTCCTGGCAGCATCCTTGTAAATCTTCCCTGCACCTTTTCCAACATAACAACATCTTTCCTGCAACAAGCTGTCGTGAACCGAACACAATGCTTTAAATGCAGTCTCACCAACGTCTCATGTAACTGCAAAAAAACCTCCCAACTTCTATAGTTGATATTTTATACTCTTCAATATAAACCAGCAATTGCAGTCCCTTTCTACACCTATCCATTCAAAAGGAGTTGTGTACGTTTGTGAGTCTGTTATTGCTGTTGAAATATATCGACTAAGTTGCTATGTTGAGAAAGTGCAATAAATATAAAACAATCTTTACACATGATTGGTATAAATCAAGGGTTGTTCCGTGAAAATGCTTCCATTTACAAAATGGTGAATTTCATGTTACAATTGTAACAGAATAACGTGAATTATAAAATAACAACTTATTTATTTTGCAATTATTTACTTTGCAATCTGCTTTTTCCCCGTGTGAAAACAATCAACACTTAAAATAGTAATGTAAAGGTATGTTTTATATTTCATATTTTATATTTCATATTTCATAGCGATTGTAAATCTGTGGAATTCTTTGCCTTCTGACTGTATAATGTATAATTTAAATTTATAATTTGTATTTTATATTTTTATATTTTAATATTTTATACTAAAAACATGTATTCTATATTTTATAATTAAAAAATTATATATATTTATATTTACATGTATATTTACATGTATATAATATTTTATATTATATTTTATAGCAATAAATAGTAATGGTGACAACATTTTGCCGTTTAAAAAAAAGGCTTCAGTTTGGTGTGAATGCATTATATTGAACAGACATCTCAAATTATTAAATGATTGTCTCTTAGGGATAAACCCCATTTGATCCGGGTGTATTAATTTACTAACATATTTACTTAGTCTTCTAGCTAGTATTTTCGCTAATATTTTTTGATCTGTATTTAGCAATAACGCAATAGCTCTGTAGGATCCAGGTTCTTCCACATCTTTATCTTTCTTAGGTATTAGTGTGATTGTGGATTCTGCTAGTGTTTCAGGTAGTATTTGTGCTTTGAAGGCATAAGTATACATTTTCTGTAGGTGGGGGGGTAAATATGTCATAAAAACGTTTATAGAATTCGTTACTAAATCCGTCGGGACCTGGTATTTTTCCATTTTTTAATGAGATTATTGTTTCTTCTATTTCCTTATTTGAGATTTGTGCTCCCAATTCCTCTTGTTCCTGCAACTCTAATTTAGGAAGGTTCCAATTATCCAAGAACTCTGTAACTTTGTTGGTTTCCATTACCGTTTTAGATGGATACAGATTCTCATCTTTTATTAAATCTTTTATTAATATCACTCGGCAAGGTCAATATTTCCCCTTTGTCTGATTTAATCTTTACAATTGTGTGATCCTTTTCTCGTTTTTTTAACTGACATGCCAGAGGTTTATGGGGCTTATCCCAAAATTCAAAGTGTTCCTGTCTTGTAATTTGTAATAATATGATTTTTAATAATAAATGTAATAATATGTAATAATATCATGTAATAATTATGATTTTCTCTGATAATAATTTATTTAATTTGAATTTCAGTATTATTATTCTTTTATGTTTATCCGTAGTGGGGTCTTTAGCGTTTTCTATGTCCAGTTGTCTAATTTGTTCTTCTAGTTGTCTTTGTTCGTTCTTATTTTTCTTATTTTGAAAAGCTTGATATGAAATTATCATGCCTCGAATAAATGCTTTAAAAGATTCCCGTAATAATGTAGGTGATATGTCTGTCATGTCGTTTATTTCGAAGAAAAGGTCCATTTGCTCTTTTAAATATGTACTCCCTTGCGGGTCTTTTTAAATTTGTGGATTGTACCTCCAAAACGGTTTGTTCTTAGTCATTCTTTCCATTTTTAATAAAAAAGTTATTGGGGAGTGATCTGAGATCGTATTTGTGTGGTATTTTGGTTTAGAAGTGTGGGGTATTAGTTTTGTATCCACCAAAAAATAATCTATTCGTGAATATGTCTTGTGTTCCGTATAGAACGAGTAATCCCTGCCGGTCAGATTTGCAATCCTCCAGACATCTGTTATGTTTGTGTTTTTTATGTATGTGTTTAGAAGTTCGCTAGTTTTGCATTTCGCAATACCTCTTTGTTTATGATTGGATTTATCCAAGTAAGTGTCTTAGACACAGTTAAAGTCTCCGCCGATTATGACATTTTGGTAGTTATATTCTGCAATTATATTCAAGATTTTATTGAAAAAGTGCGGGTTGTCAAAGTTGGGCGCATATATGTTTACCAAGGTAATTGGGGCAGCATGGATCTCCCCGGTAACTATCAAATATCTCCCGTCCTTATCTGTTAAGGTATTTTTGGGTTTAAATGGAATGCCTTTGCGAATAATAATAGATGTCCCTCTAGATTTCGACGTATATGACGAGTGAAAAGTTTGTCCTATCCAGTTCGCCCTCAATCTAGCTTGGTCTTGAAGTTTAAGATGCGTCTCTTGTAAAAAGGCAATATCTGTGTTGTATGCTTTCAGCTGAGCTAGAATCTTACCCCTTTTAATGCGTTCGTTAACACCCCTAACGTTCCAACTACAAAATGAGATTCCTCCCAGTTTATTTTGGTTATCGTCTTGCATTTTGAATATATTTAATACCTGTGTGTCTTGCGGTGCATTCGTACCTCAGGTCTTTGGATATAGGGGGATCATTTACCCTACAATGTTCAGTTAGTAGATTCCCTTTGCGATAGTCCTTGAATAAAAAAACACGCATGCAATTAAATGTGAAAATGATAAAAAAAAACTAATACAAGTGAGAATACAGTGTCCGAGCTTATCGGCACTGTAACAAGTGACCCACCTGTAGGTGGGAAAAAACATTTTATTGACTTCCGTGTCGATATAAAACAAACAAATAGCTCCGCTCCATCAATTAATCATAACATATTGGAACGGGACCAATTTTAAAAAATCAAATGTATAGTACCCATTTACAGAATATATGTCCATTTCCTAGCTATTTCCGGATATAACTATATTTTTCGTCTACTGAGTGTTAAGCGTATATTTTAACCTCAAAGATCATCGACTATAAGTTGAAGGGCTATTTCTGGCTCCTGGAACTAAGCCAGTAGCTCGCCTCATCCCCTCACGACCCGATTATAAATCTACTTAAGAATTATTAGGTTAAATTAAAGTGTTAATTTGAAAATCCCCATTTCTGCATTTCTGATTAGCATTCATTACTGTTTCTATGTTAATATTCCATGTTAATATTGTTAAGGAAGTTAATGCTATATCATTTAGGTTATTCATTCAATCTCATATACAACAGTAATAGCTAGGCCAGTCTGTTGATGAGCTTTACTTTCGTTGATTATCTTTTCCAGCTTCTCTTGGAACAGAGTGTGTCCTTGAGTTCGCATTCCGCTGATAAGACGTCTAAACAAAGTTCCTTCTTTGGGCAGTGTGCCACCATTCTGGGAGCAATAATAAAGAGAGAGAGTGTCCAAAATGTCCAACCTTTCCAGCTAGTCCTTCTGTTCCACGATGGTTAGAGCATATTTGTACGCCTCCTCGGGATTTGTGAACGATTTTTTGCTGTTGTTTGTAGGAAATGCGCATTCTAGCTGGGTAGTAAACACCATATCTGACCGCCTTATATCCTTGGAGAGCCTGCTTTGCCTTCGTTTTTGCATGATTTCATAAGGGTAGTCTCTGAAGATTTTAAAAGTAGTTACACCATACATCAGAGGCACGCCATATTTGATATTCCTCATAACCTCTTCCATGTCAGCAATGTCCCGGAATTTCACAATAATCTGTCGTGTACGTTCTGAGCCATCCTGAGATTTGTGTTTGAATCTAGGAACCCGGTGTGCTGCTTCAATTTTTGGTAGGTTAGGGAGCTTAAGAGCCTCTTTAATTAATCCCGCAACAAACTCGCAAGTGTTATCTCTCTCGGCTCCCTCTGGTACGCCAACTAATCTTAGGTTATGACGTTTCGAACGAGCCTCGAGGTCCAGACATTTGTCTGAAACTTTAGCCAGCTGAGTCGCCATCCGTCATGTAGCAAGGTCTTGTTCTGACCTCACCTTCTTCATCTCCTCTACCATTCTTGCCATCTCATCCTCCATCACGTGCATCGTTAACACCCTTATCAATTCTCTCCGTTAGTTCATCTCTCACATCATCAATTCGTTTATTAATAGTGCCAATCGAATCCTTCACAGACTCAATAACATTCTGATTACAAGAAGTCATATTTAGCGTCAGCTTTTCTATCTTATCCATCATCACTCCCAACATGTGTTCCATCTTTTTTCCATCCATCTTTACATTTTTCAGTTCACTTACCGAAAGCTTTAATTCTTCAAATTCTTTGACCTTGGCCAAGTTTGCTTTGAGTCTTGTAGCCATATCGATAAGCACCTTTTCTTCGGAAGCCACTTCAAAAATAAATCTGTAGGCTTTGTCTGGCTTCCCCAGGAGAGTTTTGTAACTGTCCTCTGAGTGCTCTTACCCAGGGAAGAATTTTTCATTTAACGTGCTTTAAGCCTCTGTTAAATTCACAGCTGTTACTGATGATGTTATCAGCAAGTCGAGCAGAGACTCTGATAAGATTTTTAAATTGGTCCCGACCTGTAGATCCGATTTTAACGCGAAAAATTGCGAATTTTAGGGAGTGGAGCTATGTGCAGCGTCTGTTAAGATAACATGACACCACTGGAACATGTACTATTGTACATCACAAAACCTCATAGTGTTATACCAAATATTTAAAAATTAATAGAGGACTTTGGATCATTTTCAGGATATAGAATAAATCGGAATAAAAGTGAATCATGTCAATAAAACCGAAAGACTCTACGCATCTTTTACAGTTTCCTTTCAAAATAGCTACAGAAAAATTTAAATACTTGGGCATCAAAATTACTAGAAGCTATCAAGATATATTTGACGAAAATTATAACCCTCTACTTAAGAAACTATGTAACTTGATTATATTTTGGAAAACGCTTCCAATGTCCTTAATAGGCCGAATAAATGCCAATCTATCCCAATATATTTACCCAAAAAGTTTTTTAAAAAACTGGACTAAGATATCACAAATTTTATTTGGGATTATAAATCCCACAGAATACAAAGAGCTCATCTGAATAAACCCAAAGTAGTAGGGGGATTAGCACTCCCCAACTTTATGTATTACTACTGGTCTGTAAATGTCAGAAACATGATCCAACTGCTGGATAACTCTCCCCAACAACCGGATTAGACGATTATGGAGAGAGAGGATTGCACTCCTTATAATATTGGAGCAATCCTTCTCTCTCCAATATCGATGAATAATAAAAATTATATACAGTACAATCAGAATTTGGAAACAAATAAAACACAATCTAAAATTAAGAAATTTATCTCTCTTATCTCTGATCGGTAAAATCCCCTCATTTAAACCTTCAACTCTAGAAAAAGCATTTATACAATGGGAAAGAGCTGGAATTAAAATCTTTGGAGATGTGTATGAATCGGTAAAACTATAATCATTTAAACAAATACAACTAAAATACAATTTGGGAAACAATCAGTATTTTAAATATTTCCAAATCTGTGACTATCTGAAAAAATACGCACAAGATTATCACAATATGCCTCCAGACTTACTGGGAGAAGTAATGAATACAAAGGCAGAATCAGCAAACCTAATATCATATATATCTAATATTATTCTAAATGCAGAAATACCAACAACAGATGGTATCAGGAGAGACTGGGAAAAATAATTAAGTATAAAAATTGCCAAAGAAAGGTGGGAAGAATATTTATTAAACGTGCATAAATGTTCAATTAATGTCAGACACACCTTAATACAATTTAAAATCCTACACAGATTATACTATTCAAAAACTAAAATAAGTAAACTTTTTCCCAACGTCTCACCTATATGTGATAAATGTCAATGTCAAGAAGTTAATATAGCACACTCATTTGTCTTTTGTTCAAAAATTCAAACATTTTGGACTGAAAATTTTTCAAATTTTCATAAAAATATTTAAAATAAAACTGACCCCGGAAGCAGACTGGATAATCTTCGGGATATCGGAAGATTGCCCTGAATTAAATGTGTTTCAAAAGGTTCTATTTGAATATGGATTAATAACTGGAAAAAAGCTAATCTTAAAATTCTGGAAAAATTCTCCGGTGCCAACAGTCAATATGTGGATTTCAACTATGTTCGAAACACTACACTTGGAAGATATGAGACTCCGACTAGCAGGAAAATCAGACTGTTTCTATAAGACGTGGTCTGCATTTATAAATCTATTACAAGGATAAGGTGCAAGAATACCTCAAAAAAGTACCGGCGTCGGGTCTTGGTAAAGGGGGAAGAAAAACTGTTGAGTTGGTAGATTCCCTTTGCGAGATGTTTATAATAAAGTAACTGGCTTTTCTTTTTTCTTTCTCTATTTTTCCCTTTTTTTTCCCTTTTTCTTTTTTTTTCCTCTCCAGGGTCTATCTCTTAATTCCCGTTTCTAGCTCTTCAAGGGTTTCCTTTCCCTCTGTCACACTTTTGCACTTTCACATCTCTTTTTCACTTTTCTACTCTCTATGCTGCTATTTTTCACTCTATTCTCTCTTTTCTAAAGCCTTAAAATAAATAAAAATTAAGGGGTACAATGACTGTAATACAATACCAGGGATTGTACACTGATGTAACTTACAGTACCACTAATAAATGTTAAAAAATATTTTAAAAATAAATAAATAAATAAATAAAAATTTCAAAAAGGCGATTTTACCTTAATTTTTTTTCAATGCAACATGTTGAAAAATGCCCACGAGTAAAAAAAGGTCGGCATGCAAAAAATCGATACTTTTTCTACACGTAGGTTGAGTCGGAGTAGGTCGTAGTCGGTCGTAGTAGGTCGGCATGTTAATCGTGGGTAATCGAGGGTAGTCGAAGGTGGACGAAGGTAGTCATAGATAGTCTTCCTCATAGTTGAAGGGAGATCGAAGGTGGTTGAATGAGGTCGTCTTCACTCTCCAATATTCGGTGTCCAATTTTCCCGAAATTAGTCGTAGCTAGTCGTAGCTAGTCGAAGCTGGCCTTCTACATAGTTGAAGGAGGTCTTCAACATGACATTTTTTTCAAACTCTCCTAAACTCTTCTAAACTCGCCAATTAGGTCGCCCAAGTGGGACAGCCCCTTAACAGCATTGATGTTCAGATGGATCTTGGAGTCCAAGTTCATAGCTCTCTGAAGGTGGCAGCGCAAGTAGATAGAGGGGTACAGAAGATGTGCGGTATGTGTGCCTTCAGTGCTCGAGCATTGAATACAAGAGTCAGGATGTCTTGATGCAGTTCTATAGGACTTTGGTTAGGCCACATTTGGAGTATTATGTGCAGTTCTGTTCGCCCCATATCCACCTATCACTCGCTGAACTTTGTCCCGCCCTCCATCTCTATTCCAGCTATCTACCACTCCCCCCCCCCCCCCCCCCACTACAATCAGCCTGATGAAGGCTCCCAATCCGAAATGTCACCAATTCATTCCCTCCAACGATGCTGCCTGACCTATTGAGTTACTCCTGAACTTTGTTTCTTCCTTAAGATTCTAGTATCTGCAGTTTCTGGTGTCTCCTTCCCTGAATTAATTAGGGGAAACTAGTAAGATTAAACGAGAACTTACCAGTTTGAAGTTTGATCTTTATTTTATGAGGAGTCGAGTTGAGGGACTACGTGAATAGAAGCCCGTACAGCCATTGGTGCGTCAATCTTCAAAGCAGCGGAATGAATTCACAGCTAACAATGACCGAAGTACAACGGTAAGATGATAAAACTAGAACTACCAGATGAGATCTATGAGGGTGGGAGCGGAGGGCACGTAGTCCCTCAACTCGACTCCTCATAAAATAAAGATCAAACTGGTAAGTTCTCGTTTAATCTTACTATTTTACTTCGGAGTCACGTGAGTGACTACGTGAAGACTTCAAAGCACTGTGAATTCACGCCGCAGACCCAAATCCAACATTCACACTGCCTGGGTTGACTCAAAAGTCGTTAACAATCAATCATGCATCAGTAATACATTTGTTAAATGAAATAACAGTTTATTTACAAATAAATCATAACAAACCCCTCTAACTCAGGGAAAAAAGCGTAACAGTACTGAAACCAGAATCAGCAAACACCCCGAGCCTTGAAATTGGCTTGTGATAAAACCTCTGAAAAGTTAGCTCACTGGACCATCCTGCGGCCACGAGGATATGGTCTATTGGCAAGTCCATCGCCCTTGCCGCGGAAGTTGATGCCGCCCTGGTGGAATGAGATTTGAATTTATCAGTATCAATTCCAGCACTTGCCAGGACCTGCTTTAGCCACCTTGAAATCGTTTGCACCGACACCTTACTGTGTGGTTTTTTTGTGACTAATAAACAAAGCCAACTCTGTTCCTCTCAGAGGTTTAGTAATCTCAATGTAACGAGATAAATGTGAGACTACACACAAGCGATCATCTGCGGGGTATGCTGAAAACACAATCTTACATCCTGTCATGCCTCTTCTATTATGTTTAAGCAAATCATAGACATATAATATAATGGCATCAACCGACACATGCATTCTATCTAGCCGTAGCTTTTGCAACATTTGTACACGTTGAGCTGAAACCAACGCCATAAGCATGACCACCTTCATAGATAATTTGGCTACTGATAGGCTTGTAACCGGAGCCCACTGGCGAAGAACTATAAAAACCTCACTCACATTCCAATTGAAAACTCCCTTCATGAATCGTGAAACTAACGGATGTGTCCCTACTGTATGCAATTCTGCATTCATAGGTAAATAAGAAGACAGAGCACTTCTGGCTGAATTAATCGCACTGTAACTTAATTTTTTGGTCAAAATAAATAGTTGACAAACTCCAATATTGCTGCTGTGTACTATCCCTGCAGGCCGACGTGAGAACATCCACAGTCCGATGAGACAGTCCTCTCCCCAGGTATGGCCTCCTTAAAATCTTCAAATTAACAGATCAATACGATCATATAAAGGATGTTTGATCCCCAGTGACTGGATTTACCAGGAGTTTTTTAATTCTTGGGCATAAGCATTTAAGGCTCCCTAGCCATTTGTAATACAACGGGAAACCATGCTTGTGTAGGCCAATCTGGCACTACCAATACCCCTGAAGCGGAGTCCTCCTTGATCTTTTGCAAACATCTGCTGATGAGACAGAATGGAGGAAATCCATACACAAACATTCCTCCCCAATGCAGCGAAAATGCATCCACTGCTACTGCCCCAGGATCTGGTTCCCATGAACATATCTAGGTAACTGATGATTTAATCGAGATGCAAACAAGTCAATATCTGGTAATCCATACTGATCAATCATTTGGTTAAATACATCCTGATTTAACATCCATTCAATGTTGTCATTAAACTGACGTGACCTCTTCCTGGCAAATAAAGTGCTGAAAGCCAGATATTTTGGTCAATACACCAGCTCCAAATCTGGTTAGCCAGTCTATCACAAGACTGTGATTTAACTCCACCCATGTGGTTTACATATGCCACTGCTGTGATGTTTGTCAATCTGACCTGCACATGCAGATCCCTCCTTGTAGAACAATAAGCTTTGAGCCCATACCAGGTGCCCAACAACTCTAAATAATTAATCCCTCTTAATTGAGGAAGCGAAGTCTCATCCACATTCCATCTGCCTCCACAACTAGAAGACATATCTGTTGCACCCCAACCAAGTGCACTTACATCAGTCTGTAATATCAGTGACGGTGATTCCACCAAAACCTTCCTTAAACTTTTTGAAACATGTACTATCCACCATTGTATGTCAGCAATCGCCCCAGCTGACAACTGCATAGGCCTATCAAAAATGGCCCCTTTGTATTCTCAGTGCCTGTTCCTTTGATCGTTGTAATTGTTGATAATGCAGAGGACTATACTGCACAGCTGGAAAGGCTGCAACAACTTCCCAATTAAACTGGCTACTTGTCTAATCGAAGGCCGTTGTTCTCCAACGAGATTAACACAGTCCTCAATTAACTGATTCAATTTATCCCTGGGCAAAGTTACCAACATGTGATTGGAATTAATGGTAAATCCCAGATAATCAATAATTTGGACTGGTGATAATTTAGATTTATCTGGGTGAATAACAAATCCCATTTGTTCAAAAGTGATTTTAACAACTGAAACTGATGTTTGAGTTTTCAGCATGAGTCTTTCCAACAATCAGAATATCATCTAAATAGACCATAACCACATGCCCCTGAGCTCTAAGTAATGCTAACACAGGTTTTACCAATTTAGTAAATAATCTAGGAGCTGAAGTTAATCCATTCGGCAATGCCCTGAATTGCCACAGCTCAGTCAATCTTCTATCATCACCATGAATAGACACTGCGTAATACGCATTCTTTAAATCAATGGTTGCCATATAATACCCTTTGGACACTAGATGTTTGCCCGTGGTAAAGGTCTCCATTTTGAAATGCCTATAACAAACAAATTTGTTCAAATTCGATAAATCCAGAATAATTCTACATCCCCCAGTCTTTTTAGATCTGGGAAATATACTTGACAGAAATTGTTGACTTTGATAGACAGAAGGCTCAATTACCACTTTCTTATGTAACGACTGAATCTCTGCTTGAATAAGCACATTTTTCTCATCTGAAAATAAGTTTACGACTAGGAAAATGTTGATTAGGTAGACTGTCCTTAGAGTAAAATTCAATTTTTCACCCCTTCAATACACTAAGTATGAACAAATCTGATGTCAACTGCTGCCATTGTTTGAGAAACAATTTTTAACCTTCCCCAATTTGAACAGGAACATCAGTTAATTCATCGTCTGTCAATGTTATATTCCTTACCTGCATCGTTCCTTGCGGACCTTGTTGTCCTCGACTTCTTGTAGAGAACCTTTTTTTGCCTTGCTTGCCAGCTGGCTTAATGAGGGCCATGGTTATAACAACCTCATGACAGTCTTTGACCCTTTTTGCAAGGTTACCACCAAACAACAGATTTCGTGGTGGTACACTGGTCGGTTTTGCACAAACTCGCCAAATTCGGGTTAGCACTGGCCTAATGGCGGCCCTCCCGATATTATTAATTTCAAAATGCATTACAAAGGAATCCCAGTTCATCCTGGTGTGCTTCAACCATATCGCTTGTATCAATAACTTTTCACCACAGCTGTAATACCTGCTGACAACAGTTTAAGCACTTTTTTAAACTTCATCTCCTGGGCCCTAACAGGCATACCCATCTATGACCAAATTTGGTGATTAACCACCGGTACCTTCAGGAGATCACAATTAACAAGAGCTTTATAGTTTTTTGCTACTTCATCCATAGCTAGCTCCTGTAACTGGTGGGAGAGCATATACTGAATTGCTTCGGCCAATTCTACATCAATCGCCTTTCCTGCCTCTCTACACTCAGCAAACTTCCCAGCAATGTTCGGAATTACCTCCAACCGAACTCCTTTACTGCTCTCCCCCAGCATAGACTCAGTGTCAGCAAACTGCACTGATAGAACATCCTCCTCACAGGCAGGATAGTTCTGCAGCCCTGAAACAGGTGCTGCTAGCACAAGCTCTCCATCAGCCTGGCTTGGGCACCACTCCTCCTCACGGAGCTGGACCCTGTCGAGCATTCTTTTGTAATAGAATCTCGACGTGGGAGAGCCGTGAGCAAACGGACTCTCCTATGGAGGGTATAACCTCCAGGCCCGACTCATCTACGGGCCACAGAGACTTGCCAGTGGCCTTCCACCCTACTGACAAGCCTCCACTGCCCCCCGGCAGTGGGTCCGCAACCACTGGCTGTGTAGCCAGCACCGGACCAGGTGTACCAGACGGGCCTCCATCCTCAACACTCTCCTGCCACTTTTCCTTTCTACCCCCGGAGCGCCTCGCCGACACCTTCTTCACATTCTCTAAGAACTCCAAATCGTCGCAGAAAGTGACATGTGGTAAAATGTTTTTAAAAACCTTACCTCCGTTTAAAACTTGTTAACGAAGAACTGCAGATGCTGGAGAATCGAGGGTGAAGTCTGAAGAAGGGTCTCGACCCGCAACGTCGTCCATCTCCTTCCTTAGATGCTGCTGCACCAGCTAAAATTCTCCAGCTCTTCGTGTAACCCTAGGTTTAAACTTACCGCTGCTGCTCCAACCGGCCGACTGCACCAGCGTCTGACGTCATGACGCACCAACGGCTGTACGGGCTTCTATTCACGTAGTCACTCACGTGACTCTGAAGTAAAATAATGTTTTTAATTTGGTAACCTAAGGGTGGCAACGGTAGAGTTGCTGACTTACAGCGCCTGAGACCCAGGTTCGATCCTGATTACGGGCGTCCTCTGTATGGAGTTTGTACGTTCTCCACGTGACCTGCGTGGGTTTTCTCCAGGTGCTCCGGTTTCCTCCCACACTCCAAACTTTGTTGGTTAATTGTCTTCTGTAAAATTGTAAATTGTCCCTCGTGTCTTTAGATTAGTGTTAACGTGCGGGGATCGCTGGTCGGCCTGGACTCGGCGGGCCGAAGGGCCTGTTTCCATGCTGTATCTCTAAACTAAACGAAACGTGGGCAATTACTAGCTCATTCGGGTGGGATGGGTTGGAGATAGAATCAGGTCTCCCACGTTTTGTTTGCATTAAGCCTGTTGAGCAGCTCCTGTGATGAGCTTACTTTAATTATACGCAGTTAATTAAGTACAGTCTCACCAGATCCTACTTGTCTGGAGTCATCGAGTACTTCTTCTGTGCTGTGATGTTTTATGATTGTAAAATTCTATCTCATTACATGCACCAGAGAATTGAAAGCATACCTGTCAGACAAATAGTTTTGTCTCCTGAAGATCAAAAATGCAAAACCTACCCCAGGTTATAAATGCCAATGTAATTGACATCACAGGGGCTCTGGCTTGATGTTGAGATTTTCCGACCGCTGATTAACTGAACAGTCCCTGCAAAGGGTCCCTGTCAGCTTCAAAATGGCGATCTCAGCCTAAAATGGTCTCATTAACGTGACCTTTAACACTCCCTGTTCTTTGAAATTAAAGTGGAATTGGATTAACATTGGCCTGGGAAACAACATGGTGCCTATCAGTAAAACGAGATTCAATATGTGTACTTCTATACGCTGAAATGCCGGCATGTCATCAGTCCGCTCCTGTTCCATTTTACCCTTGGAAGTAATTTGGAACGTAAAAATGAATGTTGTCGCCGGGGTTGTTTTGCCTGTGGGCAGTTTGCTTTTATTAACTGTGTTAATAGTTAATAGAAGATATTGCCACCAGTGGGAGAGTCTAGGACTAGAGGTCATAGACTCAGAATTAAAGGACGTTCCTTTAGGAAGGAGATGAGGAGGAATTTCTTCAGTCAGTGTGTAGTGAATCTGTGGAATTCTTTGCCGCAGAGGGCTGTGGAGGCCATTTCAGTGGGTATTTAGAAGGCAGAGATAGGCAGATTCTTGATTAGAATGGGTGTTAGGGGTTATAGAATCATAGAATCGTAGAAAATAGGTGCAGGAGTAGGCCATTCGGCCCTTCGAGCCTGCACCGCCATTCAATGTGATCACGGCTGATCATCCAACTCAGTATCCTGTACCTGCCTTCTCTCCATACCCCCTGATCCCTTTAGCCACAAGGGCCACATCTAACTCCCTCTTAAATATAGCCAATGAACTGGCCTCAACTACCTTCTGTGGCAGAGAATTCCACAGACTCACCACTCTCTGTGTGAAGAGGGGAGAAGGCAGGAGAATAGGGTGAGATAGATCAGCCATGATTGAATGGTGAGGTAGACATGATGGGCCGAATGGCCTAATTCTGCCCGAATCACTTATGGCCTTATGACCTTATAACAGCGGGGAAGGATTTGAGTGCAGAGAGAATGAGGTGATAATCGTGGCTTTGAAACTGTGAAGAATGGTGAACACAGTCATTGGTAATAACAAACAGCATTTAAAATGTTTAAATGTTGTCACAGAATGAGTTTAGTTTATTGCCATGTGTACCGA
Organism: Okamejei kenojei; assembly: GCA_035221665.1. Classification (NCBI taxonomy): domain Eukaryota; kingdom Metazoa; phylum Chordata; class Chondrichthyes; order Rajiformes; family Rajidae; genus Okamejei; species Okamejei kenojei. Next base: position 39,273,650 of record CM069149.1, read on the forward strand.
GGCACAGTAAACAGCTTTTGTTGCGTGCTAATCACGTATTGTCCTTCCACCGAATGGTCGGCACACAACAAAAACGACAAAAGCTTTTCGCTGTACCTCGGTACGCCTGACAATAAACTCAACTGAACTAACCAGACAGCGGAAAGACGATACGTGATCGCAATCGGCCCATCGACAGTGTAGATACAGAGATACATGGAAAATAGATGCAGGAGGAGGCCATTCGGCCCTTCGAGCCAGCACCGCCATTCATTGTGATCATGCCTGATCTTCCCCAATCAATAAAACCCGTGCCTGCCTTCTCCCCATATCCCTTGATTCCACTAGCCCCTAGAGCTCTATCCAACTCTCTCTTAAATCCATCCAGTGATTTGGCCTCGTAGCCGGGATCAGACCCGGGTCTCCGGCGCTGAAAGGCAGCAGCTCTACCCCTGCGCCTCCGTGCCACATGTGTGATGAGTGGGCACGCACTACAAGGGAAGCGTTGAGTTAAGTGTCTGTTGCCCTTGCACGTCACCCAGTGCCCATTGCCTTTTCCCACTAGTCAGACAGGGTCCCATGATAGCTATGAAACAGTCCCGTCGGGCCAACTGCACGTTGAAGCCCAGTCACGCTGCTGTGCCCGCTCATGCTGCCCGAGGGCACAGGTGGCCACAATCTTTACAGCCTTCAAATGCTCCCCATCTCCCACATTCTGCACCAGCATGTGGAGAAGCAACAGTCAGGGTGGCACGGTGGCGCAACGATAGAGTTGCTGCCTTACAGCGCACACAGCGCCAGATACCCGGGTCCGATCCCGTCTATACAGAGTTTGCCCGTTCCCCCCGTTGCCCGCATGGGTTTTCGTCCCGAGATCGTCGGTTTCCTCCCACACTCCAGAGACATGCAGGTTTGTCGGTTAATTGGCTTGATCTAAATGTAAAAATTGTCCCCGGTGTCGGATGGTGTTAGTGTCTGGGGATCGCTGGGCTGCCCGGACTCAGTGGGCCGAACGGCCTGTTTCCGCGCTGTATCTCTAAACTAAACCAAAGGTAATGCGCTAAAATCGACCGGGAAGGGGCTTCGTTGGGAAACATAATTTTTAAAAGAACAGAGGTTGATTAGATTGTCAGGAAGTTTGAGTAGCTTGGCATACTAGCGAGAGCCACTGCACAGCTTGTTTCAAAAGCCTTCCCTCAGTAATTAACACCGCAATCAAAATGAATGATTGAACCTGACAAAGAGATATTTTGTCATGCACAACACTGGACAGGCTCATTGTACATGCTATCTGCTGGGGTAATGTGACACATTTATCTTGCATTAGCAACAGCACAAACATCATTTCGCTTGAAAGATACCTGAACATCATCATTATTCAACCACTTGCATGGCCCCACTTTGCATTTCCTTACAGAAATACAGAAGGAAAATATTTATGCAGCTGTAAAAATGTGTTTATTATTCTCCTCCCATGCATGTTCATTCAAAGCAAAACACGATGGTAAAGATGTTCCACATTGATTGAAAATGGTGCCCTTCTGCTGGAAGAGGGTTCGGCCAAATGTTCTCGGTTGTTTGCAGCCACCTGTTTCATTCGGAAACCACGATTTGAATCCAGGCTGCGAAGATCAGCTTGGATGTTCTGTTTAATTTGGAGATACAGCGTGGAAACAGGCCCTTCGGCCCACCGAGTCCAGGCCGACCAGCGAATCCCGCGCACTAACACTGTCCTACACACACTAGGGACAATTTTACATTTACACCAGGCCAATTAACCGACAATCCCGTACGTCTTTGGAGTGTGGGAGGAAACCGAAGATCTCGGGGGAAAAACGTACACGGGGAGAACGTGCAGAAACTCCGTGCAGACAGCGCCCGCAGTCGGGATCGAACCCGGGACACTGGCGCTGTAAGGCAGCAACTCTGCCACTGTGCCACCCTTCTAAAGTTAGCCTGGTATCTGACCAGCTGTTGCCCTGCACATAAGCAGCCTTGACCCAAACCTGACACAACCCGCTGTGGTAGTGAAGGACACCATCACCTCCACTTCCTTAGAAAATTGAGGAGATTCGGCATGATGTCAACAAATAGATAGATGTGAACAAATAAATACTCTCTTGGACTTCTACAGGCGTGGGGTAGCAAGCTTATGGACTGGTCACACCACGGCCTGGTTCAGCAACTCGAACGCTCAGGAGTGCAGGAGGTTACGAAAAATGGCAGACGCTGCCCGGTCCATCACGGGCACTGACCTTCCCACCATCGAAGGGATCTACAGAAGTCACTGGCTCTGTCTCAAGAAGGCAGTCAGCAGCATCAAGGAACGTGTCAAGGAACATCTTCAAGGAACAAACAAAGTGTGAAAACACACACCTCCAGATTTAGGGACAGTTTCTTCCCAGCTGTTATCAGGCAACTGAACCATCCTACCACAACTAGAGAGCAGTCCTGAAGTACTATCTACCTCATTGGTGACCCTTGGACTATCTTTGATCGGATTTTACTGGCTTCACCTTGCACTAAACGTCATTCCCTTTATCATCAATCTGTACACTGTAAATGGCTCGATTGTAATCATGTACTGTCTGGTTAGCATGTAACAAGAGCTTTTCACTATACCTTGGCCCATGTGACAACAAACTAAACTAAACTGAACAGGAACCCTCACCAGTCTGGCCACGCTCTCATTTCACTCCTGCCATCGGGAAGAAGGTACAAGAATCTGGAAACTATGACCTTCTGGTTCCGGAACCTTCTTCCAAACAACCATCAGGCGCTTGAACACTATAAACGCCAACTAAACTACTAGCTGTTTTGCTTGTATTAGGGACCTTGGCCTTTTTTGCACTAATATTGTTATTTTTTTGTTTGTTGTGCTATGTCAAAGCACTGTGATTCATGGCTGCGGCCTTGACAGTGGTGTTGCCATGGAATGATGGAACAAAGGCCTATTTCCAAGTTCACAAGTTATAGGAATAGAATTAGGCCATTCGGCCCATTGTGTCTACTCTGCCATTCAATTATGGCTGATCTCTGCCTCCTAATCCCATTTTCCTGCCTTCTCCCCATAACCCTTGACACCCGTTCTAATCAAGAATTGATTCTGATTGATCAGATGCTGCCGCACCCGCTGAGTTTCTCCAGCACTTTTGTCGACCTAATCAAGAATTTGTCCATCTCTGCCTTAAAAGTATGCACTGACTTGGCCTCCACAGTCCTCTATGGAAATGAGTTCCACAGATTAACCACCCTCTGACTAAAGAAGTTCCTCTTCTCCTTTTTAAAAGAGCGCCCTTTAATTATGATTCTATGACCTCTGGTCCTAGACTCTCCCACCAGCGGAAACATCCTTTCCACATCCACTCTATCTATGTCTTTCATTATTCTGTGAGTTTCAATGAGGTCCCCCGCCCCTCAACCTTCTAAACTCCAGCGAGTAGAGGCCCAGTGCTGTTAAGCGCTCATCATATGCCAACCCACTCTTTCCTGGAATCATTCTTGTAAACAATGGTGGAATGAAAGATATCTTCAGAGAACGTTTACCACCCTCTCAGCCAATATTCAACTAGCGTCAAAGAGGGTTGTTATGGTCATTTATTTCTTTGCTGAATTCAGAGTCTTATTGAAATCAACTTATGTTCTGCGTTTTCCACTTTGCAAGAGCAACTGAACATCAAAGCAATTTGGAGATCATGTAACTTTGAAAGTTGCTGCATAAATACAACCCTTCCTTCCCCGAAAATCAAAAAAGAAGCTGCAGATGCTGGAAATCTGAAACACAAACATACAATGCTGGAAAGGTTCAGTGGGTCGGGCAGCATCTGCGGAAAGAGCAACGCTCATTGCTTTCGGTCCGTGAGGCTCCAGCAGGGAAAGGGAAGGGAGAAAAACAAGTTAAGGGCCTGTCCCACCAGCATGCGATTGCATGCGTCTAGCGCGACCAAACGTGGTCGCTTGAGGCGTACGGCCACGCGGGGCCGGTCCCAATTCGAACCGCTGAGGTGTATGGAGTTGTGCGGGGCTGGTCCCGACATCATACTCACCAATCAGCTGGGCAGGAGGCGGGCCGACTGAATTTGGGCGTCGCACGGCGCCGGGCGGTGACATCATCGCGCAACGCCACGCGCTAGGCGTACGCCGTCTAGACGCTGCGTACGACGTCAAGTTTTCAGGAGGAGAGAAGGTGGGGGAGGGATGTATAGAACCATGGGAGTATCTGCGACAGGATGAGTTTAAATAGCTTAACGTCGAATAGAGGTGTGAATTGTGAAGCAAGAGGAAGGAATATGGGTGGAATAAGAGGCGGAAGGGGAGAAAGGGACGTGAGTCCATGTGGTGGAGGACAGGGAAGAAAGGTGGGGCAAAAATATCCCCAAATACCTTGATTCCATCCAATCCACCCTTGTCCTATCCTTCATCCGAGAGACCCTTGCACACCTTTCAACTCTACAATGACTTTTAATTTCCAAGCCCCCATTGCCTCATCTTCATCATAGACATACAGTTCCATTGCATCTCCATCCCCATCAGGAAGGTCTCAAGTACAGTGGTGCAGCAGTACAGTTGCTGCCTTGCAGTACAGTACCAGAGACCCGGGTTCCATCCTGGCTACCGGTGCTGTCTGTACGGAATTTGTTGTGACCCGCATGGGTTTTCTCCGGGTGCACTGGGTTTCCTCCCACACTCCAAAGACGTATAGCTTTGTAGGTTAATTAGCTTCGGTAAGTTGTGAGAAAATGTCTCTCATGTGTGTAGGTTATTGCTTTTCAGCGTAGACCTGCTGGACCGAAGGCCCTGTTTCTGCGCTGTATCTCTGTAGTCTAAGTGTCAAAGTGCCCTTCAGTTCTTCTTCCTTGAACAGAGACCCAATGAATTTCCCTGCACTAACATTCTCCTCTGCCTAGCGGAACATATCCTCACCCTTAACAACTTTTTTTTCGACCTGAGGTCAGAATCGAACCGGGTTCCCTGGCGCTGTGAGGTGGCAGCAGCTCTACCAGCTGCGCCACTCTGCCTGCTCTTGATTGAGATCCCTATGCAAGGATACTGCTTTGGTGCTTCTCATTTAAATTGCGATTAGAATATCGGGGCAGTGAATCTGTGGAACTCATTGCCGCAGAAGGCTGTGGAGGGCAAGTCAGTGGACATTTTTACGGCAGAGATAGAAAGATTCTAGATTAGTGCGGGTGTGAGTGGTCATGGGCAGAAGGCAGGAGAATGGGGTGAGGAGGGAGAGATAGATCAGCCATGATTGAATGGCGGAGTAGACTAGATGGGCCGAATGGCCTAATTCTGCTCCTATTACTTATGAACATGAGGATTTCCCAAAAATACCCCTTTAAAAGTCTGTTATTGGATCAAGAAAAATATCTTTCCGTAACTAAAATGTTGATGATTGATGGCCACTATTTATTTAACTGTCACATGTGTAACTCTTCTGAATAGTAAAAAACCGGTTCAGAATAATAATAAACTTTGCTTGTTGTTTGTTGGTCGTCTGATCCAACTGTTGCTAAATCAACGCTGACCTTGAAAGCAGGGTGTTGCGATACCATTGTTCCCCAGCTCAACCAGTGCAAATCTCACACAAGGTGCTAATGATAGCATTGCCGATCTCTGATTACGTGTTATGTCTGGTTTCTGAACCGGTGTAGTCACCCTTTATCTGCAAGCAAAGCATGGAAGCGAGCTGGTAGGGGCACTGCCCCAGAGCGCCAGAGACCCGGGTTCAATCCTGACCTCGGGTGCTGTCTGTGCGGAGTTTGCACGTTCTCCCCGTGACCGCGTGGGTTTTCCTCCGGGTGCTCGTGTTTCCTCCCACTCTCCAAAAAGACGTGCGGGTTTGTAGATTAATCGTCCTCTGTAAAATTGCCCCGAGTGTGTCGGCAGTGGATGAGAAAGTCGGGTAAATATAGAACTAAGGAATCTGGGGGTGGCACAGCGGTAGAACTTACAGACGGCACCCGTAGTCGGGATCAAACCCGGGTCTCTCTGTTGTGCCAACGTGCCGCTAAAATGGCCATAAGTAGATCACTGATTGAAAGGCGTTCCAACCGTTTTGAGAACACTTCCCCATCGGCGAGAAGTTGCCACATTTTGCAAAATGAGGATCATCATCCCTTGATGGGTTCTCTTGTGATGAATTACATTTTGTCATTTTGAATTAAAAAGGTTTTAATTCCCGGCACCATCTGTTTCACTCCAGTTCTCGTGTCACATCCCAATCTCACCAGGGCTCGAACATTACCACCTTCTCTTTGTGCTATCTTTAATTTTACTGGAGTTGTTTTTTTTCTCTCAGTAACAAACACTCACTGTGGGGGAACTCGGATGCGTATTTGTTTAGAATGCTCTGTATGAGTAATACCCTTTAAAAAATAAAAATAGGCTGGGACAACGATGTTTTTCTGTTAATTTGTGTTTTAATTGCAGCATAACTTTTTCAAGCACTTGGAGACGAGGTTCGGTTTCAGTTCAGTTTAGTTTATTGTCATGTGCACCGAGGTACAGTGAAAAGCTTTCGTTGCGTGCTAACCAGTCAGCGGAAATACAATCGTGCCATCCATAGTGTACAGATACATGCTAAGGGAATAACATTTAATGCAAGGTAAAACCAGTAAAGCTCAATCAAAGGTAGTCTGAAGATCACCAACCAGGTAGGTAATAGGTAGGTAGGTAGTTCAAGACTGTTCTCTAATTGCAGTAGGATGGTTCAGTTGGCTGATAACAGCTGGGAAGAAACTGTCCCTGAATCTGGAGGTGTGATAATAGACAATACATGCAGTAGGCCATTCGGCCCTTTGATCCAGCACCGCCATGCAATGTGATCATGGCTGATCATCCCCAATCAGTACCCCGTTCCTGCCTTCTCCCCATATCCCCAGACTCTATCCAGCTCTCTCTTGAAAGCATCCAGAGAACCCGCCTCCACCGCCCTCAGAAGTGTGCGTTTCCACACTTCTATACCTTTTGCCCGGAGGGGGGAGAAGAGGAAGTGGCCAGGGTGTGACTCGTCAATTTGTCCCACTAAATGGGGCCGGTGCAGAAGAGGGTATTGATTGAAGTTGGTCAAACTGAAGAAAGGTCTCGGCCCGAAACATCACCCATTCCTTCTCTCCAAAGATGCTGCCTGTCCTGTTGAGTTACTCCAGCGGATGTGTCTACCTTCGGTGTAAACCAGCTTCTGCAGTTCATTCCTACCCAGTGGGTATTGATTCCCTGTTTGAGTATTGTCACACCTGACTTACTTGAATCATCTTGGCTGCATCTGAATGCGGTTTCATCTCCTGGCAGCGTTGTCAGTAAGTCATCATGAACAGGTGTCATCACAAAAAGAAGGATTTTTGTAGCTTGTCACGTTTAATGGCACAGGAGCCTCTTTCGCCCCTGGGCTGCTGTTTATCCACACGCAGCAAGGATCTTCAGTCAGCACAAAGGCAGATAACCCAACCCAACATTCACAGCCACTGCAACGTAAATTCAAAGCTACAAAAGATGCATAGGCGCATAAACAAAGTGGTACAGGCGATCCCTGGTGGCACGGCAGCTCAGCGGCAGAGCTGCTGCCTCACACTGCCAGAGACCCAGGTTCGATTCTGACAATGGATGCTATCTGTGTGGAGTTTGTATGTTCTCCCTGCGACCCCGTGGGTTTTCTCCGGGTGCTCCGGTTTCCTCTCGCATCAAAAAGGTGTGCAGGTTTGGAGGTTGCTTGACTTCTGTAAATTGCCCATAGCATGTAGGATGCAAAGGTGTAATAACATAGAACTAATGATCAATGGCTGGCGTGGAGTCAGTGGGTCGATGGGTGTGTTTCCAAGCTGCATCTCTGAAAACTAAAAAATAAACAAACCTTGAAAATGAATAAAAGTGCAGGAGTACCTCAATGGATCAGGCAGCATCCCTGGAGAACATGGATATGTGACATTTCAGAGTCTGAAGAAGGGTCCCAGCTCAAAACGTCACCTATCCATTTTCAAGAGAGAGTTAGATTTAGCTCTTAGGGCTACAGGAATCACGGGATATGAGGAAAAAGCCGGAACAGGGTACAGATATTGAATCTGTGAGCCGTGATCATATTGAATGGTGGTGCTGGCTCGAAGGGCCAAATGGCCTACTCCTGCACCTATTTTCTATGTTTCTATGTTTCTCCAGGGACCTGCTGGGTCACTCCAGCACCTTGTGTCTTTTTTTGTAAACAAGCCTCTGCAGTTCCTCGTTTCGAAACCTTGAAATCAACTTGTTTTCTACCAAACGAAAAGCAGAATTTTTGGAACAAATCTTAGTTTTTTGTAACCTTGCGTCTTTTCAAAGAAACTAAAATCCTTGCAGTTCAAAGTAACAATTATTTCAAATTGAGAATGCTGAATGCTGCTTTGTGGCGAAAGGTTTCGGTTCTTTCTTGCTGGATCAGAATTGGAACGAGCTACTGAGTTAATTAATGAAATGGTTTAGAGAGCAGCATGGAAACACCAAGCCCGCGCTGACCGGTGATCCCTGTACGCCGGTTCTATCGTGCAGATGTGGGACCATTTCCAGAAGCCAATTAACCTATGAACCTGCATGTCTTTGGAGCGTGGGAGGAAACCGGAGCACCTGGAGAAAACCCACGTGGGTCATGGAGAGAATGTACAACCTCCGTACAGACAGCACTCGTAGTCAGGATCGTACCCAGGCCACTGGTGCTATGAGGCAGCAACTCTACCGTTGTGCCTCTGTGCCACCTCAAACCTTCTTCAGTGTCTGATCACAAAATCCTACACCACAGCATTCTATGTCAGTATTTATTCTGTGAAATGGATACACTACCCTTTCGCCGTTGCCTTACGTATTCAATTCCCATTTGCAAGCTACTATTGTATCTGCTAACCCCTCCTAATTGGACAATGCATTCCATGGAACTGAAACCCACTGCACAAAAATGGTCTCATCAAGTGGCCTTATATTTGTTTGCCAATGCCTTCTCTGGTTACCAATCATTCTGCCAAGGGAAACAGTTTCTCCCTTAGACTATCAGAATCGTTTGTCGGCTTGGGCACCTGCTGTCATTGAATGATTTCTCCATATGTGCTCCTCGTCTACATCTTCTTAAAATTGATTTGGATCTCCAATGCCTAAGATGCATAAGCGGGGTTATGGAGCAAAGGCAGGAGAATGTGGTTGGGAGGGAAAGGTAGGTCAGCCATGAATGGCGGAGTGGACTCGATGGGCCGAATGGCCTAAATCTGCTCCTAGAACTTATGACACGATGATGATAGTTCTCGTTAATATCAGCACGCAGTCCATCTATTTATGATTCTATCTACAATAATTGTATGATTGTATCTATCTGCACATAATTAAAGTGCCACTCACAGATTTTGACTTTTTGTTCTAATTATCGCGCCTAACCAACTTCTGTTTCTTTCCAATTCCAAATATTTAGCAATGAGGGACTAATGCTTTCATTATAATCTGTGCTCGTCCAAGGAAGGTGAAGCTTGCTATTCATAATGGACACAAAATGCTGGAGTAACTCAGCGGAACTGGCAGCATCTCTGGAGAGAAGGAATGGGTGACGTTTCGGCTCAAGACCCTTTTCCAGCCTGCACTATTGTCAGTTCCTGCTCATGTATAACTGATAATGTAACTGCAATCACGAAGTACAACATGCTTTTCTTTAGAAATATCAAAATCAAATGCATTTTCTTCACTTAAATATAAATGTGTTCATTGTGACACAGTAAGCCAAGAGCTCTCCCCATTCATCTTTTATATTATTTGCATGTTTCTTAAGAAAATAACACTTGACTCCTGGGTCAAAATTTATCTTTGGGCCAATACCATTTCTCAATTAAATCATTCCTGTCTTCTGTCTCCTATTCCCCAGAGTGGAAATGTTAAAGACTATAACGCATGTGTTGAAGGTGAAAGGGGCCAAGTTTAAAGGAGATGTGCGGGGCCAGTTTGTTTTACACAGAGAGTAGTGGGGGCCTGGAACGTGCTGCCAGGGGTGCTGGTCGAGGTGGATACGATAGTGGCATTTGGATAGGATGGATATGGAGGGATATGGATCATGTGCAGGCAGAGGAGGTTAGTTTGGCTTGGCGTCATGTTTGGCATAGACATTGTGGGCTGAATGGCCCCTCCCTGTGCTGTACTTTTCCATGTTCTTATCAACTCAATTTGTAACAGTGTTCTTATTTAGTAAAATGGTGACACACAGTGCTGGTTCACAAAAAAAAAAGACTAAAAGTCAGTAGAGGGGACCCGACCCAAATCACGTACGGCACGGACACCGCGGGCCGAAGGGTCTGTTCCTGTGCTGTGTCCCATGTAAATCCAATTGTTCAAGTGACTGTTATCGGAATATTGGAATGAGCAGCAGCTATTCATGGATCTTGGAGACTTGGCACGAGTCCGAGATTTATGTTATCTTTTATTGACTTTGAACGGATAAAGTTCCTCGGATATACAGCACTATTTAATGCTGAAGAGTCCCAACCCCAAACGTGGCCTGTCTTTGTTCTCCAGAGGTGCTGCTTGACCTGCTGAGTTACGCCTGCACTCTGCGTCTCTTATTAACTAAATGATTCGGCAACACTTTGGCTTCATTGGTAAGTTTTTTTTTTGGAGCAGATACGTGCTGCCTTCCTCAATTTTTATCCCCACAACTTTGACTTAACAATAACTTAATTGAAAAGGGAAAATTGAAATCAAATTAATAACATGTTCTTGTTAATAGTATTCACTTTGTCCTGGGGTCAGTGATTCACTCCAGTTCACTTTGTGCCCTCCAGACAAGCAAGACTTGCAAGCAAGTTACTAGTTATTCTGATGTTCCTGCTTATTCCTAACAAGTCTCCAGGTATTGGAGCCCGATCATACAAAGTTTTATGTAATTGCCGTGAATTAATTTTAAACCTTGGAAATTTTAATTCCACCCAGCAGAAATTTTTTTTCAAAGAACTGCTGAAAGTTTCCTAATTTTTTTCAAAGAACAACTCAGCAGCCTCAGTTGCCTGGCAATGTGGAAAGGAAAATTCATACTTACATAGTTAGCTGGGCCTTTAGTGATCCAAACACAACAGAATTGTCTGTAAAAAGTAATTCTGAAACTACAGTCTTAAATCAAAATAAAGCAAATTTCAAAAGCACGAGATTACATGGATAGGAAAGGTTTAAAGAGATAAGGGCCAAATGGAGGCAGGTGGAAATAGTGTAGATGAGGCATGTTGTTCGGCCTGAGCAAGTTGGGCCGAAGGGCTTGTTTCCATGCGTTATGACTCTATGAATCTATGACTCTCTGTGACAAATCGGCACAGTGGTAGAGTACTGCCTTACAGCAAAATGCAGCGCCAGAGACCCGGATACGGGCGCTGTCTGTACGGAGTTTGTACGTTCTCCCCGTGATCTGCGTGGGTTTTCTCCGAGAACTTCGATATCCTCCCACACTTCAAAGATGTACAGGTGTGTAGGTTAATTGGCTTGTTTAATTGGCTTGATAAAATGTTAATTTGCCCAAGTTGGCGCTATGCAGAGTACTGCCCTGCCGAATGCTACAAAATTCAGAAGGTTCAGAAGGAAATGATAGATTGGGAAACTCCATTGAAAGTATTTCAGTACACCGGCAATGGCTGACGTTAAAAAATTGCTTTAGAGATACAGTGTGGAAACAGGCCCATTGGCTCATCGGGCCTGTGCTGACCAAAGATCACCCCATACACTAGCACTATCCTACCCACTAGGGACAATTTACAATTTTTACCAAAGCCAGTTAAACCTACAAGCCTGCACGTCTTCGGGATGTAGGGGGAAACTGGAGCACCCAGAGAAAACCCACGTGGTCACAGAGAGAATGTACAAACTCCATACAGACAGCACCCGTAGTCAGTGTCGAACCCGGGTCTCTGGCGCTGTAAAGCAGCAACTCTACTGCTGCGCCCAAGCTTAAGTCAAGCTGAATTAGGGGTGATGTCAGAAAACACTATTGAGCTATTGAGGGGTGATGTCAGAAAACACATCTACGAAAATGTGCGTGGAGTCCAAGAAGGTGTTGAGGCTAGGTTAACAGTGATAGATTTTTAGACACAGAATGCTGGAGGATCTCAGTGGGACAGGCAGCATCTCTGGAGAGAATGGAGTCTCAGTCTCAAGAAGGATCTCAACCGGAAACATCACCCATTCCCTCTCTCCAAAGATGCTGCCTGTCCCGCTGAGTTACCCCAGAATTTTGTGTCTATCTTCAGGTTAAACCAGCATCTGCACTTCCTTCCTCTACACTGATGGATTTTTAGTAGGTAGAGATATTCGGGTGACAAGGCAAATTAATGATGTTCAGAGTAAGGTCTGTGATGATCTGGTTCGAAGCGTGCTGGATTGAAGAAGCATCTCGACCCGAAACGTCACCCATTCCTTCTCTCCAGAGATGCTGCCTGTCCCGCTGAGTTACTCTAGCATTTTGTGTCTATCTTTGACTGAGTAAATTGGTCCTGGTGCTGTGTGAACAGCGAGAACTTTAGTCGACCCTCTTGGCCCCGTGAGAATGAAGGGCTTGATAAACGACGATCTTGTTACAGGTAAATAAGCGGCACATTTTGTACGACGCAAGGTTGAATTTTCAGATTCATCGAATCAACAAAAAAAGGTTTTGCAGTATACAAACCTGGCAAAGCTGACAAAGGAGGTTACAATAGCATAAGGTCATACTTCTGTGAAACACTGCAGGTTATTCTGGACTGGCGGGCTTGTTTTCTTTGAGTAGTATATTAAGCATTCATGAGAAGCCTTCCTATTGAAAATCTTGTTTGCCTTGCAGGACTTTGATCAAAGTAACTTTTCCCTTGAATGAGACGTTGTGTCACCGATTGGGTTCAAAGAACACCTTGGCTCATTTTCGCACCATTCATTTCTTTGTGTTCCTTCAGCTATCATATTTTCTTTCAGTCGACACAGTTGCACACACAGAGTCAGGCGTTTGAAGAAGGTTCCCAACCCAAATAGTCACCGATCCTTTACCCCCCCCCCCAATGTCTCTATATCTCTTGCTTCCCTCGTCCCTGACTCTCAGTCTGAGAGGGGTCTCGACCCGAAACGTCACCCGTCCTTTTTCTCCAGAGATGCTGCCAGACCCGCTAAGTCGCTCCAGTACTTTGTATCTATCAGACATTGGCTATCCTTAGTGAAAACAATGGACACTTTTATTACACCTGTCTACAAAAAAAAAAATCAGACTTTTAGTTGTTCCGATTAGAGTAGTTTGTTTCATAGGCAATGGATTATAGTTATAAGCGCATATAAAAGCCTTAAAGATCACATACATAGAATTTGTCAACTTTGCACCTATCCCTTCACAGTCCAGGCAGCTACTATATTATTGAACCTTAATTTGGAAATGGCTGCATGGTGGCGCAGTCTGCTCACCTGTAATATTAAACACTTCAAGGAAGTATAACAAATGGCTACGTCTTGGCTTTGTCAATGTTACCTAAAGCAAAGTCATGACTATATAGCCATTGCAGGGATTTGCAGCCTAAACGGTTTAATTTCTGGTTCTCAATGAAAGCACTGACCAGCGAATAAGTAATTCAGACACAGCCAAGCATGGATTAAGTACCATGTGGTAATGATGCAAGGTAAGTGAGTAAGAATGGAAGAGAAGCTCGACTGAATTCAAAGAGAATCGTGTTCAGTTCTGGGCAAGCATGTCATAGCAAGCATGTCAAGCTGGAAAGGGTACAGAGAAGATTTACGAGGATGTTGCCTGGACTCGAGGGCCTGCCCTAGTGGGAGAGGTTGAGCTGGCTGGGACTCTATTCCTTGGAGCGCAGGAGGGTGAGGGGTGATCTTACCGATGTGTATAAGATCATGAGGGGATTAGATCGGGTGGATGCACAGAGTCTCTTGCCCAGAGTAGGGGAATCGAGGACCAGAGGACATAAGAAACATAGAAACATAGAAATTAGGTGCAGGAGTAGGCCATTCAGCCCTTCGAGCCTGCACGCCATTCAATATGATCATGGCTGATCATCCAACTCAGTATCCCGTACCTGCCTTCTCTCCATACCCTCTGATCCCCTTAGCCACAAGGGCCACATCCAACTCACTCTTAAATATAGCCAATGAACTGGCCTCAACTACCCTCTGTGGCAGAGAGTTCCAGAGACTCACCACTCTCTGTGTGAAAAAAAGTCTTTCTCATCTCGGTCTTAGGATTTCCCCCTTATCCTTAAGCTGTGACCCCTTGTCCGGACTTCCCCAACATCGGGAACAATGCATCTAGCCTGTCCAACCCTTAAGAATTTTTGTAAGTTTCTATAAGATACACCCTCTCAATCTCCTAAATTCCAGAGAGTATAAACAGTCTATCCAGTCTTTCTTCATAAGACAGTCCCTGACATCCCAGGAATCAGTCTGGTGAACCTTCTCTGCACTCCCTCTATGGCAATAATGTCTTCCTCAGATTTGAGACCAAAACTGTAGCATACTCCAGGTGTCTCACCAAGGCCTTGTACAACTGAAGTAGAACCTCTGCTCCTGTACTCAAATCCTTTTGCTATGAAAGCTAACATACCATTCGCTTTTTTCACTGCCTGCTGCACCTGCATGCCTACTTTCAATGACTGGTGTACCATGACACCCAGGTCTCGCTGCATCTCCCCTTTTTCCTAATCGGCCACCATAAATAATAGTCTGCTTTCCCTGTTTTTGCACCAAAGTGGATAACCACACATTTATCCACATTATATGCATCTGCCAAACATTTGCCCACTCACCCAGGTCACCCTGCAGTCTCCTAGCATCCTCCTCACAGCGAACACTGCCCCCCAGCTTAGTGTCATCCGCAAACTTGGAGATATTGCCTTCAATTCCCTCATCCAGATCATTAATATATATTTGTAAATAGCTGGGGTCCCAGCACTGAGCCCTGCGGTACCCCACTAGTTACTGCCTGCCATTGTGAAAAGGACCCGTTTACTCCTACTCTTTGCTTCCTGTTTGCCAGCCAGTCTCTATCCACATAGATTTAAGGTGAAGGGGAAAAGATTTAATAAGAATCTGAGGGGTAACTTTTTCACACAAAGGGTGGTGAGTGTATGTTCCAGAGTGGGTAGTTGAGGCAGGGACAATTGCAACGTGTTAGAAACAGTTAGATGGGTACATGGATAGGACAGGGTTGGAGGGATATGGGGCAAACGCAGGCAGATGGAACAAGCGTAGAAGGGGCATGTTGGCCGGTGTGGGCAAGTTGGGCCAAAGGGCCTGTGTCCACACAGTATCACTCTATGACTCTATGCAGGATATTGAATATGAATGCAGCATCCTTATTATTCACCTTTGAAGGATATATCCGCTCTTTGTTGCATAAGAAGATAGACACAAAATGCTGGAGTAACTCAACGGGACCGGCAGCATCTCTGGCGAGAAGGAATGGGTGACGTTTCAGGTCGAGACCCTTCTTCAGACTGGTTGTACAGTGCAGGAAATGACTCTCTTGGCTAATGTTTCCTCCAAAAACCAAAAGATTGATTCCACAATGAGATTTCCAAATGTTCTGTACGATTGAACGGTAAATTTAATGTCCTTCATATTCATAAGAAAGACCAGGATACAATTACTTGTTTCCTCATAGGAAATAATATTACCAGTAGTTTTTTAGGCAATGTAGTTTAGTTTAGTTTGGAGATCCCGCGCGGAAACACCTGGGATGACATCCATTTCTCCCAATATCCCGCCCCCTTCCCCCTTCCCCCATCCACTTCCACCAGTACCGCTTCCAGTGCTTTCCCATTTCATGCCTCTTCTCATCTCCTCATTATCTTTTGTCTTTTCATCTCTAGCCATCTGCTCACCTAAACTCCCCTCATCTTTCTATCCACCTTGCCTGGCTTTGTCCTGCTCCCGCCCCTCTTCCGGCTTTCTCCCCCTTACTACAAGGGTCCCTGATCCGAAACATTGCCTATCCATGTTCGCCAGGGATGCCGTCTGACATGCTGAGTTACTCCAGCACTGTGTGTCTTGTTTACAACACCTCAAGGGTCAGTTTCTGCTCATTTGTGTTGTGAACCGTAGATCTCTCTGTCCAATGCAAACATAGACACAGATTTATGTTTTCTGCCCAGTTACTTCCAGCTGTGCTGCAAACTGCAGGAAAGATTTACACTGGTGTCCGGAATTATTTAGGACTGTATATATATTTATGGATTTCTTCCAATTCAGCTGGAACTGGCTTACTTACTCGAACAATAATATCCTCAGCCCTTTGTTATAAATGTGCATGAAATTCTGCTGAGATAAACCTAGAATCGAGGGTGTTTAGGGGATTTTGGACTTTAATGCAATGGTGTTTGGTCAGCAATGATGAAGATTGAAAGAAGGATTTACCTTTCCCTTCAGCCTGTAGGATAATGGCTTGTTGCTTGTATATTAACTCTCTGTTGAATATCATCTAGTGTGACTTGGGCAACGCTGTCTGAAGTTATAGTTTCTGCTGCAGTAGTGTGGGTGTAAAGGGTGAAATGTCACACTTTGGATTGTCCTCCCCTGAAAAAGGCAACCAGTATCATCAAAGGCCCACAGCACCCTGGCCACACTCTCATTCCACCCCTACCATCGGAAGAAGGTACAGGAGCCTGAAAACTGTGACCTCCAGGTTTTTCCCAACCATCAGGCTCTTGTAAAGAGAATTAAGAGTGTTTTATTGTTCAAGGACGCATAGGTTTGCAAGCTAATTGGCTTTTGTAAGTTGATTTTATATATATATATATATTTATATATATATATATATATATATATATATATATTATATCAGTCATATATATATATATATATATATTTCTAGTCATTATATATATATATATATATTTCCAATGCGCATAAGTCTTTAGGTTATATATTTATAATCAATTTACAGAAGCCAATTAATCTATTAATTAAGTAAGAAAGTAAGTAAGTAAATAAGTTTATTGGCCAAGTATTCACATACAAGGAATTTGCCTTGGTGCTCTGCCCACAACATGACATACAGTGACAGTTAAGAATGACTCAGAAAACACTAAACATTAATAATAATAAAACATTAATGATAAAACACCATTGATCAAGCATGTGAACCAACAAAATACCAGATCAAAGGGAGGCTACAGATTTTTGGCTGTTGAGTAGAGCAACTACTCGTGGATAAAACTGTTTTTATGTCTGGCTGTGGCAGCTTTGACAATCCGGAGTCGCCTTCCAGAGGGAAGTGATTCAAAGAGTTTGTGGCCAGGGTGAGAGGGGTCAGAGATGATCTTGCCCGCTCGCTTCTTGGCCCTTACAGTTCATCAATGGAGGGAAAGTTGCAGCCAATAATCTTTAACGTGCGTCTTTGCAATGTGGGAAGAAACCGGAGCACCCGGAGAAATCCCACGCAGCCGCATGGAGAACATGCAACCTTCGCACAGACAGCACCGTAGTCAGGATTAAATCAGTAGTCAGTATTGTTTGTTTTTATTTATATAAACTAGACTAAGTGGGACCCATCACACGGGAGGCCTGGTTCCCCAATGCAATATTCCACCACTCATTCATAGCCTCCAACTGCGCAGGCAAGGCTCACTTCGCTTTATCCCCAGCACTCTGTCTCCTTCCTCTTCACCCCCCTCTTCTTTCCCCTCTCCTCCTCTCCTCCTCATCCCTCCCTCACCTCTTCCTCCCTCTCCTTTCCCCTACCCTCAGTCACTGCCTCCCTTCCTCCATAATTCTTCCCCCTCCCTATCCCCCTCCTCTCCCTCTATCCCCCCTCCCTCCCCCACTCTCCATTCTCACCTCCCCCACTTTCCCCCTCCCTCCCTACCCCCTCCTCTGCCTCAATTCCCCCACTCTCCCTCCTCACCTCCCCAGGATCTTCAGGTTGCCGCTCCTCTGGCCGGAGGTTGCCTTGACCGGAGGCTGCGCCGACCGGAAGCCGCAACGACCGGAAGCTGCGCCAGGCAACGCTGGGAAGAGGACGGCGTCAACGGTGACTGACAGTGGATGCAGCCAATCAGTGCGGCGATGGTGCAGGAAGGGCCGTCACCATCCTGATGGTGACTGACAGGAGAGGAGACCAATTTGCGCATGCGTTTTTTAAAAGATTTTTAAACCTTAATAACTTTTAAAATATACCACCGATCAGAACAAAACCCATTGCACTTGCAGCACAGGAGAATGGTGAGTAAGGTGACGAAAACTCGTAGCACTATCTTGTACTGTTATTGCGCAAATGTAAAAACAAATCAAACCGGAAGATAATAAGATGAGAGTTTTAGTCATGTATAGATAGGTAGATGATAGTGTGTGGGTTGCAAATGTGTTCCAACATAGAACCTGTTGGGCCAAAGACCATGTGTCTCTAAAACTAAACTAAACTAAACTAAACTAAACTAAATTATCTGCCATGTGCTTATCTGTTGGATTGTAAAACACACCATCATTCTTTTCTATGTGTTGAAATTAAACGCCTGCTCTGAATAGTCTTTATGATTTCCCTGAACCTATTAGTAACATTGGGTTTCATCGCAAAGTCGCACATATTTATTCAATATCTAACTTGTGATGCCATTTTACGGTCGATAAAGAATTGGCTTAAAAATCTGCCCCGATCAGCAGTGCTAACCATGCACTATAGTGGCATCAGCACCATTTACTCTGCTTCCAAACTTCATTCTATTATCTGCAGTGGAATGAGTTTCAGAGATAAGCTGGAACACGCTGATGCTGCTATAGAGAGCCTCCACTATTACCGAGCAAGGATGAATTTATAAACATGACTTTTAACAGTTTTATTACTGCCCTACATTTCTTATCGTGATAATCCCTTTGTTCCGACATGAAGGACGGGATTGCGAGAGGAAAGTTAGTGTGAAGTCATTTCGTTTTTAATCTTGGACTTGCAGCTGTGCTCTAGGCGTGGAATAAGATAGAACTAGTGTGCACGGGCGAAGGATGTTCGGCGTGGACTTGGAGGGCTAACGGGACTATTTCCATGTTGTATCGTTCAATCACTCAGTCAATCAGTCAATTAATCAATCTAGTGGAGGAATTGCAATAGGACAGCACAGTGGCGCAGTGGTAGAGTTGCTAGAGACAGGGCCGGCCTTGGGAGGTGCGGGGGCCCAATTGGGAACGATATTGGTGAGCCCATGGTTCCCAGCCAAGGTCTGTAGAATCACAGAATTACAAATAAAGTTTATTATCGACTTTATATCTCTATGGTAGAATGAAATCTTAAAAAGTGCATGCGAGTTAATGGACCAAACAGATCTAAGCTACATTTTAATATAAAATTGCACACATGTAAGCCTACAAGTAACAAACAAAATGTGTAGATCACCTCTGAAAAGTACATAGTTACAATACCAGTCATTAGTGACTGTGAAATGAAAAAAACAATTAACTAGATCCTGGAAAACCGATACCTGTTGGCGAAAAATAGTCCAGGCATTAAATTTTGGGCTTCTGCCCCATCGTAACTTAGGTGTGTGTGTGTGTGTGTGTGTGTGTGTGTGTGTGTGTGTGTGGGAGGGAAGGAGAGAAGGGAGTGAGGGAAGGAGAGAAAGAAGGGAGGGAGTGAAGGAGAGAAGGGAAAATAGAGAGAGGAAGGAGGGAGGGAAGGAGAGAAGGGAGGGAGAGGGCCTGTGGCAGGAGCGGATGCCGGGGTCCGGGCGGATGGGTGTGAGCTGAGGCCGAGGTTTGTAAACGTTGCTCCAACCCCTGGCTCAGCCCTCCCTGTATTGTTCACCTCGTCTTACCGGGGAGAGAGAGGGGCGGAGCCGGGGCTGTGTGCGTGAAGCACAGTGACTGGAAGGGCGGGAGTGCTGCCCTGGGATCGTGAGAGAACGACCCACCTCCTCCTTCTCCATTCACCCTCACACCCCCCTCCCCGTCTACCCCTTTCTTCCCCCTCCACCCCTCTACTCTCTCTCCACCCCTCTCTCCCCCTTCCACCCGAGGTAGATCTACCTGAGCCTGAGTGCGGGGCCCCCCTTAGGTGCAGGGCCCAATTGGGAGCAATCAGTCCAATCGGTTTAAGGCCCGCCCTGGCTCGAGAGCACAATGTCAGTGTCAGTGCCAGAGGACCAGGTTCGAATCTGACCTCGGGCAATGTTGAGTGGAGTTTGTTGTTCTCCCTGTGACCGCGTGAGTTTCCTCTGGGTGCTCTGTTTTCCTCACTCATTCCCACACCGTTCAGGTTCGTAGGCTAATTGGCTTCCGTAAATTGTCCCGAGTGTGTAGGGTAGAACTAGAGTATGGGTGATCGCTAGTCGGCGTGGACTTAGTGGTCCAATGGGCCTGTTTGGACGCTGTATCTCTAAACTAAACTAGTCTCTTAGCTACCTGTGCACAATCCATATCCATTCATTCCCTGCATATCCAAATGACCATCCGGAAGCCTCTTATATCCCACTATCGTATCTGCCTCCACCACCAATAATTCAACCTCCAAAAGTGAAAGGCTGGATAGAGTGGATGTGGAGAAGATGTTTCCATTAGTGGGAGAGTCTAGGACCAGAGGTCATAGCCTGAGAATAAAAGGACACAATCCTTTATGAAGGAGATGAAGAGGAATGTCTTTGGTCAGAGGGTGGTGAATCTGTGGAATTCATTGCCACAAAAGGCTGTGAAGGCCAAGTCAATTAACATTTGTAAAGCAGAGATAGATGGATTCTTGATTGGTACGCGTGTCAGGCGTTATGGGGAGAAGGCAGGAGAATGAGGTTTAGAGGGGAAGATTGAATAGCCATGATTGAATGGCAGACTAGACCTGATGGGCTGAATGGCCTAATTCTGCCCCCATCACTTATGAACCAACACTGGCAATGCATTCCAGGCACTCACCACCCTCTGTGTAGAAATGTTCCCCCGTACATCTCCTTTAAACTTATCTCCTCTCAACTTAAAGCTATGCGCACATCAATAATGTATAATTTAAACAAAAACGAATACATTAATAACATAATACTGGTATAAAAAAAACCTGAAGTCCCTAGTGCAGCCCAAGTCAGTCCATAGACGTTCATAGATGCTGAGGTTAGTGTTGTGTAGTGCTCAAGAGCCTGATGGTTGTTAAGAAAAGCTTTCATTGCACCTGGTGATCATGGTTTTCAGCCTCCTAAATCACCTTTCTGATGGTGGGAGCAAAATGAGAGCGTGGCCAAGGGTGGTGTAGGTCATTGATGACATTAGATGGTGATGGGAAACTATGAGGACACAATTGGACACAGATGAGAGTTATTGGCAAGCATACTTTACGGTACAGTTGTATAAGGCATTGGCGAGGCCACATTTAGAGTATTGTGTTCAGTTTTGGTTACCATGTTATAGTAAGGATGCTGCCAAGCTGGAAAGGGTGCAGAGAAGATTTATGAGGATTTTGCCAAGACTTGTGGACCCTGAGCTTTAGGGAGACGTTGAGCTGGCTAGGACTTTATTCTTTGGAGCGCAGGAGGATGAGGGGTGATCTTACAGAGATGTATAAAATGATGAGAGCTATAGATCGGGTAAATGCCTTTTACCCAGAGTAGAAGAATTGAAAACCAGAGGACATAGGTTTAGGGTGAGGGGGAAAAGAGTTAATTGGAACCTGAGGGGTAACTTTATCACATAAAGGCAGGTGGCCTGTATGGAACAAGCTGCCAGAGGAAGTAGTTGAGACAGGTACTATCATAACATCTAAGAGACATTTGGACAGGTACATGGATAGGAAAGGTTTAGAAGGATAGGGGCAGGTAGGACTTGTGTAGATGGGGAATGTTGGTCCGTGTGGGCAGGTTGGGCTGAACTAAACTACAAGGTCTACAAAATTGGCCTCCTTTTTCATTTTAAATCAGAACTTAATATTATGTAATGATTTTCTCCAGGTTTTGAGCTTCTAAACTGGATTTCCAATGGAGATAAAATTAACTCGCATTAAAATCAAATCCATTAAAATGAATTCAAAGACCATAGTTTTACTATGATAATTTTAAGCAAGTTCTTGCTGAACATTTGAACAGCCTCAGTGCCATAACCTAATGTATCTGATAGACTGCAAATCTGGAATTAATTGATCGTTTGTGTACCTCTGGTGATCTTGGCTTGACACAATGTCCCTGTCTTCTGACAACTGCAGCAGTGTTTCTGCAATAAAATGCACAATCTAACAAAATTGGACCCAGTTGAAAGAATTCTATGAGCAAAAGCATGTTCCCTGCTATGTGTAGGAAGGAACTGCAGATGCTGGCTTAAACGGAAGATAGACACAAAAAGCTGGAGTAACTCAGCGGATCAGGCAGCATCTCTGGACAAAAGGAATAGGTGAGGTTTCGTAAGGTCATAAGGCCATTCGGCCGATCAACTCTACTCCGTCATTCAATCATGGCTGACCCATCTCTCATTCCTAACCCCATTCTCCTGCCTTCTCCCCATAAACCCTGACACAATCGACAATAGGTGCAGGAGTAGGCCATTCGGCCCTTCGAGCCGGCACCGCCATTCAATGTGATCATGGCTGATCATCCCTGCCTTCTCCCCATATCCCCTGACTCCGCTATCTTTAAAACCCCTTTCTAGCTCTCTCTTGAAAGTATCCAGAGAATCGGCCTCCACCGTCCTCTGAGGCAGAGAATTCCACAGACTCACAACTCTCTGTGTGAAAAGGTATTTCCTGGGTTTCGGGTTGAGAAGAAATTCCTGAGTCTCGCCTTTAAACCTCACCCATTCCTTCTCTCCAGAGATGCTGCCTGACCAGCTGGGTCACTCCAGGTTTTTGTGTCTGCTATTTGTATTTTCCTAATTCCTCTTTTCAAATCTTCACCATTGGAGTTGTACAAATTCATCTTGTGGAGGCTAAATGAGAGAGAGGGTGCATTCATATGAAAACCACCCAGAGCTGAAGTATTGTAATAAGATTCTGCTCAGAGAATAAACCTTGCATAAACCATGAGTGTGGAAAAAAACCTTCCCATACTTACCATGGGTAATGCAGTGAGCAGGGTGATAAATCCACCAGCATCTTCACGGGGCAGTTAGAAATTCCCACAGGATTTTAATAGATAGTGTTATGATGCATTGCATATGGTAACTGTATCCTTGAATAATCAGGGGCCTCTCTCCTGCTCTCACTTCTCCATTCCCCTGATCCACTCTCGAGCATGCCGATCCCTGTGTGTGTATGATTCAAATCATATTGCCTGTCTGATGTGCTCAGTAAAACGCCAGAGGAGTTTTTCTTTTTTTTAAAAAGCTGTTTGCTCGCGGAAGTGTTTTATGTTTGTGCGTTTTTCCCATTCTCCTGGAAAGTTGTTTGCTATTCAGGCACTTGCTATTCAGGCGATTGGGCACACGGTGAGGCGTTGAAATGTGCGGGCTCTTGCAGGTTGGTTTGTTTCCCTAATACTATGTTACATTGTGTGCCGATACCTGAGGTAGTCCGACCCAAATGCAGGCAGTCAGTCAGGGCAATGAAAGAGAGGAGGACAGAAGCCGAGGAATATAGACAGCGGGGGCACCGATATTGGAGATTATATGACTGCAGAAAGCTAAACAACAGTGCATGAATACAAACCCATGCAACATTGGAAAGATAGGAGACTCTGAAAAGGAACTAGCAGATGCTGGTTTACACCGAAGATAGACACCAAGTGTTTGAGTTTAGTTTATTGTCACGTGCACCGAGGTACAGTGAAATGCTTTTGTTGCGTGCGAAGCAGTCAGCGGAAAGACAATACATGGTTGCAATCGACCTGTCCACAGTGTACCGATACAGGATAAAGGGAATAACGTGAATAATAATGTTTATGAGCAAGATAAAGCCAGTAAAGTCTGACGGTCTCCAATTAGGTCAGTAGTAGTTCAGGCAAAGATGGCAAAGATGGTTCATTTGCCTATTAACAGCTGGGAAGAAAGTGTCCCTGAAGAATGGTCCCGACCCAATCAAATCATTTAGAACAAGGCCACCCATCCTTTTTCCGTAACCCATCCAGGGCGATTAGGAGCCAAGGTTCATTTGCTGCCTCCAGGTACTTTTTTTTCTGAAGAGATACAACGTAGAATCAGTCCCCTCAGCCCACCGACCATCGATCGCCCATTCACACCAGATCTACGTTATCCCAATTTTCCAACCACTTGCGTACACAGTTACAGAGGCCAGTATAACTTACAAGCCCGCACGTCTTTGAGATGTGAGATGAATCCAGAGGACCCGGAGGAAACCCACGTGGTCACAGGAGGAATGTGCTAACTCTACGCTGACAGCACCCGAGGTCACGTTCTAACCTGGGTCTCCGGCGTTGTGAGGCAGCATCTTTATCTGTAGGGGGAGGAGATGGTGGGGGGGGGGGGGGGGGGGGGATGGTGGCTCAGCTCCTATTCCTCAGTAAAGTGCAAACTTTGGGTTCGACCCTGACTACGGGCGCTGTCTGTGTGGAGTTTGGACATTCTCCCCGTGACCTGCATGGGTTTTCTCCGGGCGCTCTGGTTTCCTCCCACACTCCGACGAGGTACAGATTTGTAGCTCAATTGGCTTGGCAAAATTATAAATTGTCCCTAGTGTGTGTGTAGGATAGTGTTAGTGTGCGGGGATCGCTGGTCGGCACGGACTTGGTGGGCCGAAGGGCCCGTTTCCTCGCTGTATCTCTAAACTAAACTAAACTGAACTCTGTGGATCTGCTGTATATTTCTCAAATGATCATATTCTCCTTTAGGACGTGTGTTGAAGCCCAAACTTTTACTCACTTGGTTATGAGATTTTACAAAAGTTACATTATCAAAACCAACAGTGTCTGCTGTCATTACTCAACGAATCTGACAGTGCCTTGAGATTTCAGTGTTTTATAGCTGAACACAAAAATCCTTTGGGTTCCCTCGGTGTTCTTATACTTCTTTATCAGGTCTGATCTGTGTTGGAATCACAGGAACCAATTTTTTTTTTAGGAAGGAGTCAGGTTGCAAAATACCCTGACAGTCTTATGGTTAATTACACATCTAAATGAGCTTTTAACGATGCGCTCAGTCAAGATTATCGCTTTGCAAACAATCTGGCTCTTTAAAAAAAAACATCTTACATATGTACCTGTAAATTGTAATTTTCCTCTGTGAATATTTCAAAATAAAAGGCGTCCTAATAGCCCTGTCCCACGGTGCGAGTTCATTCCAAGAGCTCTCCCGAGTTTAAAAAGAAGCAAACTCATGGTAAGCAGGGGCTCCGTCGGAGCTCGGGGATGACAATTAGCGCTAACGGCAGGTAAGCTCGGGAAGACTCGTGAAGGTTTTTCAACATGATGAAAAATGTCCACGAGAGCCCCGAGTGCCGACGAGTGGCCATTACCGTAAATCTCCAAGTTCGAATCAGGGCAAACTCGGGAGAACTCTTGGAATGAACTCGTACCGTGGGACAGGGGTTTAACTGGGTTTAATTTTTAATTCAGTTGATTCAGCTGCTGTCGTACAAAAACACTGAAGGAGGATCCCGACCCTTCTCTCCGGAGATGCTGGCTGGTCCGCTGAGTTGTCTCAGCACTTTGCATCGATCTCAGGCATACTCCCGTCTTTATTTCATGCTCTGTGTAATATTGAAGAAGCTAACTAAAAACCGCTGCAATTAAAAAACACTGTCCGTAGAACTCAGTGGGTCAATCACATGTGAACGGGAAGGACTGAAATTGATTCCGAGTTTGGTATCTGTGAGATTTCCTTGACACAATGGGCTGATGAAGGGTCCCGACCCGAAACGTCACCCATATGTTTTTTTCTCCAGAGATACTGCCTGACCCGCAGTGTTACTCCAGCACTTTGGCTGTTGATGTCACAGCTGACCACCACTGTTCCATGAAGTAGACATCTGACCTGTTTAATATTGACAATGGGAGGGGTGTCACCACACAGAAAGCTCGATCAACCATGATTGGATGGCGGAGTAGACTTGAGCGGCCGAGCGGTGTAATTCGACATATCACATATGAACTTATCACAAATGAACTTATGAGGATGCCCCATCTTCATTAGTCAAACCTGCCCGCCTTTGGCCCATATATGAATGAATCAATAAGTTTATTGGCCAAGTATTCACATACAAGGAATTTGCCTTGGTGCTCTGCCCACAAGTGACGAACATTACATACAGTGACAGTTAGGAATTACACATAAAACATTAAACATTAATATTAAAACATTATTGATCAAACATGTGAATTAAATAAAATACCAGAGCAAAAGGAGGCTACAGACCTTTGGTTATTGAGTACAGCTACTACTCGTGGAAAAAAGCTGTTTTTATGTCTGGCTGTGGCAGCTTTGACCGTCCGGAGCCTCTAAACCTGTGGAATATATGCCTCTAAACCTGTGGAATTCTCTGCCACAGAAGGCAGTGGAGGCCATCTCTCATTTCCCTTATCGCTAACCAGTCTGAAGAAGGATCTCGACCCGAAACGTCACCCATCCCTTCTCTCCAGAGATGCTGCCAGTCCCGCTGAGTTACTCCATCTTTTTATGTCTATCTTAGGTTTAAACCTGCATCTGCTGTTCCTTCCTGCTCAATTCACCGGATGTTTTCAAGAGAGAGTTAAGGGCCTGTCCCACCAGCATGGCGTACGGAGTTGTGCGGGGCTGATCCTGACATCATACTCACCAATCAGCTGGGCAGGAGGCGGGCCCACTGAATTTTGACGTCGCACGGCGTCGGGCGGTGATGTCATCGCACAACGCCACGCGCTAGCCGTACACCGTCAAGACGCTGTGTATGACGTCAAGACGCTGCATACACCCGTCGAGACGCTGCGTATGCCCTCAATGCGCCTGCGGGCCGACAGTCCGTTGGCGCGCGGCATTTTCGGACAGTACAAGATTTTTGGAGCCCCGCGCGATATCGGGACAACTCCATACTCCTCCACCGATCGAAGTGGGACTGGCCCTGCGAGGCAGTACGCCCCAAGCGACTACGTTTGGTCGTGCTAGACGCATGCAATTGCATGCTGGTGGGACAGGCCTTTGAGATATAGCTCTCAGGGCTAATGGAATCAAGGGATATGGGGAGAAAGCAGGAACGGAGTACTGATTTTGGATGATCAGCCAGGACCATATTGAAGGACAGTGCTTAGGTATGTTACAAAACTTACCTTCAGCGGCACTGCAGGTCTGTTAGTGGCCGTGTGCGTGACTTTGGCGCCTTTGTGGGTGGGGGCGGGGTTAAAATGTTGTTTTCTCCTGCCTGCTGGAGATATATTTTCTCGGGCAGCAGCTAATGCTGAAGAATTGTTCCGACTGCCGGACTGTGAATTTTTTTTTAAACCGCGGGACAATTTCAGCGCTGGAGTAAAATAAAAATCAGCTTCTAATTCGTAAACACAGACAACGGGGACGGATTTCACGTACGGAACAGCTAAAGATAAGCAGTTTATTTTACATATAAATGTGCTTCATAAGATGACCTTTATCCAAATTTTACGTTGCGAAAAGGTGATTTAGGCCCCATACGAACTGGCAGTGTTTTCCTGCCGATATGGGGTTTAAATTCACCGCAAACCGCAACGTTCCAGTCGATCGCGTTCCACAAAATCCCACTCGCAAGATAATTTAAATGTCCATTAATTTACGGGAATTAAACACTAAATTCCTTCCATTTGGCCTATAAATTCATGACAATGAGATTGAAAAATCATGTTATATTGTGAATTCTTGTGTGAATGTTATTTGGACACTTAGGCTATTTAAAAATGTTCATCTTTTCTTAAGAAATGGATAGATGTTCAGATCTAGTAATTGAATTTTGTAATTAGCTACAATTAGGTAACTAACTAATTATATGCTTTAATTTCAGGTCATCCAAGTAAGATTGTTTCATATTTGTTTCAGAATGTTTCAATCTCTAATAACTGAAAATGTATTTCAATTCTCTTAATTTTTAAGAAAGTTATGGGCTTTTGACTGTCCTCGATCACAGCTTTTGTGTTAATTCAATGGAAAAGCAATAGGGAACAAGATGCTAATTTCCGAGTATGAAAATGGCCATAACTTTATTAATACTGAAGATATGAAAGTGAATTAGGCGTCAAATTAAACTTCTTTTTATGCTTTGTCTGATGGGATAAATTGCAGACTTGATTTTTTAAATCTCAAAATTATGTAACATTGCTACAGTGCTGGCTCGAAGGGCCTAGTCCTGCACCTATGTTTCTATGAAAACCTATCCAAATGCATTTTAATGTTGTACGTTCTATAGCTCAATGTGTGCAGGAGACAGTGCAGAAGATAAAGGCAGACAAATCATTTTATCTCCTTTCTTGCGGACAACTACTGCTTGCTGTGGTAATGAGCTTTGTAAGGTATCTGCCATTGTGACCTGTGAATGTATCGTTTTGCATTACACGCAGCAGCGGTTCACAGCAGCTGCGAGCTGGATATAAAGAAGCAATAAGACAATGTAAAATTGAGACGTATGTAAAACCATGCTGCAATTTGAGGAAATTCATTTGGAGAGAAGCCGTTGAATCCTACGATGTCTGAGGATATTGGGCGCACTAAGCATCTTACAAGGAACGGAGCGCAGACAACATCAAACACTTCTGTCATGGAGATTTGGCCATCTGCACACCATGAGTTAGATTATTTGTTACCTGCAAGCACTGAATTCTTCCAAGCACATTCTTCAAAACATTTGGCTATTTGAACAAATCACTTTTGCATAGAACAATGTTCTGTCGGCTGTGATTATTAGTTACGTACGCTTCAATTTTTTCACATTCTCCCTGGGGGCTATTCTCCATTTCCGATGGTGACAGGTTGAAAATAGTGTTATTTGCTGCTTCAAAAATGCTTTCCAGTGTTAACCCTTTCCATAGAGCTCCATACTCTAGTGAAAGGCCTGGATAGAGTGGATGTGGGGAGAATGTTTCCACTAGTGGGAGAGTCTAGAACCAGAGGGACATAGCCTCAGAATTAAAGGACGTTCCTTTAGGAAGGAGATGAGGAGGAATTTATTTTAGCCCGAGGGTGGTGAATCTGTGGAATTCATTGCCACAGATGGCTGTGGGGGACGTCAATGGATATTTATAAGGCAGAGAAAGATCGATTCTTGATTAGTACGGGTGTCAGGGGTTATAGGGAGAAGGCAGGAGAATGGGGTGAGGAAGGAGAGCTAGATCAGCCATGATCTATTAATAATAGCTATTAATAATTATGATATAGTTGGGATCACGGAGACATGGCTCCAGGGTGACCAAGGCTGGGAGCTGAACATCCAGGGATACTCAATATTCAGGAAGGATAGACAGAGAGGAAAAGGAGGTGGGGTAGCGTTGCTGGTTAGAGAGGAGATTAACGCAATAGAAAGGAATGACATTAGCTTGGAGGATGTGGAATCGATATGGGTGGAGCTGCGAAACACCAAGGGGCAGAAAACGCTAGTGGGTGTTGTGTACAGGCCACCTAACAGTAGTAGTGGAGTTGGGGATGGCATCAAACAGGAAATTAGAAATGCGTGCAACGAAGGTAAAACCGTTATAATGGGTGACTTCAATCTACATATAGATTGGGTGAATCAAATTGGCAGGGGTGCTGAGGAAGAGGATTTCTTGGAATGTATGTGGGATGGTTTTCTAAACCAACATGTGGAGGAACCAACGAGAGAGCAGGCTATTCTAGACTGGATATTGAGTAATGAGGAAGGGTTAGTTAGCAGCCTTGTTGTACGTGACCCCTTGGGCAAGAGTGACCATAATATGGTTGAGTTCTTCATTAGGATGGAGAGTGACATTGTTAATTCAAAAACACGGGTCCTGAACATAAGAAAGGTAACTTTGAGGGTAAGAGACGTGAATTGGCCAAGATGGACTGGCAATTGATTCTTGAAGGGTTGGCGGTGGATATGCAATGGAAGGCATTTAAAGACTGCATGGATGAACTACAACAATTGTTCATCCCAGTATGGTAAAAGAATAAATCAGGGAAGGTGGCGCATCCGTGGATAACGAGGGAAATCAGGGATAGTATCAAAGAAAAAGATGAAGCGTACAAATTAGCCAGAAAAAGCAGCCTACCAGGGGACTGGGAGAAATTCAGAGACCAACAGAGGAGGACAAAGGGCTTAATTAGAAAAGGGAAAATGGAGTATGAAAGAAAAACTAGGCAGGAAACATAAAAACTGACTGCAAAAGTTTTTATCGATATGTGAAGCGCAAAAGATTAGTTAAAACAAATGTAGGTCCCTTGCAGTCAGAAACGGGTGAATTGATCATGGGGAACAAGGACATGGCAGACCAATTGAATAACTACTTTGGTTCTGTCTTCACTAAGGAAGACATAAATAAATTGCCGGAAATAGCAGGGGATCGCGGGTCAAATGAGATGAAGGAAATTAGTGAAATCCAGGTTAGCCGGAAAGTGGTGTTGGGTAAATTGAATGGATTAAAGGCCGATAAATCCCCAGGGCCAGATAGGCTGCATCCCAGGGTACTTAAGGAAGTAGCCTCAGAAATAGCTACTTCCTGATAGTGATAATTTTTCAAAACTCTTTAGATTCTGGAGTAGTTCCTGAGGATTGGAGGGTAGCTAATGTAACCCCACTTTTTAAAAAGGGAGGGAGAGAGAAAACGGGGAATTACAGACCAGTTAGTCTAACATCAGTAGTGGGGAAACTGCTAGAGTCAATTATTAAAGATGGGATAGCAGCGCATTTGGAAAGTGGTGAAATCATTGGACAAAGTCAGCATGGATTTACGAAGGGTAAATCATGTCTGACGAATCTTATTGAATTCTTTGAGGATGTAACTAGTAGTGTGGATAAGGGAGAAGCAGTGGATGTGTTGTATCTGGACTTTCAGAAGGCTTTCGACAAGGTCCCACACAAGAGATTGGTATACAAACTTAAAGCACATGGTATTGGTGGTTCAGTATTGATGTGGATAGAGAACTGGCTGGCAGACAGGAAGCAAAGAGTAGGAGTGAACGGGTCCTTTTCAGGATGGCAGACAGTGACTAGTGGGGTGCCGCAAGGCTCAGTGCTGGGACCCCAGCTATTTACAATTTACATTAATGATTTGGACGAGGGAATTAAATGCAACATCTCGAAGTTTGCGATGACACGAAGCTGGGGGGCAGTGTTAGCTGTGAGGAGGATGCTAGGAGGCTACAGGATGATTTGGATAGACTGGGTGAGTGGGCAAATGCATGGCAGATGCAGTATAATGTGGATAAATGTGAGGTTATCCACTTTGGTGGCAAAAACAGGAAGGTAGACTATTATTTGAATGGTGACCGATTAGGAAAAGGGGAGATGCAGCGAGACCTGGGTGTCATGGTACACCAGTCATTGAAAGTAGGCATGCAGGTGCAGCAGGTGTGAAGAAAGCGAATGGTATGTTGGCATTCATAGCAAAAGGATTTGAGTACAAGAGCAGGGAGGTTCTACTGCAGTTGTACAGGGTCTTGGTGAGGCCACACCTGGGTATTGCGTACAGTTTTGGTCTCCTAATCTGAGGAAAGACATTCTTGCCATAGAGGGAGTACAGAGAAGGTTCACCAGACTGATTCCTGGGATGTCACGACTTCCATATGAAGAAAGACTGGATAGACTTGGCTTGTACTCGCTGGAATTTAGAAGATTGAGGGGTGATCTCATAGAGACTTACAAAATTCTTAAAGGGTTGGACAGGCTAGATGCAGGAAGATTGTTCCCGGTGCTGGGGAACTCCAGAACAAGGGGTCACAGTTTAAGGATAAGGGGGAAGTCTTTTAGGACCGAAATGAGAAAATCGTTTTTCACACAGAGAGTGGTGAATCTGTGGAATTCTCTGCCACAGAAGGTAGTTGAGGCCAGTTCGTTGGCCATATTTAAGAGGGAGTTGGATGTGGCCCTTGTGGCTGAAGGGATCAGGGGGTATGGAGAGAAGGCAGGTACAGGATACTGAGTTGGATGATCAGCCATGATCATATTGAATGGCGGTGCAGGCTCGAAGGACCGAATGGCCTACTCCTGCACCTCAATTTCTATGTTTCTATGTTTCTATGATTGAATGGCAGAGTAGACTTGATGGGCCAAATGGCCTAATTCTGCTCCTTTAACTTACGACCTTTTGACTTTATACAGGAAACCATTTCACAAATATTAGCCGAAATCTAGATATTGAGGTATCATCTCGTGGAGGGAAGGAATGGGTGACGTTTCGGGTCGGGACCCTTCTTCAGAGTTATGTATGTTTCTGCTGATCTGGGTTAAATTAAATTATCTGGAAGGCCGAAGGTTGTGGGGAGGCTTGTTAGAAGTTTATAAAATTATGAGGGGCATAGATAGGATGGAAAAATCAAATAATAGAGGGCATAACTTCAAGGTGGAAAGCATAAAGTTTAAAAGAGATTTAAAAATAAAATCTGGCAACTGGAAAAATAATCTTGTGGAGTTTTGCAGATGTGACGAGAAACTGCTGAGGAACCATTCAGATGAGCGGGGCAGCTTTTTTACACAGAGGGTGGTGAGTGCATGGAACGAGCTGCCAGGGCTGGTGGCAGGTACATCGCATTGTTTAAGAAACATTTGGACAGGTGCACGGATAGGGCAGATTTGGAGCAGTATGGGCAAACGCAGGCAGGTGGGACGAGTGTAGATGGGGAAATTTGGACAAGTTGTGCCGGAGAGCCTGTTTCCACACTGTATGACTCCATGACTCTATCTACCCACCTTAGGAGCAATTTAAATCCAGCAAAAAAAAATCTACTCAGTACTAGTTTCATGTTTAGAGGCTGGTTGCTTTTTGCAGGGATTTCAAAGCTGGAAGATCCATTCGATGAAACATCAATGTGTAGAAAGGAACTGCAGATGCTGGTTTAAACTGAAGATGGACGCAAAAAGCTGGAGTAACACAGCGGGACAGGCATCTGAAGAAGGGTCTCCATCTGAAATGTCACCCGTTCCTTCTCTCTGGAGATGCTGCCTGTCCCGCTGAGTTACTCCACCTCTCTCTGGTGAAACATCAAATTGTCCCACGATGCCATAAGATGTTCTCAGAGAGATGTGGAGTGAATTTCCCCTGACCACCATTCCTCTGTCAACGACATCGAAACAGATCACTAAAACAAAAAATGCTCCTCCAGGGCAACAGCAGGGTCTGATAAATAGTTGGACTGGCCATTTAATTAATTGACTTTGGTAGAATTATTCTGATTTCTTCATCAACATAACACCCCAAATTAATTAATGTGTGAGTACTTTGGGACATTCGAAAGGTCACTATCCTTTATATTTCCTTCATTTTTCTGTTTTTAATTCTAACGTAAATCCTTACAGCATTTTTACAAATCTGTTCCACAAAAGCGTTTTAAAGACCTGTGTGTGAGTCTGATGAGATTCATATGGTTGGTGGCATTTTGTCAATTGCTTTGGGGAATTACTCGGCTGCTATAGACCAGAGAATATGTTTTAAGTTGGTCTCCCCCTTAGTTCATTCAGTCCTTATTCTCACATCTCTGCTGTCACTCAGCGTCCCTTCATCTTGATGGTCTTTCCTTGGCTCTGCTCCTGGGCAAGACTTGAATGGTTTCCTCTAATCTGCCACCAGCCGACGTAAAATGATTTGGGCATTCCCGATCGAATTCCCAGTGGACGAGGCTGACTTCGCAAAAGACGTCGGGGAAAGTGAAATAAATTGATCATTTTGTTCAGAAGCCAAGAATGTGCCAGCAGGCAATGTTTTCTCAATAGATTTAGGAGCGTGGCTGGTGGTTTAGAAGGAGACGGAGACAGAGAAATATAGCAAATGCTCATTTATAGGCACCGTTGCTGTCCACCTCTGCTCTTTCCATCCAATTCCCGACTGATCAGGATGTCATTTCAGGAAGCGGGCAATATATTGGCAACCAATGTATTAAATCAAAGACACCTACAGGTCTAGTTTTGTTTGGAGAAACAGCGTGGAAACAGGCCCTTCGGCCCACCGGGTCCGTGCCGACCAGCGATCCCTGTACACTAGCACTATCCTACACTCACCAGGAACGGTTTACAACCAAAGCCAATTAACCTACCAACCTGTACGTCTTTGGGATGTGGGAGGGAAACCGGAGCAGCCGGAGAAAACCCACGCAGGTTACAGGGAGAACGCACAGACTCCGTACAGACAGCACCCGTAGTCAGGATCAAACCCGGGTCGCCGGCGCTGTGAGGCAGCGACTCCTACCGCTGCGCCACCGTGGTAATCGTTCCATCTCTTTCCCAACTGAATAGCAACACTGTCATGAATCAAAGATAGACACAAAATGCTGGAGTAACCCAGCGGGTCAGGCAGCATCTCTGGAGAAAAGGAATAGGTGACGTTACGAGTCAAGACCCTTCTTCGGACTGAGAGTCAGGGGCGAGGGAAACTAGATGTACAGAACAAATCAGAGCCGGTGCCGATGATCAAGGAGCCCACAATGGTCCATTGTTGGCTTTGGAGGATGCAATGACCATGGGATACGAATAGTGAAGCTAGCAGCATGACTAGGGTGGGGGATGGACAGAGAGAGAGGGAATACAAGGCTTACTTGAAATGAGTGAAATCAAGATTCGTGCCACTATTTGTTTTAATTTGCCACGACATGCTGCCCAAGCAAAATATGAGCTGTAGTTCCTCCAATTTGTGTGCGGCCTCGCTCTGACAATGGAGGAGGTCCAGGACAGAAAGATCAATGTGGGAATGGGAAGGGAGTTTCAAATGTTTAGCAACCGGGAGATCGCATATACCTAGGC
This sequence comes from Okamejei kenojei, assembly GCA_035221665.1. Taxonomy (NCBI): domain Eukaryota; kingdom Metazoa; phylum Chordata; class Chondrichthyes; order Rajiformes; family Rajidae; genus Okamejei; species Okamejei kenojei. The sequence continues at coordinate 39,308,319 of CM069149.1, forward strand.
TGATGGAGCGAAGGTGTTCAGTAGAATGATCGCTCAGACCGCGCTTGGTCTCGCGTGTGCAACCTCACTCACTACACGACTCTACCCATCAACCAGCTCAGAATTATTGATGGCGAACTCTTCACCAAACAGGCCGCAGTTTGTGACTGCTTCTTCAGACAGTGAGCTTGCTTATCTTCTCAAGGGGCGGCGCATTGGCGCAGTGGTAGAGTTGCTACTTTACAGCGCCAGAGACCTGGGTTCGAACCCGACTATGGGTGCTGACTGTACGGAGTTTCTCCATTCTCCCCGTGATCACGTGGGTTTTCTCCAGGTGCTCCAGTTTCCTCCCACGCTCCAAAGACGTTCAGGTTTGTAATTTAATTGGCTTCGGTAGTTTAGTTTAGTTTGGATTGGTGTCAATGTAAAATTGTCTCTAGTGTGTCCATTGTGTGTAGGATAGTGTTAGTGTGCGGGCATCGTGGTCGGTGTGGATTCGGTAGGCCGAAGGGCCTGTTTCCGCGCTGCATCTCCAAACTGAACTAAAACTTGTGCTGTACGGCTAACTTGATGTGGGTGTGGTGTTTTGCTAAACATGCGTGGAAGTGAAACTATCGAACCGCTCTCAGTTGCAGCAGTGCAGTCACTGATAGCTGACTATGCATCATTAAGAAACAACGTTTAAGAAACAAATGAAACCTTCATTGGAGCTCCTCGAACTATCTTTGATCGGACGTTTATGGCTTTACCTTGCACTAAACGTCATTCACGTTATTCCCTTTATCAGGTATCTATCTGTACACTGGATGGATCGATTGTAATCAGGCATTGTCTTTCCGTTGACTGGTTAGCACTCAATGAAAGCTTTTACCTGCACCTCGGCACACGTGACAAAAAACTAAAGCTTAAATGCAAAACGGACATCTCCACTTCTGAACTCGTCTGCAGACATTTGGACACCGAAATGAAGGAAGATTGTTATTTCTTTTGCGTTTTTCCCATGATTATTCCAAGCGTTCGAAGTTTAAGTCAAGGGGGACAATAAACTAAACTCACACTCAAACTCAATTAGACAGGTCCATGGATGGCACAGGTTTGGAGGGATATGGGCCAAATGCAGGCAGGTGCGACTAGTGCAGCTGGGACATGTTGGCCTGGTGTGGGCAGGTTGGGCCGCAGGTCCTGTTTCCACGCTGTGTGATCTCTGACTCTACCTATGAGCGGGGCCTCCTTTTGATAGTGTGTGTCGTGAAACCAGATCTCCAGGGCCCTGTGCTTCTGTGATGGTGCAAACACTACAGAGGAAATCAGCACTCTCAGCATTGAGCTCAGTGAAGTTCATAAGTGATAGGAGCAGAAGTAGGCCATTCGGCCCATCAAGTCCATACCCCGCCATTCAATCAAGCCTAATCTATCTTTCCCTCTCAACCCCATTCTCCTGCCTTCTCCCCGTAACCCGTGACACCCATACTAATCAAGAATCTATCTATCTCTGCCTTAAAACTATCCGCTGGCTTGGCTTCCACAGCCTTCTGTGGAATGAATTCCACAGATTCATCACCCTCTGACTAAAGAAATGCCTCCTAACCTCCTTTCTAAAGGAACATCCTTTAATGCTGAGGCTCTGACCTCAGGTCCTGGACTCGCCCACTAGTGGAAACATCCTCTCCACATACACTCTATCCAGGCCTTTCACTGTTGAGGTCTTGGTCTGACTATATTCTTTTAAGTTTGCAAAGAATGAGCAGCAGCAAAAGGCTTTTATTAAGTTGTGGGAGACTTGAGTTGTAAATTACAGTTTCAGCATGTACCTTCTGGAGTGTGTAGATACAAGGATAAGCAATGTATGAACAATAATGTTTTTATGAGGATTAGCATAAGCTTTGTGCTAACACACACATCATTTCTGCTTAGTAGCTGCAATGTTGTCACATGTACCCAGGTACAATGAAAATCCATTTTTGCATCCAGTTCAGAGAAAGTATTATTATACATAAGCATAATCTTAGTGTATAGGAATAGCCCACTGAAACAGAATACAAGAGTTGCCATGTTAAGGGCCTGTCCCACGTGGACGACCTAATCCACGAGTTTAGACGAGTTGAAAAAAATGTCAAGGTTGTGTTGACTCGTCGAAGTAAAAGGTCTCCTATCACTTCCTACGACTATGTCTACGACCTCCTACGATCTCCCTCGACCTCAGTCTTCCACACCTAAGACCAACTACGACTAGCTACGAGTGGGAAATGATCACATGATAAAATGATGTCATGTTTGCATTTTTTTTCTCGGGCCAGTTACCGACCTATGACTACCCACGACTACCTACGACTACCATCACGACCTACTACGACCTACCTACGAGTGAAATGTATCAATTTTTCCCATGGCAACCTTTTTTTTAACTTGCGGACATTTTTTATCAGGCTGGAAAATAACGCCGCGGCCTACTTGAGGCCACGAGAACGCGGAGACCACTCACGAGCATGAGGAAGAAGAACGAAGACCTCCTACGACCTCGTAGCGACCATGCTGCGAGTATGAGTCAAGGGCAAACTCGGCAGAGGTGGCCAATTAGGACGTGAAAGTGGGACAGAGGCTTAAGGGTGCATTTTTTTCAAGATTCAAGTCCAAGTTGTTATCTTGGAATCCTTAACGTGGCCATAAAGGCCCGTTGTCCTGGCGACGGTTGCAGGGTCGGCCTTACCAATGTCAACCAAAACTTTATTCAATTATTTACAACAATATTTACCAAACAAACAATACCAACACACCCGTCACCAAATACAAAGTTACCAAAAAATCTTTGTACTAACTATTAAATGGCTATATTACAATCCTGGTCTAGGACGCCTTCAGCCCACCCGCTGTGCCGAGCGGTCCCGGAAATTCCTCATCGTTACCGTGGACACCACGTGTTGCTTTTGGAGGGGCTCCCGGGCGCGAACATAACCCCAGAAAAGGGGTAACCAGCCGGCTTGAGCGGAGCCCTCTTCTGCCTGCCATTGTGATCTACCATGATGTAGCAATGTTAAAAAAATTTGAGATTTAAATAATCAAGTCTGCAATTTATCCCATCAGACAAAGCATAAAAAGCATTAATTTGACACCTAATTCACTTTCATATCTTCAGTATTAAAAACGTTATGGCCATTTTCGTACTCGGAAATTAGCATCTTGTTCCCTATTGCTTTTCTATTGACTTAACACAAAAGTTGTGATCCAGGACAGTCAAAAGCCCATAACTTTCTTAAAAATTAAAAGAACTGAAATAAATATTCAGTTATTATAGATTGAAGTATTCTCAAACAAATATGAAACAATCTTACTTGGGTGACCTGAAATTAAAGCATATAATTAGTTAGATACCGAATTGTATCTAATTACAAAATTCAATTACTAGATCTAAACATCTATCCATTTCCTAAGAAAAAATTAACATTTTTTTTAAAGCCTAAGTGTCCAATTAACATTCACACAATAATTCACAATATAACATGATTTTTAAATCTAATTGTCATTAATTTATAGGCCAAATTGAAGGAATTTAGTGTTTAATGCCGGTAGATTAATGGCCATTTAAATCAACTTGCGAGTGGGATTTTATGGAACGCGATGGATTGGAGCGTTGCGGTTGCGGTGAGTTTAAACCCCATATCGGCAGGAAAAATTCTGCCGGTTCGTATGGGGAATAAATCACCGTTTTTCACAACATTAAATGTTGATTAAGGTCAACTAAAAAAGCAGGTTTATATGTAAAAATAAACGGCTTTCACTTTAGCTCACCCTCCGAGAAAATAAAGCTCCGGATGGCAAGGGGAAAACCGCATTTTAACCCCGCTCCCCCCCCCCCCCCACTCAGAGGCGCCAAAGTCGCGCTCACGGCCAGTGACAGAACTGCAGCACCGCTAAAGGTAAGTTTTGTAACATACCTACCAAATGAAGTTGTTGGTGTCTTCCACTACCGCTCCACTGCTCTGTGGCGCTGTAGGCCGCGTACAGTGCCTGTGCTCAGCCTCTTGGAGCGGAGCCTGATCCAGTCGAACCCCAGGCTGCTGCAGGGCCTCCAGCGGCCCACTCCACCACACCATTGCAAAATTCCTGAAGGTCTACTGTCTTCTTCTGCAGTTCTTCCCTGGACCTGCATCTTCTGCTGAAGCCGGTTAGGGGAAAGGGATTGCAGAACAATGGGGATACTGTTTAGTTTCGAGATACAGCGGCCCCTTAGTAGAAGTGTCCACGTCGTGGGGCTGGAAACTGAAGTATCCTGAGCTAATTCTGCTAGCACCATCATCTATTGCAACAAGTGATGGCTCCCTCTGATTGTCGCCGGAACCTTGGGTCCTTTTCTGGACGGACGATGACAGCGATGCCAACATTTGAAACATGGAAGATAGAGGCGCAAGAAGAAGAGATACAGTGCGGAAACAGGCCCTAGGACTCACCAAGACCGCATCGACCAGCGATCCCCGCACACTAACACTATCCTACACACACTGGAGACAATTTACAGTTTTTCCGAAGCCAATTAACCTACAAACCTGTACGTCTTTGGAGTTTGGGAGGAAACCAGAGCACCCGGAGAAAACCACACAGTACATGGGGAGAACGTACACAAACTCCGTACAGACAACACCTGTAGTCAAGATCGAACCCTGGTCTCCGGCACTGTAAGGCAGCAACTCTGCCGCTGCACCTGTCAGAGGGTAGTTAATCCGTGGAACTCATTGCCACAGGGGGCTGTGGAGGCCAAGACCGTGGATATTTTTAAGGCAGAGATAGACAAATTCTTGATTAGAACGGGTGTCAGGGTTATGAAGAGAAGGCAGGAAAATGGGATTAGGAGGCAGAGATCAGCCGCGATTGAATGGCGCAGTAGACTCGATGGGCCGAATGGCCTAATTCTACTCCTATAGTTTGTGAACTTGTGCCGCCCTGTCTGGAAGTGTCTTGAAGTACGTGGGAGAGAATCTCTTCAATAGAACCATGCCAAGCAAAAGACACATGCTGTTGGAACGCAGCAGGTTGGGCAGTATGTGAGGGAGGGAATGGGCTGCTGATGTTTCCAGTTGGAAACCTTATGCAGACTGGTGACATTTTGCGTTCCGAGCCAAAACTGCACCTTTCCATTCTCTCCCCCAGACGCTGCCTGACCCGCTGAGTTTTATGTTCAAAATTCCAGCACCTGCAGCCTCTCATGACAAACCAACACTATTTCACCAGGTGGCGCTTCGATGGCAGCCTCAGCGACAGTCTGTCTGTCGCTTCGTCTTTTTTTGTTATTTTTAGTGTGTTTTAAAAGTTTGTGTTAATCTTCTCCGGTTTGTTTTATGTGGGGGATGCACGGGGGAGTCGGGGAAATGCGATTTTTTTTCAATCTCTTGCCTTGCCGGAGATGCGATTGTTTACCGCATTGTATCTCCGGTCGCTCTGCGGCCTAACATTGTGGACCTGGAGGCCTTGCTCGGTACTGACTTTGAGCCCCATCGCAGGGCAGTGGACTTAACTTTGCCTGGGTTCGACGCTCCAACCGCGGCCTGCGGACTTTAACATCAAGGTGCTCGCAGTCTCGGGTTGTGACCGACGACGGGAAGCTCCAAAAGCCTCACGACGTTCGAACAACCCGACCCGGCTACATCGCCCGGCGCAGGGGAGCTGAGATTCCCGCCCGATGCAGGAGCTTGATCGCCCCGACGAGGAAGGCTCGCCGCCGGCTACGGGAGTACGATTGTCCCATCAACGGAAGGTTAGAGGCCCCCGACCGCGGGAGGACAATGAAGGGAGAGATTGAACTTTTTTTTGCCTTCCATCACAGTGAGGAATGTGGAGGGGTCAATGTGGTGGATGTTCATGTTAAAATGTATTTTGTGTGTTCTGTTGCTTTTTATTGGTATGACTGTACGGCAAATCAAATTCCTCATATGTTGCAAAACATACTTGGCTAATAAAGTATTATTATGGTTATGATATGATTATTTCTGCACCTGGGCGCTCTCACAAAACTAATCATGGCCACAGATAGAATTAATCAGCATGAAAAGTTTGGTTTAATGTCAGAGTACAGATTAAAAATATATTTTTTTTTTGCTGTAAAACAAGAATTTGAGCAATTGTCCACACAAAAAGGTGGTGGGTGCATGGAACGAGCTCTGTTAGACAGCACATGGATAGGAGACAGGTTTAGAGGGAAATGGGCCAAACGAGGGAGGTTGGACTAGTGTACTGGGACAACGTGGGCAAGTTGGGCACCGCATCACTGTATGACTCTATGACTGTTTAGTCTGAGGATAGTTAACTATTTGGGGGGCTCAGACTTGATTAGAATGGGTGTCAAGGGTGGGGAGAAGGCAGGAAAATGGATTAGAGGCAGAGATCAATTGAATGGCGGAGTCAATGGGTCTTCTGCTGCAAATTTTCTGGTTTAAATTATGTTTTCTTACAACTGGTGCAAAGTAAATAATCTGATATTGAGATGAGATTAGTTCATTTGTGCTTTCGGGCCGAAGGGCCTGTTCCTGTGTCATGCTTTTCAATGTTGTAAGAGAAACATTCTGCACATTTGAGTACAAATTTGAGCAAAAGTCTGAGCTCAGACTGCCAATTATACCCAAACTCCTGGAGTGATCTTTCCTCAGATCAAAGATTTGTTCCCTTAGCAAGCACTCCCCATTGTAATTGCTACTGCAGTTGTACAGGGTCTTGGTGAGGCCACACCTGGAGTATTGCGTACAGTTTTGGTCTCCTAATCTGAGGAAAGACATTCTTGCCATAGAGGGAGTACAGAGAAGGTTCACCAGACTGATACCTGGGATGGCACGACTTCCATATGAAGAAAGACTGGATAGACTTGGCTTGTACTCGCTGGAATTTAGAAGATTGAGGGGTGATCTCATAGAGACTTACAAAATTCTTAAGGGGTTGGACAGGCTAGATGCAGGAAGATTGTTCCCGATGTTGGGGAAGTCCAGGCCAAGGGGTCACAGTTTAAGGATAAGGGGGAAGTCTTTTAGGACCGAGATGAGAAAATCGTTTTTCACACAGAGAGTGGTGAATCTCTGGCATTCTCTGCCACAGAAGGTAGTTGAGGCCAGTTCGTTGGCCATATTTAAGAGGGAGTTGGATGTGACCCTTGTGGCTGAAGGGATCAGGGGGTATGGAGAGAAGGCAGGTACAGGATACTGAGTTGGATGATCAGCCATGATCATATTGAATGGCGGTGCAGGCTCGAAGGGCCGAATGGCCTGCTCCTGCACCTAATTTCTATGTTTCTATGTTTCTATGTAATCCACTTTATTTTGCAGTTTACTATAAATTAGGCATTTGTCCCTGGTAATAGAAGGAAGAATCTTTCAGCTGCATTTTCAACCTGTTTGTCATTAGTGTAGCCCTTTAACACCGTCATCTTGTTTGAGTCGTTGGTGCATTTTTTGGGTAAAAGATCTAAAGAGGCAAGATCTTGGGGTGGCACATTAGTGCAGTGGTCCTGTTGCTGCCTTACAAAGAGACCAGGGAACCCGGTTCTATCCTGACTATGGGTCCTGTCTGTACGCAGTTTGTACGTTCTCCCTGTGATCGTGTGGGTTTTCTCCGGGTGCTCCGGTTTCCCCCAACACTCCAAAGACGTACAGGTTTGTAGTTTAATTGGCTTTGGTAGTTTAGTTTAGTTCACAGATATGGTGCAGAAACAGGCCTTTCTGCCCATCGAGTCCACACTGACCAGTGACCCCTGCACACTAACACTTTCCTGCACACACCAGGGACAATTTGCAATTTTAACCAAGCCATTTGGCTACAAACCTGCACGTCTTTGGAGTGTGGGAGGAAACTGGAGCATACTGGAGAAAACCCATGCAGGTTACGGGAAGAACGCGCAAACTCCATACAGACAGCACATAGTCGGGATCCGACCCGGGTCACTGACGCTGTGAAGCAGCAACTCTACCAATGCGCCACTGTGCCGCCCACTTGTTGTAAGTTGTAAAAAAAAAACATTCCCTAATGTGTCTGGGTTATTGTACGGGGAACGCTGGCCAATGTGGGCTCGGTGGGCCGAAGGGCCTGTTTCCACGCTGTATCTTGACATTAAACAACTAAACACTGGCCAAGCAGACCCAAACGCTTGTTGCATGAGTGGGATGAGTCGATAAAGAATTGTTTCCGTAACTGGAAAGGCCCATCCAGACTGAATAGAGTGCAGGTAGACACAAAATGCTGGAGTAACTCAGCGGGACAGGCAGCATCTCAGGAGAGAAGGAATGGGTGACGTTTTGGGTCGAGACCCTTCTTCAGCCTGAACCCGAAACGTCCCCCATTCCTTCTCTCCTGAGATGCTGCCTGTCCCGCTGAGTTACTCCAGGATTTTGTGATTACCTTCGATTTAAACCAGCATCTGCATTTTTTTCCTGCACACAGGAAGAGAGTGCAGGATGGATATTGGTTGGGTTCCTATTGAACACCAATGCCAGGAATCTAAAGAAGGATCCCAACCCGAAACGCCATCTATCCATGTTCTCCAGAGATGCTGCCTGTCCCGCTGAGTTAAGGGCCTGTTCCACTTTCAAGACCTAATTCACGACCTCTGCCGAGTTTGCCCTTGACTCATACTCGCAGCATGGTCGTCACAAGGTCGGAGGAGGACGTAGGAGGATGTAGGTAGGTCGTAGGTAGGTTGTGATGCTAGTCGTAGGTACTTGTGGCATCAAGTAGGTCGGGGCGTTTTTCTAGCCTGATGAAAAAATGTCCACGAGTAAAAAAGGTTGTGAATTAGGTCGTGAAAGAGGGACAGGCCCTTTACACCAGCACTTTGTGTTTTACACCAGGTTCTAGCATATGAGATTCCTTATGGAACCAGTGTTTGTCCAATTGGTAACTGTATGGCAAGAAATTGCAGAGATTTGTGGATGTGGTCCACACCATCACACAAAACCCAACCTCCCTTCCATCGACTCCACGCTGCCTTGGCAAGGCCACCAGCATAAAGAAGGACAAGTCTTACTCCCTCTTCTCCCCTCTCCCATCAGGCAAGAGGTGCAGAAGTGTGAAAACGCACGCCTCCAGATTCAGGGACAGTTTCTTCCCAGCTGTTATCAGGCAACGTAATCATCCTATCAACAACGAGAGAGTGGTGCTGAACTACTATCTACCTCGTTAGAGACCTTTGAACTATCTTTAATTGTACTTTATCAGACTTCAATCTTATATCTTTGCACTACACGTTGTACCCTTTACACTTATCTGTACGCTGTGGATGGCTTGACTGTATTCATGTATAGTCTTTCAGTTCAGTTCAGTTTAGTCTAGTTTAGTTTAGAGATGCAACGTGGAAACAAGCCCTTTGGCCTACCGAGCCCGCGCCGACCACCAACTGCCCCCACACTAACACTACCCGACACACGAGAGACAATTTACAATGTTACCAAGCCATACAGCCGACAAACCTGTACATCTTTGGCGTGCGGGAGGGAAACCGGAGCACCCGGAGAAAACACAGGTCACGGGGAGAGAGTAACAACTCTGTGCAAACAGCACCCGCAGTCGGGATCGAACCCGGGTCTCGGGCAACTCTACCCTGCGGCACCGTGCCGCTCATTCTTTCACTGAAGCGGCACGCCAACCGAAGCTTTTCACTGTACCTTGGTACACGTGACAAGAATACTCTAAATGCAACTAAACTCCTTCAATTGCAAAAAGGTAGAGAGGAAACATACAGAGGCACAGCCTGACGCAAGGATCAGTGGGAGGATTGAAATGTGCCCTGTGATATACCCTAACACTGATTTGATTTTGGGTAGGAAGGAACTGCAGATGCTGGTTTAAACCGAAGACAGACACAAAAAACGCTGGAGTAACTCATCTCTGGAGAGAAGGAATGGGTGATGTTTCGGGTCGAGTCCTTTCTTCAGACTGATTTGATTGTGTTTTTTTTTCTTCTATGCCTCCTTCCTGAATCTTTGTACTTGCAACTTGGCGCATTTATAACATTTATAACATTTCCCAGTTGTGACGAAAGGTGAGAGGCGTGAAGTTTTAATTTCCATTCTCGCTTCACAGATACCTGATCCACTGTTTATATTGCAAAATTAAACTTGCTTTGATGAGAGAATAAAAGGATTTAAAGCAAACATAATCCTGGTCTTAATGATGACACGAGGGGAATGCATAATGTGGGCGGAAGCAGATAAATTTAGTCATCTTGAAGAAAAGCAGGAAGTTTCACAAATGGGAACTTTTTTTTTCCTTTTTAGAACATAGCGCGTAGACCTCCGATCTGCCTCATTGGAGACGTTTGAACTAACTTTAATCTGACTTTACAGTGCACTAAATGTTGTACATCTCTCGTTTTCACACCTTACCCTTCCATATCTCTGTGTCTCCCTCGCCCCCAACTCTCAGTCTGACCCGAAACGTCATCCATTCCTTCTCTTCAAGAGAAGCTGCCTGTCCCGCTGAGTGACTCCAACGTTTTGTGTCTATCTTCGATATCTTCATTTGCTTCCTATATCCTTATCCTTTTATCTGTACACTGCGATTGGCTTGATTGGAATCATAGAAACATAGGTGCAGGAGGAGGCCATTCGGCCCTTCGAGCCAGCACCGCTGATCGTCCGCTATCAATAACCCGTGCCTGCCTTCTCCCCATATCCCTTGACTCCACTAGCCCCTAGAGCTCTATCCAACTCTCTCTTAAATCCATCCAGTGACTTGGCCTCCACTGCCCTCTGTGGCAGGGAATTACATCAATTCACAACTCTCTGGGTAAAACAGTTTTTTCTCACCTCAGTCTTAAACGACCTGCCCTTTATTCTAAGACTGTGGCCCCTGGTTCTGGATAATCTTTCCTTTGACTGCAGAGTACGCAAACAAAAAGCTTTTCGCTGTACCTCGGTACACATGACAATAATAAAGTAAACTAAACTAAATGAACTATTTACATGGAGACACAAGGAACTGCAGGTGCTGGAATTTTGCATGGAACACAAAGTGCTGGAGTAACTCAATGGGTCAGACAGCATCTCTGGAGGACATGGACTTTGTGTTTTGTATCTAGCACGTTGTGTTTTATATCCATGTTCTCCAGGGAACCTGCCTGAGTTTCTCCAGCACTCTGTGATCTACAACTAATTACTTTACCCCCACTGTACAAACACAAGTCTCCTGTGCTGTAACTTGCCTCCAAAGATCAATGAAGCGGTAACAGTGTGACACAGGTTTAAGTAATGTGCTCCATGTTATGTGTGGCCCTCGCGTCATTATTAAAACAAGGATTATGTTTGCTTTAACTCGTGTTATTGTCCGACCTCACCAGTGCTTCAAGCCTCAATGTAAAGGGCGCGGGGAAATTCTTCAGTACATTAGCGAGTGAGTGCTCTTGATGTATTCAAGAGAGGGTTGGATACAGCTCTCGGGCTAACAGAATCAAGGGATATGGGGAAAAAGCAGGAACGGGGGTTACTGATTCTGGATGATCAGCCATGATCATATTGAATGGCGGCGCTGGCTCGAAGGGCCGAATGGCCTTCTCCTGCACCGATTTTCTACGTTTCTATGTTTTCTGTGCCAGAGGTGTTGTCTTTCCAATGAGTTTTTAAGCCCATTTAATTTTGCCATTGACTGTACCCCCCTCCCCTCACCCCCTAATCTAATTTCTGGAGTAGTCCATAAAAACATTTCCCGCTCCCAAACTACGCCGATTTAAGTCCGGAATCACCGTTAACACTCCTTCCTCAGATCTTGTACAATCTCTTTACCTTGGACGTTAAAAGCCTGTGATCAAAAGCATTCAGGCATTTCAAAATATCTGGAAAAATCCCAGACGCTGAGCAACCCGTCAAGCTTTGCTCGAATGACTTCTTCTGGGCCTGACTAAAAAAAGTTCCCAAATGATTCCAATTCCAAGGGCAGCGCGGTGGCCCAGCGGTAGAGTTGCGGCCTTTTAGCGCCAGTTACCCGATTACTGATCCTGACTACGGCTGCTGTCTGTACGGAGTTTGTACATTCTCTCTCTGACCACGTGGGGTTTTTTTTCCGGGTGCTCCGGTTTCCTCCCACACTCCAAAGATGTGCATGTTTGTAGGTTAATTGGCTTCGGTAAAATTGTCCCTAGTGTGTAGGATAGTGCTAGCGTACGGGGTGAACGCCTGTCGGTGCGGACGCGATAGGGCTAAGGGCCAGTTTCCGCGCTGTTTCTCTTATGTCTACAGTCGTAAGGTCATAAGGACTAGGTGTAGAATTAGGCCATTCGGCCCATCAAGTCTACTTCGCCATTCATTCGGCTGATCTATCTTTCCCCCTCAACCCCGATCTCCTGCGTTCTCCCCATAACCCCTGACACCCTTACTAATCAAGAATCTATCTATCTCTGCGTTAAAATTATCCATTGACTTGGCCTCCACAGCCAGTTCAGTTCAGTTCAGTTTAGTTTATTGTCACGTGTATAGCTTTTGTTGCGTGCTAACCAGTCGGCAGAAAGACAATGCATTGGAATGAATGCCACAGATTCACCACCCTGTTGAATTAGATTGAGGAGTCAATGGAACAGTTTGAACTTGCAAGGGTTCTTCAAGATAATGAAGGGTTTTAAATTGATCTTGTTTATCATCTTAACAGTGATTCCTTATTAACATGTAGATGTTACAACTGCAAAGGCCATCTGAAATCTGAAATCCTTTCCTTTGGATTCTATCCTTTGACTCCCCGTTGGATTGCAACCTGGTCATGGTCGGGGAGCTTGTGCGTCTCAGTGACCCCTAGAGCTATGCCAGCGGGAGATTTGTCTCCTGTTAGGGTCTCCCATGCTGGACAGGTCAAAGGGTAGAGACGAGACGAAGAGTGATCCACTGGTCCTCCAGGTTGGAGGTTGAGCACAGGGGTAACAACCCTGCCTCGTAAAACAAATATGTTACGGAAACAGCAACTGAAGAATCAACACAACTGAGTGGAGCACCTTCGTTGCTGCCCTACATGCCAGGAGGCATAATAGGCAGTAAGTAAGTAATATCCTTTGAGCTCAGAACAAAACCGTTCTCTTTTCTGTTAGACACAAGGAACTACAGGCACTGGAATATGCGGCTAAACGCAAACTGCTGGAGTAACGCAGTGGGTCAGCCAGCATCTCTGGAGAAAATGGATATAGTGGCTTGCAAAAGTTTTCATACCCCTTGAACTTTTCCACATTTTGTCACGTTACAACCATAAACGTAAATGTATTTTATTGGGATTTTATGTGATAGGCCAATACAAAGTGGTGCATAATTGTGAGGTGGAAGGAAAATGATACATGGTTTCCAAATTTTATTACAAATAAAAAACTGAAAAGTGTGGCGTGCAAAAGTATTCAGCTCCCCCTGAGTCAATACTTTGTAGAACCACCTTTCGCTGCAAGTACAGCTGCAAGTCTTTTGGGGTATGTCTCTACCAGCTTCGCATCTAGAGACTGAAATTTTTGCCCATTCCTCTTTGAAAACTAGCTCAAGCTTAGTCAGATTGGATGAAAGCGTCTGTGAAACAGCAATTTTCAAGTCTTGCCAGAGATTCTCAATTGGATTTAGGTCTGGACTTTGACTGGGCCATTCTAACACATGAATATGCTTTGATCTAAACCATTCCATTGTAGCTCTGGCTGTATGTTTAGGGTCATTGTCCTGCTGGAAGGTGAACCTCCGCCCCAGTCACAAGTCTTTTGCAGACTCTAACAGGTTTTCTTCCAAGATTGCCCTGTATTTGGCTCCATCCATCTTCCCATCAACTCTGACCAACTTCCCTGTCCCTGCTGAAGAAAAGCATCCCCACAGCATGATGCTGCCACCACCATGTTTCACAGTGGGGATGGTGTGTTCAGGGTGATGTGCAGTGTTAGTTTTCCGCCACACATAGCATTTTGCATATAGGCCAAAAACTTTCAATTTTGGTCTCATCAGACCAGAGCACCTTCCTCCACATGTTTGATGTGTCCCCCACATGGCTTATGGCTTTGTTTCAACAATGGCTTTCTTCTTGCCACTCTTCCATAAAGGCCCGATTTGTGGAGGTCTACTTAATCTGAGTTTCCCCCTCACGTCTGTCCCTTAATTCTCATGTCATGCCACCTCCCCTATCATCATAAAAGATAAAGACCTAACTGACTCTTCTATAACTAGCGACCAAAATTGTACAATGCTCTGATTTATAAAGGCCACCCCTATCTACATGCGATTCCGCCTTCAGGGAACTATGCACAGTTATTCCTAGATCCCTCTGTTCCAACAGTTTACTGTCTTCCCTGGGCACCCCACTATCCACCATTACTCTCTGACATCTCCCATTCAGCCACTGTTGAATCCATCTTGCTACTTCCGCCATTAACAACCCAAGATAACCTTCTGAACACCTTCCATGGGGAACCTTGACTAATAGTTGTCCTACAATTGTGAGCTGTGATCTCTGCACTCCTCCACGCCATGTCTTTTGCCATTTTCGGATGATAGATTGAACAGTGCTCCATGAGATGTTCAAAGCTTGGGATATTTTTTTATAACCTAACCCTGCTTCAAACTTCTCCACAACTTTATCCCTGACCTGTCTGGTGTGTTCCTTGGGCTTCATGATGCTGTTTGTTCACTAATGTTCTCTAACAAACCTCTGAGGCCTTCACAGAACAGCTGTATTTAAACTGAGATTAGATTACGCACAAGTGGACTCTATTTACTAATTAGGTGACTTCTGAAGGCAATTGTTTGCACTGGATTTTATTTAGGGGTATCAGAGTAAAGGGGGCTGAATACTTTTGCACGCCACACTTTTCAGTTTTTTATTTGTAAAAAAAATTTGAAAACCATGTATCATTTTCCCTCCACTTCACAATTATGCGCCACTTTGTGTTGGTCTATCACATAAAATCCCAATAAAATACATTTACGTTTGTGGTTGTAACATGACAAAATGTGGAAAAGTTCAAGGGGTATGAAAACTTTTGCAAGCCACTGTAGGTGCAGATTCAGGTCGGGACCCTTCTTCAAACTGATTCCTCCAGCAATGTTGTCAGATCTGCTGAGTTCAGGTTTTTTTTTAGATTAGTTTAGAGATACAGCGCGGAAACAGGCCCTACGGGCCACTGAGTCCACGCTGACCAGCGATCACCCCGTACACTAACACTATCCTACACACCATTTTACCAAGCCAATTAACTTACAAACCTGTACGTCTTTGGAGTATGGGAGGAAACCGGAGTTCCCGGAGAAAACCCGCGCGGTCACAGGGGAGAACGTACAAACTTCATACAGACAGCACCCGTAGTCGGGATCGAACCCGGGTCTCTGGCGCTGTGAGGCAGCAACTCTACCGCAGCTACTCCAGCACTCTGTCTGTGGCTTTTTGTTTTGTTTCTGTTTTAGTTTTTGCTTTCTTTGTTTCGTTTCGTTTCGTTTCTCGGGCTGTGCCAGCTTTCATATCTTTTCCAACTTTCGCATTTTTTCCGAGTTCTTTTCATGAATGCTCATTCCTGAGATCGAGTGCATCGCAGTTTGAAGTCATCCCTTGTTGTGAACGAGAGAATCTTGCTGCCGTATCCCCTGGCTTCCCTGTTGTCGGCCTCTTCCGATCAGCGCCTTGTTGCTGCCTGAACCACCTTACACCATGGACCACCATGGTCCACACGTACACTCAGCAAGGGGCCGGACATAATTATCTGTAGCCGGCATCTGCCTGACATATAGCTGACATTTCGGCCTTTGTTCCTGCTCCATCTTATTGTGTGTCTTTTAATTCTGGCTCGCTGTCTTACCTCCCTTAATTACATGGCTCCCTGAGTGAATCGAAAACACACACACCGGCAGGGCTCCATTTTCTCCAGGGCTCACACGTTGCAACTTTGCAGTAATCCAATTGAAAATGTGACGCATGGTGAATTTGCACCGCGCTTGCCTCGTCGGTGATTTTCACACAGGAGCGCCGCAGTAGCAGTCAATAATGCTACTTTGTGTTCTTGAAGATAATGAATGCCTTTGTTAAGGGTCATGCAGTTAATAGGAGTGTGCAAGGTATTTCTGTCTCAGCTATTACTGAACCCTGGCATTAAAGGAGCTGTGCATTGCAGCTGGGCTTTTTTGTAATGTCGACGATGTTGAAAAAAAAAAGAGCAGCAACTCCTTTGATGAATTAGAACGGCCTGCAAAAGAGTTGGGAAATAACTTCAACTTTGGGCGTCAGTGAATGGCCGTTCTCACCCCCCCCCCCCCCCCCCCGCACGGTCGACACTCCACTAGGTCCAGCAGTGAAGACGTTCACCTGAAGAAGGTTGGACTTGTGGCCCTTTGATAGAAAAGGCAACATTGCATTTATGCATGTGTAGGAAGTAACTGCAGATGCTGGTTTACAGCGAAAATAGACACAAAATGCTGGAGCAACTCAGCGGGTCAGGCAGCGTCTGTGTAGAAAAAGACCTAAAGATGCTTCCACTAGTGGGAGAGTCTACGACTAGAGGTCGTAGACTCAGAATTAAAGGACGTTCTTTTAGGAAGGAGATGAAGAGAAATTTCTTTAATCAGAGGCTGGTGAATCTGTGCAATTCTCTGCCACAAAAGGTCAGTGGATAATTTTAAGGCAGAGATAGACAGGTTCTTGATTACTACGGGTGTCAGAGGTTATGGGGAGAAGGCAGGAGAATGGGGTTAGGAGGAGAGATAGATCACCCATGATTGAGTGGCGGGGTAGGCCTGATGGGCCGAATGGCCTAATTTATCTCCTATTCCTCATGGCCTTATGACTATTGTGGACTCTGACTTTCCTCGATTACCGTTGCTGGCTTTGATTTGTTCTTGTCACACCTTTCATTTGTTCTCTGTACATTTTCATATCTCTAGTTTCCCTCTCCCCCAACTCTCAGTCTGGAGAAGGGTCTCGACCCGAAACGCCACCCATTCCTTTTCTCCAGAGATGCTGCCTGACCCGCTGAGTTACTCCAGCATTTTGTCTCTATCTTCGGTTTAAACCAGCATCTGCAGTTCCTTCCTATGGCCATTGCATTTACACACCTTTCATAATTCCACAATTCCCAGAGCCTGTTTTGTAAATATTGAAGGGCACTTGAAGATTTTTTTCAGCAATTCCTGTTTATATTTCATATTTCCACAGTCAGCAGTTCTGTTTTTACTTACATTTTTAATAATTCAGAGGCGGCACTGTAGCACATGTAGAAGAGCTGCTGCCTTTACGACACTTGTGGCCCAGGTTCGATCCTGACCTCGGGGACTGCCTGTGCAGAGTTTGCATGTTCTGCCTGTGACCGAACAAATGCCCCGGTTACTTTACTTTACCGAGGTACAGTGAAGAGCTTTTGTTGCGTGCCAGCCAGTCAAACAGAAGATTATACATAGTTACAATCAGGCCATCCACCGTGTACAGATAAAAGGATAGAGGGTGCAATATTTAGTGCAAGATAAAGTCCGATTAAGTTTCCTCCCTCACCCCAAAGCCATGCAGTTTGGTAGATTAATTGACCACTGTAAGTTGCCCATAATGTGTAGGTGAATGGTGGAATCTGTCGGGAGTCGTTAGGATTATGGAGAGTGTGTTAGGACCCTTTACCAGGATGTTGCCAGGCCTCAAGGTCCTGAGCTATCGGGAGAGGTTGAGCAGGCTGGGACTCTATTCCTTGGAGCGCAAGAGGATGAGGGGTGATCTTATAGAGGTGTACAAAATCAGGAGAGAAATAGATTGGGTAAACATACAGTCTCTTGCCCAGAATAGGGGAATCGAGAACAAGAGGACATATGTTTAAGGTGAGGGGGGGGAAAGACTTAATAGGAACCTGAGGGGTAACCTTTTTACACAAAGGGTGGTGGATGTATGGAAGGAGCTGCCAGAGGAGGTTGTTGGGGCAGATACTATCTTAACGTTTAAGAGACATTTGGACAGGTACATGGGTAGGATAGGTTTCGAGGGTCATGAGCCAAGCGTGGACAGGTGGGACTAGTGTAGATGGGGCCTGTTGGTCAGCATGGGCAAGTTGGGCCGACCAACACGTTATATGACTCTATGACACTAATTCGGTTCTTGAACCAAACTGCAAAATCTTCATCCCAACCCGAGAACAGAATACTAGAGACCACCTTTTGCACCACCATAGACTTGTGTGACACCGATGACTCTAATAAAAAAATGCGATTAGGATATGGATAATTGATGGCTGGCACAGGCTCATTAGGTGAAAGGGACAGTTTCTGTGCTAAATGACTCTGTCATCTCCCTTCCCTCCCACAAGATAGATCTATCTTGTTCAAAATCAACAGCTGATTGAAAATACAGCATGGAAACAGCCTCCCACAGTGGGGAGTCATGCACTTTGGTCGTAGGAATGAAGGCGTAGACTATTTTCTACATGGGAGAGGATTCAGAAACCTAAGGTGCAAAGGGACTCGGGGGGGGGGGGGGTGTCCTGGTGCATGATCCTAAAAGGTTAATTTGTAAGTTGAATCGGTAGTAAAGGGCCTGTTCCACTTTCATGACCTGATTCACGAACTCTGCCGAGGTTGCCCTTCTCATACTCGCAGCATGGTCGTCACGAGGTCGTAAGAGGTCGTAGGAGGTTGTAAGAGGACATAGGTAGGTCGTAGCAGGCCGTGATGCTAGTTGTAGGTACTAGTGGCGGCAAGTAGGTCGGGGCGTTTTTTCTAGCCTGATGAAAAATGTCCATAAGTAAAAAAGGTTGTGAATATGGTCGTGAAAGTGGGACAGGCCCTTAAGGAAGGCAAATGCAATGTTACCATTTATTTTGAGAGGGCTAGAATATAAAAACAGGGATGTAATGCTGAGGATTTAAAAGGCGCTGGTCAGACCGCATTTGGAGTACTGTGAGCAGTTTTGGGCCCCATATCTGAGGAAGGATGTGCTGGCATCGGAGAGGGTCCAGAGGAGGTTTGCGAGAATGATCCCAGGGATAATTGAGTTAACATATGATGGGCATTTGATGGCACTGAGTCTGTACTCACTCGAGTTTAGAAGGATGAGGGGGCACCTCATTGAAACATACAGAATAGTGAAAGGCTTGGATAGAGTGGATGGAGCAGAATAAAAGGATGCACCTTTAGAAAGGAGAGGAGGAGGAATTTCTTTAGTTAGAGGGTTTTAAATCTGTGGAATTCACTACTGCAGTTGGCTGTGGAGGTCAAATTATTGGGTATTTTTAAGGTGGAGATTGACAGATTCTTGACTAGTAAGGGTGTCAGGGGTAATGGGCAGAAGACAGGAGAATGGGACTGAGAGGGAAAGATAGATCAGCCACGACTGAATGGTGGAGTAGACTAGATGTGCCGAATGGCCTAATTCTATTCCTATTTTACTTTGGAGTCACATGAGTGACTACGTGAAGACCCGGCAGCACGCATGCGCGACATATCGTCGAACGCATTGCGAAGCGACAGGCAGGAGGAGCGTTGCTCCTCCAGCGTAAGTTTAAAAACGGCCCGCAGGTAAGTAGGGGCGCTGGACTGCCAGCAGCCTCTGCCTGCAGCCCGTTTGTTTTTCCATCTTTTTTTTTATTTTTAGTCAGTTCAAAGTTTGTTTTTGGGGGAGTCTTTAACTTTTCTATGTGGGGGAGGGGGGCAGGGGGCAGTGTAAGGGGGAAACTAACTCCCAGTCGCTTCCTGGCGGGGACGCGACTATTTCTCCAAGTCGCGTCCTTGCCCCCCACCTCGTGGCCTACCTCCTGGATCGGAGCTGGCCTTTTCCTGCCGGGGACCAGGGAACCAGGACCAGAGCTGCAACAGCGGCGGCGCTGGAGTCACCGCGGAGCGGGCGATGCCTACCTGGGTCGCCGTTGGAGCTCCGGAGCGTTGGGCCGCTGCTCCAACATCGTGAAGCTCTGGTTTAGAGAGCTCCCAACGCGGGCGGCGCTGAACAACTCCCTGGAGTCCTGGGGTCCTTTGCCGAGGGCCTCCAGCGTTTTATTTATTCTCCACTACCGGCGCAGCCAGTGGACTTTGGGAGCCCTCGGACTCCGGTAAGGGGGCCGACTCGGGGTCCAGGCCGCTGAGGAGGTCCCTCAGCCCCGACGTCGGACTTACATCACCCCGGGGAGCGGGCCTGAGCATCGGGCCGCCTGTAGCGGTGACTGCAGGGGCTCGGGGACGCCCCGACTACGGGGGAACAGTGGGGAATATTGGGAAGAGAATGACTTTGGTGCCTTCCCTCACAGTGTGAAATTTTGATCCTGCTGTGGGGGGGATATTTTATGTTGAATTCTATCTACTCCATGTTGTGTTCTTTATTTTTACTGTATGGCTGTGTGGTGATTTAATTTCACTGTGCCAATTGGCACACGTGGCAAATAAATGCATCTTATCTTATCTTACTTACCATTCCTGAGGTCGTTGTCGGCTGTGTTAAGTATTTTCCTTACAGAGCGCTCCAAGATGGAATTGAGGACGAAGTCCACACAAGCCGCTGCCAAACTAGCTGCCGAGGACCGCGAAGCGGGCAGCCAGCAGCGGTCGAGTTCTCCAGAGCTGCTGATTCAAACCGCAGCCCCCGGCTTCACGCCGCTACAGCCCGCAGGTGCTTCTCGGACTGGCGGCAAAGCCACCCGGAAGTCGGGCAGGTCCGTTGACTCGGCTGGGTCCGGACTGGAGGACACCCCGCCGGCGGGAAGCGACAGCAGTCGATTATCCCGCATGGAGCGGATGGAGGAGCAGTTGCTCCAACGTGACCGGCTACAGCAGGGGTATGGTCACAGTGGGCCTCCTTGCAGACCCACGGCAGCACCCTTTACAGGGCTGCCAAATGTCTCACCCTCTTCACAGGGGAGCATAAGGAGTCAGAACTGGGCTGAACTCTGAAGAGGAGAGTGTGGCTGAAGAAAAACACCAATGCTAGGGGTGGCCAGATAGGAGACTACTGGGCATGGTATCAAAATTTGCGATTGCCTACCCAAAAAGGACTGCCGTTGCAACCGAAGTTGGCAGCCAGTATAAACTACACGGCAACGAATCAACTTCAGGAACAGGGCCATTAATGGACACCGCAGCCAAAAACCTCGCTGCTGAGAATTGTGTCTCCCTCAACGTGCCTGCAGTCAACAACCCCATCTGGGGTAACATGAGCCCTGGCATCAGAAGCCAGGAAGTAAAACTCCAAAAATCCTAAAACTACTGGCTTCTGGTATTACGACCGTTGCCAGGTCAGTGGGACGGAGTGGAGATGTCGGAAGAGCTACAGGATGCTCTGGCACTCCCCTGTAACACCTCAGTTTGAGATCAACTGTTACAGAAAGAGTGTCATCTGACCTGCAATGAAAACCCCAAGTTTCGCGGGGTTGTGCAGACCCAGCAGTGCACAGCCGCCTACACTACTATTCGGACAACCTGCCTAAGCAGGTAAAAAGACCTCGATGAAGAGGCAAAGGCAATAGGCAATGAAAAGTGCCCGCTGCCACCAAGTCCTCATACCTGCGGCGACAGCACCCCTATGCATCCACCAGCAGACCACGCTACCACAGCGACCGAACACCTGCTGGTGAAAGCTCGAAGGCCGTCCAACCTGCTCAATGGCCTTTTTAGACCATGCCCCAGCACGGCCTTCCTGGAAGATGCGCCACCCCCACACCACAGCGCCTCCACCTCCCAGGAAACAAGGACAGAGGAAACCAACGCAGCACCGCTCCGGTAACCATGGAGGTAGGTGGGGTTGGCCTCAGGAACATTGCATGTTTAACTTCTTCACGGATTGGGGACGGTTGCACTTGTTTTCGGGATGCATGGAGTTCTATAACTTCTGATCCTTTCATACTGCAAAGTATTCAGGGATACAAAATTGAATTGTTCACAAACTTTCCCTGCCTGTCAGCAAGCACCTAGTCGAAAGTTTGTACTTTCACAGAAGGAAAAGATAGAAGGTCATGCTGAACTCTTAAGCCTACATACGAAAGGGGTAATTGAGAAAACCAAAAATTGAATCTCTATGAGTTTGTATCGAACATCTACACCAAAAATAAAAAGACGGCGGATGCCGAATAATTATTGATTTGACACAAACTGACTACGTTCGTGCAGTACATCCCATTTCAAATGGAAGAATCGTTTGTTATTGCCAAACAATAGTTTCCAAGAGGTACTTCATGGCTTGCATCAACTATAAAAGATGCATACTATTCAGTAGCAATAGACAAAGTTCATCGCTAGATATTTGAATTTGCCTGATGGGCAGCTCTGGCAATATAAAGCGCTGCCTAATGGATTAACATCAGCACCCTGGAGACTGTTTTACCAAATTATTGTAACCAGGCTTTAGCGTGCTCTCAGAAACAAAACATATTTGTTATGGCATACCTCAATGACATTTTAATCATGGGTTGAAAAGGGGGGAAGGGAGAGGGGGAAGGGGGGAGGAGGGAGGAAGAAAAGGGGGGAGGGGGGGGAGGGGGGTGAGGAAAGGAGGGGAGGGGTGGGGAGAAGGGGAAGGTGGAGGGAGGGAGGGGGGAAGGGAAGGATGAGAGGAGGGGAGGAGGGGAAGGGAAAAACCTTGGGGAGTTGGCCCCAAATTGGCTAGTTCTCAGCCACTGAGCTCTTATTTTAAAAGCTGGGGTTTATCATCCATCCAGACAAATCCAAATTAATGTCTTTACCACTATGGACTATTTGGGATTCATGATTGACTCTGTTCATATTCTGTCACTTTTGCCACCGAACAAAGCAGCAGGACTTGATAGAGAAAGTTTTTTTTTTTATGTTAACAGCCTATCTGCATCAATAAACCATCTATTTTGGGCAAGTAGCCAGTGTAATTGGAAGTTGTGGCTGCCTTACCAGCCACACAATTTGGACCCTTGCGCTTACAAAAACCTACAAGAGCAATAATTGCAGCACTCTAACTCCATGCTGGCATTTTGTAAGGCCAATGCAATTGCCCAAAAGCAAAATTGGATTTACAATGGTGGGAATAGACAATGCTCGAACATTGCTCTAATCCCATTACAATCACAAACCCCTCGGTTATACTAACAAACTGAACGCCAGCGCTCAAGGCTGGGGGAGCAAACCTAATACCACCTCAGTTTGCAGTGGTAGATAGAATGGCACATGATTTAACCTTTACTCTGGCCACTGGGAATTAATCCATTGGAAATGCTGGGAGCATTTCATGGACTCCGGGCTTTTCTGTTGGGACATGCACCATCTGAATGTACGCCTACAAATTGATATACCACCGTGGTGGCTTACATCATCATATGGGGGAATTAAGCCAATTCCGGTGACGAATTGGTCAATACAGTCTGGCATGGTGACTTAGAAAGGAACATTTGGATATCAGCCATTTACCTTCCAGGTTAGGTAAAATCCCAGTGGCGGACACCAGGTCAACGCAAGTTTAATGACAACACCGAATTGATGTGGACACAAGTGTTTGTCGGTTTATCGTAGATCGGTATGGAACACCAAGATTTCGACATTTTTGCATCAGACAACAATCACCAAATACCAAATTATGGTGCATGGGGGGGAAACAGACCTGGGGCCAGTAGTGATGGACGCTTCTTCGCTACACTGGGCGGGATTCATTATTCTTATGCATTTTTCCCCCTTCTTCTGCCTCATTCAGTCGGGTCTTGCAGAAAATGCAACAAAGACTCCGCATGGGTATTCTGTTGTGCCCGGCTGGCCATCTCCAGCCATGTTCCCCTGTGGTACTGGACATGGTCTCAGTAAACCATGCATTCCAATACACAATGTAGGTTTGACTGGTACATCCTGTGACAGGGAGAGTCTCACCCGTGCCATGACCAGAATGATCTATTGGTTTGGTGGGTTTGAAAAGGACCACTCTGGAATCTGGACTTTCAGACCGAACATCATCGTGCAGGGAGTTCACCAGGAAAAATACCTCACGTACGTCAAGAAATGGGGGTGTTTGTACCAAGACAAACACCAATATGACACAGCCACCATTACGGAAGTGCTGGAGTTCCTGCAAGCTTCATTTTGATGATGGTTTAAGCTACAGAAATGCCATCAACTGTGCCAGAGTGCCCTATCCTCATATCTGGAATTGGTCCACTAAGATCTTCTTGCAGTAGGGTCTCACCCTTGGTGATCTAAATACTTATGAGGAGTATTTTTAACTCAATCCCCTCAGGGCTAGATATTCCCAGACATGGGATACTGGCATTGTATTAACCATGCTCCAAGGGGTGGGGCTACAGTAACGTCTCTTTCCTTAGCCAATTGACATATAAACTTGGTAATGTGTGGCACCTCGTGACGGCGCAAAGGTCAGTCCCGTCACAAGCTAAAGTATGGACGCCCATGGTTATAACCAACAATAAGGTATCTTTCTTCATTTTGGGGTTACTCAAACAAAACGAGGACTGGATCATCTTGGCCGGCTAGTTGGATTTCAGGCTTACCGTAGACAGCCGCATATGCATAGTGGACCCACCTTTACACTACCTGGAGGTCACCAAGTGTACTCAGGGGCACGGAAAGGTCTATGTTATAAGTCACAAAGGTCCTCATCACAGAGTCACCGGTGTAAAACTTTTTCAAGATGCGTGGGGGGTGTTGAAAATCCCACGATGTTTTTAAATCTCACTCACCAGGGCTGCATCTACATCGGCGGCAAGATGATGGAGTTCCTATGGACACATCCTTGAATCGGCGGGGTTGGGCAAATGAGAAAACCTTTCAGCGGTTCTATAATAAACCCGTGGCAAGCGCCTGAGACGGTTTGCAGACACCAATTTTATGTTCTGTATGATAATTTCCCCGAAGTAGGTGTTATTGTTATTTGTTAAATAAATACCCTTCTTGTTTTTCAGCACAGTTTCATGTCTGAATTACGTTTAACATACTTCCTCCATTTGTCATTTGGCAGTGTTGTGTGCATGGACTCGTTCCAAGGGCATGAAATCACAGAGCTTTGAAATCTTCACGTAGTCACTCATGTGTCTCCGAAGTAAAAATAGTAAGATTATTAATGAGTACTTACCAGTTTGATAGTTTGATCTTTATTTTATTATGAGTTCGATGAGGGATTACGTGCCTTCCCGCTCCCAAAACTCTCTATTTTTATTTATTTTTTTATTTTTTTATTTTTAAAAATTTTTAAATTTTTAATACACTTAGGAGATAGGTTCCGTAGGTACAGAAACAAAACTATTGGTCTCGTCCTGGGTCAAGCTTTCGTAGAGCCTCAGCGCTGGACATTCTACCCCTTCAAATTATCTATGAACGAGGGGACCTTATTCTAATAAATACTTTTTAGGTTTGTGATTTAAAACAATTAATTTTTTCAGATTTAAGGGTCTCCGACATCTCATTAATCCACATTTTAGTTGAGGGAATGCAGGGTTTTTGCCAAAATTTTAATATTAGTTTTTTCCAGTTATTATACTATAATTAGGAAATTTCTTTGGGTTATTGTTAGTTTTTTGGTATTGTTCAGATATGCCAATTTTATTAATTTTAGGATCGGGATCCAGTTGAATATTAAACCACCTACGAAATAATTTTAAAAATATCCACCAAATGTTTTAAATTTTTATGCCAATTTACAAAAGTATGGGTTAATTAAATTAGCTTAAGAAAGTATTGACATTTATCGCCGATAGGAATGTATTAGGAAAAATTCTGTTTTAATTTTTGTTTTAGAATAATAAAATTGTGTAATATTTTAAATTGTATTAAAGAATGTCTGGCGTTTAAAGAACATTGATGTATATGTTGTAAAGGCTTTCATCCCAAATATCTTATCGTTGTTAAGTCTCTATTATAAAGGTAACTCGGGTATGCTGGTTGCTCTCCCCCTATCTTATGAATGTTAGTCACTCTGTTATCTGTTGATTTCACACCGCTGCTTAGAGAATGTCACGCAAAGGTTGTTGCTGGACGGGGTCTTTCACGTCATTCCCTCTGTTCGTAACTCCTCATAAAATAAGAGATCAAGAACTTCAAACAGGTAAGTTCTCACTTAACCTTACTTTACTATTGAAACATGAAAGAGGTGAAATATAATTACTCGAGGGAAAAAATTATCATAAGTACTGGCGTGTCTTGGTTATCTTGCAGTCGTGTTGCAGTAGATCTTGAATTATCTTGCCAGTGTTATTGCAATCTCTTGCAGTATCTTGCTGAGTATTGCAGTATCTTGCCCGAAGATCCACACCCGACCCATCAGGTCACCGATCACACTGAGTTCAATGTTACCAAATTCTCATGCCACTCCCTCCACAAAGGGGCAACTTACTAAGTATCTAATTAATCTACTGAACCAGAAGGTCTTTGGGCACGTGGGAGGAGGAAACGGATAAGCACCCGGAGGGCTATACAAGGAAAACCCTCGCGGCCACATGGTGAGAAACGAGCAACGCCGCAACAGGGAGAGGACAGGGCGAGGGCATCGGGCATTGGTTCGTTAAGTTTTTTT
>CM069149.1:39335185-39382685 GCA_035221665.1 Okamejei kenojei
GGCCTGACTAAAAACGTTCCCAAATGATTCAAAAAAAGTTCCCAAATGATTCCAATTCAAAGTGGCAGTGCTGGTGGCCCAGCGGTAGAGTTGCGGCCTTTCAGCGCCAAGTTGCCCGATTATATACTAACGGATCTAAAGCGATTACTGATCTCTGACTACGGCTGCTGTCTTGTACGGAGTTTGTACATTCTCTCTCTGTCCACGTAGGGTTTTGTGTAGCGGAGTTGCTCCGGTTTTCCTTCCCCACACTCCAAAGTTGTGCAAGTTTGTAGGTTAATTGGCTTCGGTAAAATTGTACCTTGTGTGTTAGGTGGGATAGTGCTAGCGTAGGGCGGTAGTGAACCGCCTGTCGGTGCGGAGCGATAGGGCGATAGGGCCAGATCGCGTGTTTCTTTATGTCTACAGTGTAAGGTAATAAGGTCTAGGTGTAGAATAGGCATTCGGCCATCAAGTTACTTGCCCATTCATTCGGCTGATCTATCCTTTCCCCCTTAACCCGATCTCCTGCGTTCTCCCATAACCCCTGACACCCGTTACTTAATTCAAAGAATCTACTATCTCTGCATTTAAAATTAAAACCATTGCTTGGCTCCACAGCCAGTTCAGTTCAGTTCCAGTTTAGTTTATTGTTCAGTGTATGCGCTTTTGTTGCGGGTCTAACCAGTCGGCAGAAAGACAATGATTGAATGAATGCCCACAGATTCACACCCTGTTGAATTAGATTGAGGAGGTCAATGGACAGGTTTGAACTTGCCAAGGGTATCTTAAGATATGAAGGGTTTTTAAATTGTGATCTTGATTTATCATCTTAACAGTGATTCCTTATTAACATGTAGATGTTGTACAACTGCAAAGGCCATCTGAAATCTGAAATCCATTTTCTTTGGGATTCTATCTTTGACTCCCCGTTGGATTGACGACCTGGGTCTGGTCGGGGAGCTTGTGCGTCTCATTGACCCTAGAGCTATGCAGCGGAGAGATTTGGTCTCTGGTTAGGGTACTCCATTGCTGGACAGGTCAAAGGGTAGAGACGAGACGGAAGAGTGAATCACTGGTCTCCCGGTTGGAGGTTGAGCACAGGGGTAAGACAACCCCTGCCTCGTAAATCAAATATGTTACGGAACAGAAATGAAGAAATCAACACAACTGCGTGGAGCACCATATTCGTTGCTGCCTACATGCCAGTGGCAGGAGGCATAATAGGCAGTAAGTAAGTAATATCCTTTGAGCTCAGAAAACAAAACCGTTCTCTTTTCTGTTCGACACAAGGAACTACAGGCACTGGGAATATGCGGCTAAGCAATATGCTGGAGTAACGCAGCTGGGTCAGCCAGCATCTTGGGAGAATAATGAATATAGTGGCTTGCATAAGTTTTCCTACCCCTTGATCTTTTCCATCTTTTAGTCTCGTTACAAACCACAAACGTAAATGTATTTTATTGGGATTTCAATGTGTTGAGGCCCATACAAAAGTTATGGTGCATAATTGTTGACTGGTGGAAGGAAAATGAGATACATGGTTTCCAAATTTTATTACAAATAGAAAAAAGGATGAAAAGTGTGGTCAAGCAAAAGTATTAGCTCCCCTGAGTCAATTACTTTGTAGAACCACCTTTCGCTGCAATTACAGCTGCAAGTCTTTTAGGGTTATGTCCTCTACAGGTTCGCATCTAGTAGACTGAAATTTTTGCCCATTCCTCTTTGAAAACTAGATCAAGCTTCAGTCAGATTGGATGAATGAGCGCGTCTATGACAGCAAATTTTCAAGTCTTTCCAGAGATTTCTCAATTGGATTTAGGTCTTGGACTTTGGCTGGGCCATTCTAACACATGAATATGCTTTGATCTAAACCATTCCATTGTAGCTCTGGCGGTATGTTTTAGGGTCGTTGTCCTGCTGGAAGGTGAACTTCCGCCCCAGTCACAAGTCTTTTGCAGACTCTAACAGATTTTCTTCCAAGATTGCCCTTGTATTTGGCTCCATCCATTCTTCCTAAACTCTGACCAGCTTCCTGTCCTCCTGCTGAGAAAAGCATCCCACAGCATGATGGCTGCACACCACCTCATGTTTCAAGTCGGGATGGTGTGTGTTCTGGGGTGATGTGCAGTGTTAGTTTTCCGCCACAATAAGCATTTTGCATATAGGCAAAAACTTACAATTTTGGTCTCAATCAGACCAGAGACCTTCTCCCACATTGTTTGCTTTGTCCCCAACATGGCTTTATGGCTTTGTTTAACTCAATGGCTTTCTTCTTGCACTCTTCCATTAAGGCACCGATTTGTGAGTGCACGACTAACTCTTATAATCCATGATAACAATTACAGCACGGAGACAGGCCCTCTCGGCCCTTCCGTCTCGTGCCGACCATTTGTTTTTCCCCTAGACCCAATCTACCTGCACTCAGACCTACCTCCATTCCTTTACGTTCCATTATACTATCCACTTTACTTTTAAATGTTAAAATCTGATCCAGCCTCCCCCACCTTGTGATAAGCTCATTCCACACAGCCACCACCTTGAAGTAAAGAAGTTCCTCTCACGGTCTACCCTAAACTTCTGTCCTGCCGCTTAATTCTATGTCATGCCCTTCTTGTTTGAATTTCCTTACGCTCAATGGGAAAAGGTTATCCACGTCAACTCTGTCATGATCCCCTATTCTTCATTTTAGAAAGACACTCAATCAAGTCACCCCGTAACCTTCTGCGCTCCAAAGAATAAAGACCTAACTTTGTTCAACCTTTCTCTGTAAATAGTTGCTTGGTACCCTGGCAACAAGTTCTTAGTAAAATCTCTCTGACTCTCTCTATTTTGTTGACATCCTTTTCTATAACTAGGCGACCAAAATTGTTACACCACTACTCCAGAATTGGCGCTTACAATTGCCTTGTACGAATTTGTAACATTACTTCCTACTCCATAGCTAGTTCATTGCTCTTGATTTATAAAGGCAGCACACCCAAAGGCTTTCCTTTACCACCCTATTCTACATGCGATTCAGCCTTCAGGGAACTATGCACAGTTTATTCCTTAGTCCCTCTGTTCCCAGCATTCCTCAATTCCCTACCATTTAACCATGTACGTTCCTATTTTGAATTTGTCCTGCAAAGATGTAGCATTACATTATCAGCATTAAAACTCCATTCTGCCATCTCTCAGCCCACTTTTCAAATGCCCAAATCTCTTGTAGACTTTGGGAATCTACTACATTATCCACAATTCCACCTAACTTATTATAATCTGATACATGTATTATCCAATTTTCCACCCCATCATCCAGATCATTGTGTCCTTGACAAACTAAACAGTGGACCACACACAGATCCCTGAGGCTCACCCCACTGGTCACCGGCTTCCAATCTGACAAACAGCGCATCCGCACCATTTAATCTTGACATCCTCCCATTCAGCACTGTTTGCATCCATCTGCTACTCCGCTATTTAAACACCCAAAGATTGAACCTTTGGAACCAAGATTCCATGGGGAACCTTGATAATAAGATTGTCTGTGGACAGATTCTACCACCTGAGCTGTGGATCTCTGCAGCTACTCAGACGTTACCATGGGCCTCTTGGGCGCTTCTGCTGATCAATGCTCTCCTTGCCCCGCTGTCAGTTTAGGTGGACGCCATGCTCTTGTGTTGGTTTGCGCAGGTGTGCTATACTCTTTTCCATTTTCAGAGGATGGATTTGAAACAGTGTCATGAGATGGTCACAAGTTGGGATATTTTTTTATAACTTAACCTGCTTTAATACTTTCTCGCCACAACGTTATCCCTGACCTGTCTGGTGGTTGTTCCTTTTTGGGCTTCATGATGCTGTTTGTTCACTAATGTTCTCTAATCAAACCTCTGAGGCCTTCACAGAACAGCTGTAATTAACTGAGATTAGAGTACGCACACGTGGAATCTATTTAATAATTAGGTGCCTTGCTGAAGGCACTTGTTTGCACTGGATTCTTTAGGGGTATCCCAGAGTAAAGGGGGCTGAATACATTTGGACGCCACAGTTTTCATGGTTTTTTATTTGATAAAAAAAATTTGATAAACCGCATGTATCTCATTTTCCCTCCTATTCACAATTATGCGGCCACTTTTTGATTGGTCCTATCAATAAAATCCCAATAAAATACATTTAGTTTGTGGTGCTGTTACATGACGCATAAGATGTGGAAAAGTTTCAGAGTAGGGGGTTATGAAAAGAACGTGTTTTGGATAGCCAGCTTTAGGTGCCGCAGGATTCAGGTCATGGGACCCTTCTGCCAACTGAGATTGTATCGAGCCATGTGCCTGATCTGCTGAGTTATTCAGGTTTTAGGTTTTTTTTTTTAGATTAGTTTAGATGATACGCGCGTAAACAGGCCCCTATCGGGCCACTGTGTCCCACGGCGCGCTGACTCGCGCGAATCACCCGAGTATACACTAACACTTAATCCTACACACGCGCATTTTACCAAGCCAATTTATCTTTACAAACCATGTACGTCTTTGGAGTATGGGAGGGAACGGATTTGCGGAGAAAACACCGCCGCTCGTGGTCACTCAGTGGCGAGAACGTGTGACAAACTTATACTGACAGCGCACCGTAGTCGGTACTCGACCCAGGGGGTCGTGTCGTGGCGCTAGTGAGTGTGGCGGCGCAGGCGCATAACTGTCTAGACGCTGCAGGCATAGCGTGTGCCAGGGCACTCGCTGTCTGTGGTCTTTTGTTTTGTTTCTGGTTTTTAGTTTTTGTTTCTTGTGTTTTCGTTGTTTGGTTTCGTTTCTCGGGCTGTGCGCCAGCTTTTCGACTTGTCATGTTGTTCCGAAACGCGCTTATTTCGCATTTTGTTGCCGATTTCTTTTCATGAATGTTCATTGTCTGAGATCGGGTGCAGTCGGCAGTTTTTTAAGTCATCGCCGCTTGTTGTGAGACGCGAGAGAATTTGCTGCCGAATAGATCCTCCTGGCTTTCCCTGTTGTCGGCTTCTTCCGCGATTCAAGCGCCTGTGTTGCTGCCTGAACCACCTTACACCATGGACCACCATGGTCCACACGTACACTCAGACAAGGGGGGACATAATTATCTGTAGCGGCATTGCCTGACATATAGCTAGGACATTTCGGCCTATTGTTACCTGCTCCATTTATTGTGTGTCTTTTAATTTTTTTTTTTTCTGGCCCCTCGCTGTCTTACCTCCCTTAATTACATGGCTCCCTGAGTGAATCGAAAACAACACACGGCAGGGCTCCCATTTTTACCCCAGGGCTCAACGTTGCAACTTTGCAGTAATCCAATTGAAAATGGTGACGCATGGTGAATTTGACATCCGCGCTTGCCTCGTCGGTGATTTCACAAGGGAGCGCCGCAGTAGCAGTCAATAATGCTACTTTGTGTTCTTGAGATAATGAATGCCTTTGTTAAGGGTCATGACAGTTAATAGGAGTGTGCAAGGTATTTCTGTCTCAGCTATTACTGAACCTGGCATTAAGGAGCTGTGCATTGCAGCTGGGCTTTTTTGTAATGTCGACGATGTTGAAAGGAAAAAGAGCAGCACTCCTTTGATGAATTAGAACGGCCTGCAAAAGAGTTGGAAATAACTTCAACTTTGGGCGTCAGTGAATGGCCGTTCTCACCCCCCCCCCGCCACGGTGACACTCCACTAGGTCCAGCAGTGAAGACGTTCACCTGAAGAAGGTTGGACTTGTGGCCCTCTGATAGAAAAGGCAACATTGCATTTATGCATGAGTAGGAAGGAACTGCAAGATGCTGGTTTACAGCGAAAATAGACAACAAAAATGCTGGAGCAACTCAGCGGGTCAGGCTAGCGTTGTGTAGAAAAAGACCTAAGATGCTTCACTAGTGGGAGAGTCTACGACTAGAGGGTTCATGTCAGACTCAGAACCTGAATTAAAGGACGTTCTTTTAGGAAGGAGATGAAGAGAATTTCTTTAATCAGAGGCTGGTGAATCTGTGCAATTCTCTGCCACAAAAAAGGTCAGTGGATAATTTTAATGTCTAAGGCAGAGATAGACAGGTTACTTGATTACTACTGGTGTCAGAGGTTATAGGGGGAGAAGGCAGGAGAAATGGGGTTAGGAGGAGAGATAGATCACCATGATTGAGTTGGCGGGGTAGGCCTGATGGGCCGAATGGCCTAATTTATTCCTATTCCTCATGGCCTTATGACTATTGTGGACTCTGACTTTCCTCGATTATTACGTTGCGGGGTGGCTTTGATTTGTTCTTCTCTACACCTTTCATTTGTTCTCTGTACATTTTCTTATCTCTTAGTTTCCCTCTCCCCAACTCTCAGTTGGAGAAAGGGTGTCGACCCGAAACGCCACCATTCCTTTTTTCTCCAGAGATGCTGCCTGACCGCGAGTTACTCCAGCATTTTGTCTCTATCTTCGGTTTTTAAACAGCATCTGCAGTTACTTCCTATGGCTATTGAATTTACACACCTTTCATAATTCCACAATTCCCAGAGCCTGTTTTGTAAATTTTGAAGGGCACTTGAAGATTTTTTTCAGCAATTCCTGTTTATATTTCATATTTCCACAGTCAGCAGTTATGTTTTTACTTACATTTTTAATAATTCAGAGGCATTGGCGGCACTGTAGCCACATGTAGAAGTGCTGCTGCCTTACGACTACTTGTGGCCCAGGTTCGATCCTGACTCGGGGGACTGCCTGTGCAGAGTGTGCATGTCTCCCTGTGAACCGAACAAATGCCACCGGTTAACTTTAGTTACCGAGTACAGTGAAAGAGCTTTTGTAGCGTGCCAGCCAGTCAAACAGGAAGATTATACATAGTTAAATCAGGCCCTTCCACCGTGTACATAGATAAAATAAGGATAGAGGGTACAATATTTAATGCAAGATAAAGTCCTGATTAAGTTTCCTCCCTCACCCCAAAGCCATGCAGTTTGGTAGATTAATTGGACACTGTAAGTTGCCCATAATGTGTTCGGTGAATGGTGGAAATCTGTCGGGAGTCGTTAGGATTATGGAGAGTGTGTTAGGGACCCTTTACCAGGATGTTGCCAGGCCTCAAGGTCCTGAGCTATCGGGAGAGGTTGAGCAGGTTGGGACTCTATTCCTTGGAGCGCACAAGAGGATGAGGGGTGATCTTATAGAGGTGTACAAAATCAGGAGAGAAATATGATTGGGTACACTTACAGTCTCTTGCCCAGAATAGGGGAATCGAGAACAAAGAGGACATATGTATTAAGGTGAGGGGGGGAAGACTTAATAGGAAACCTGAGGGGTAACCTTTTTAAACAAGGGTGGTTGGATGTATGGAAGGAGCTGCAGAGGAGGTTGTTGGGCAGATTACTATCTTAACGTTGAGAGACATTTGGACAGGTACATGGGTAGGATAGGTTTCGAGGGTCTGAGCCAAGGTGGACAGGTTGGGACTTTGTAGATGGGGCCTGTTGGTCAGCAATGGGCAAGTTGGGCCGACCAAACCAACACGTTATATGACTTATGACACTAATTCGGTTCTTGACCAAACTGCAAAATCTTCATCCCAACCCGAGAAACAGAATACTAGAGACCACCTTTTGCACCACCATTAGATTGTGTGAACCGATGACTCTAATAAAAAAATGCGATTTAGGATAATGGATAATTGATGGCTGGCACAGGCTCATTAGGTGAAAGGGGCAGTTTCTTTTTATGTAAATGACTCTGTCATCTCCCTTCCCTCCCACAAGATAGATCCTATCTTGTTCAAAATCAACAGCTGATTGGAAAATACAGCATGGAAACAGCCTCCCACAGTGGGGAGTCATGCACTTTGGTCGTAGGAAAGAAGGCGTAGACTATTTTTACATGGAGAGAGGATTCAGAAACCTAAGGTGCAAAGGGACTCGGGGGGGGGGGGTCCTGGTGCATGATCCTAAAAGGTTAATTTGTAAGTTGAATCGGTAGTAAAGGTCCTGTTCCACTTTCATGACCTGATTCACAAACTCTGCCGAGGTTGCCCTTCTCATACTCGCAGCATGGTCGTCGCGAGGTCGTAAGAGGTCGTAGGAGGTCATAGGTAGGTCGTAGCAGGCCGTGATGCTAGTTGTAGGTACTTGTGGCGCCAAGAAAAAAAGGTTGTGAATATGGTCGTGAAAGTGGGACAGGCCCTTAAGGAAGGCAAATGCAATGTTACCATTTATTTTGAGAGGGCTAGAATATAAAAACAGGGATGTAATGCTGAGGATTTAAAAGGCGCTGGTCAGACCGCATTTGGAGTACTGTGAGCAGTTTTGGGCCCCATATCTGAGGAAGGATGTGCTGGCATCGGAGAGGGTCCAGAGGAGGTTTGGCGAGAATGATCCCAGGGATAATTGAGTTAACCATATGATGGGATTTGATGGCACTGAGTCTGTACTCACTCGAGTTTAGAAGGATGAGGGGGCACCTCATTGAAACATACAGAATAGTGAAAGGCTTGGATAGAGTGGATGGAGCAGAATAAAAGGATGCACCTTTAGAAAGGAGGAGGAGGAGGAAATTTCTTAGTTAGAGGGTTTTATTTTTAAATCTGTGGAATTCACTACTGCAGTTGGCTGTGGAGGTCAAATTATTGGGTATTTTTAAGGTGGAGATTGACAGATTCTTGACTAGTAAGGTGTCAGGGGTTAATGGGCAGAAGACAGGAGAATGGGACTGAGAGGGAAAGATAGATCAGCCACGACTGAATGGTGGAGTAGACTAGATGTGCCGAATGGCCTAATTCTATTCCTATTTTACTTCGGAGTCAATGAGTGACTACGTGAAGAACCGGCAGCACGCATGCGCGACATATCGTCGAACGCATTGCGAAGCGACAGGCAGGAGGAGCGTTGCTCCTCCAGCGTAAGTTTTTTAAAAACGGCCCGCAGGTAAGTAGGGGCGCTGAACTGCCAGCAGCCTCTGCCTGCAGCCCGTTTGTTTTTCCATCTTTTTTTTAATTTTTAGTCAGTTCAAAGTTTGTTTTTGGGGGAGTCTTTAACTTTTCTATGTGGGGGAGGGGGGCAGGGTAAGGGGGAAACTAACTCCCAGTCGCTTCCTGGCGGGGACGCGACTATTTCTCCAAGTCGCGTCCTTGCCCCCCACCTCGTGGCCTACCTCCTGGATCGGAGCGGCCTTTCCTGCCGGGGACCGGGAACCGGACCAGAGCTGCAACAGCGGCGGCGCTGGAGTCACCGCGGAGCGGGCGATGCCTACCTGGGTCGCCGTTGGAGCTCTGGAGCGTTGGGCCGCTGCTCCAACATCGTGAAGCTCTGGTTTAGAGAGCTCCCAATGCGGGCGGCGCTGAACAACTCCCTGGAGTCCTGGAGCCCTTTGCCGAGGGCCTCCAGCGTTTTATCTCCACCCGGCGCGGCCAGTGGACTTTGGGAGCCGCGGACTCCGGTAGGAGGGGGCCGACTCGGTGTCCAGGCCGCTGAGGACATCCCCCAGCCCCGACGTCGGATTTACATCACCCCGGGGAGCGGGCCTGAGCATCGGGCCGCCCGTAGCGGTGACTGCAGGGGCTCGGGGAGGCCCCGCCTAGGGGGGAACAGTGGGGAATATTGGGAAGAGAATGACTTTGGTGCCTTCCCCCACAGTGTGAAATTTTGATCCTGCTGTGGGGGGGATATTTTATGTTGAATTCTATCTACTCCATGTTGTGTTCTTTATTTTTACTGTATGGCTGTATGGTGATTTAATTTCACTGTGCCAATTGGCACATGTGGCAAATAAATGCATCTTATCTTATCTTACTTACCATTCCTGAGGTCGTTGTCAGCTGTGTTAAGTATTTTCCTTACAGAGTGCACCAAGATGGAATTGAGGACGAAGTCCACACAAGCCGCTGCCAAACTAGCTGCCGAGGACCGCGAAGCGGGCAGCCAGCAGCGGTCGAGTTCTCCAGAGCTGCTGATTCAAACCGCAGCCCCCGGCTTCACACGCTACAGCCCGCAGGTGCTTTCTCGGACTGGCGGCAAAGCCACCCGGAAGTCGGGCAGGTCCGTTGACTCGGCTGGGTCCGGACTGGAGGACACCCCGCCGGCGGGAAGCGACAGCGGTCGATTATCCCGCATGGAGCGGATGGAGGAGCAGTTGCTCCAACGTGACCGGCTACAGCAGGGGTATGGTCACAGTGGGCCTCCTTGCAGACCCACGGCAGCACCCTTTACAGGGCTGCCAAATGTCTCACCCTCCTCGCAGGGGAGCATGAGGAGTCAGAACTGGGCTGACTCTGAAGAGGGGAGTGTGGCTGAAGAAACACCAATGCTAGGGGTGCCAGAATAGGAGCTACTGGGCATGGTATCAAAATTTGCGATGCCTACCCAAAAAGGGCTGCCGTTGCAACCGAAGTTGGCAGCCAGTATAAACTACATGGCAACGAATCAACTTCAGGAACAGGTCATTAATGACACCGCAGCCAAATACCTAGCTCCTGAGAATTGTGTCTCCCTCAACGTGCCTGCAGTCAACAACCCCATCTGGGGTAACATGAGCCCTGGCATCAGAAGCCAGGAAGTAAAACTCCAAAAAATCCTAAAACTACTGGCTTCTGGGATTACGACCGTTGCCAGGTCAGTGGACGGAGTGGAGATGTCGGAAGAGCTACAGGATGCTCTGGCACTCCCCTGTAACACTCAGTTTGAGATCAACTGTTACAGAAAGAGTGTCATCCGACCTGCACTGAACCCCAAGTTCGCGGGGTTGTGCAGACCCAGCAGTGCACAGCCGCCTACACTACTATTCGGGGACAACCTGCCTAAGCAGGTAAAAGACCTCGATGAAGAGGCAAAGGCAATAGGCATGATAAAAGTGCCGGCTGCCACCAAGTCCTCATACCTGCGGCGACAGCACCCCTATGCATCCACCAGCAGACCACGCTACCACAGCGACAGAACACCTGCTGGTGAAAGCTCGAAGGCTGTCCAACCTGCCCAATGGCCTTTTTTAGACCATGCCCCAGCACGGCCTTCCTGGAAGATGCGCCACCCCCACACCACAGCGCCTCCACCTCCCAGGAGACAAGGACAGAGGAAACCAACGCAGCACCGCCGGTAACCATGGAGGTAGGTGGGTCTGGTTGGCGAAGGAACATTGCATGTTTAACTTCTTCACGGATTGCGGGACGGTTGCACTTGTTTCGGGATGCATGGAGTTCTATAACATTCTGATCCTTTCACACTGCAAAGTATTCAGGGATACAAAATTGAATTTGTTCACAAACTTTCCTTACCTGTTCAGCAAGCACCTAGTCGAAAGTTTGTACTTTCACAGAAGGAAAAGATAGAAGGTCATGCTGAACTCTTAAGACTACATACGAAAGGGGTAATTGAGAAAACCAAAAATGAATCTCATGAGTTTGTATCGAACATCTTCACCAAAAATAAAAAAGACGGCGGATGCCGCATAATTATTGATTTGACACAACTGAATACTTTCGTGCAGTACGCCCATTTCAAAATGGAAACGTTTGTTATTGCCAAACAACTAGTTTCCAAGAGGTACTTCATGGCTTGCATCAATATAAAAGATGCATACTATTCAGTAGCAATAGACAAAGATCATCGCAGATATTTGAAATTTGCCTGGATGGGGCAGCTCTGGCAATATAAAGCGCTGCCTAATGGATTAACATCAGCACCCAGACTGTTTACCAAATTATTGTAACCAGCTTTAGCGTGTCTCAGAAAACAAAAACATATTGTTATGGCATACCTCAATGACATTTTAATCATGGGGAAAACCTTGGAGTTGGCCAAATTGGCTGTCTCAGCCACTGAGCACTTATTTTAAAAGCTGGGGTTTATCATCCATCCAGACAAATCCAAATTAATGTCTTCTACCACTATGGACTATTTGGGATTCATGATTGACTCTGTTCATATGTCTGTCACTTTGCCACCGAACAAAGCATCAGACTTGATAGAAGTATGTAACAGCCTATCTGGCATCAATAAACCATCTATTTGGCAAGTAGCCAGTGTAATTGGGAAGCTTGTGGCTGCCTTTCCAGCCACACAATTTGGACCCTTGCATTACCAAAACCTACAAAGAGCAAAAATTGCAGCACTCAAACACCATGCTGGCCATTTTGACAGGCCAATGCAATTACCAGCAAAAGCAAAATTGGAATTACAATGGTGGATAGACAATGCTCGACATTGCTCTAATCCCATTACAATCACAAACCCCTCGGTTATACTACAAACTGACGCCAGGGCTCAAGGCTGGGGAGCAACTAATACCACCTCCAGTTGCAGTGGTAGATAGAATGCACATGAATTAACCTTACTCCCGGCACTGGGAATTAATCATCTGGAAATGCTGGGAGCATTTCATGGACTCCGGGCTTACTGTTGGGACATGCACCATCTGCATGTACGCCTACAAATTGATAATACCACCGTGGTGGCTTACATCAATCATATGGTGGAATTAAGCCAATATCCTGTGACGAATTGGTCAATACAGTCTGGCACTGGTGCTTAGAAAGGAACATTTGGATATCAGCCACTTACCTTCCAGGTAGGCTAAATCCAGTGGCGGACACCAGGTCACGCAAGTTTAATGACAACACCGAATGGATGTTGGACCACAAAGTGTTTGTCGGTATCGTAGCTCGGTATGGAACACCAGATATCGACCTTTTTGCATCCAGACACAATCACCAAATACCAACATATGTTGCATGGGAACCAGACCCTGGGGCAGTAGTGATGGACGCTTCTCGCTACACTGGGGGGATTCATTTTTCTATGCATTTTCCCCCTTCTGCCTCATCAGTCGGGTCTTGCAGAAAATTCAACAAGACTCCGCATCGGGTATTCTGGTTGTGCCCGGCTGGCCAACTCAGCCATGGTTCCCTGTGGTACTGGACATGGTCTCAGAACCATGCATTCCAATACCCAAATGTCTGGGTTTACTGGTACATCCTGTGACAGGGGAGAGTCACCCGTGCCATGACCAGATGAATCTATTGGTTTGCAGGGTTTGAAAAGGCCTACTCCTGGAATTTGGACTTTCAGACCGAACATCATCGTGCAGGGAGTTCACCAGGAAACAATACCTCACGTACGTCAAGAAATGGGAGGTGTTTCGTACCAAGACAAACACCACATATGACACAGCCACCATTACGGAAGTGCTGGAGTTCCTGGCAAGCCTTCATTTTGATGAAGGTTTAAGCTACAGTGCCATCAACTGTGCCAGGAGTGCCCTATCCTCATATCTCGGACTAGGTTTAGATCATCTTGCAGTAGGGTCTCACCCCTTGGTGTCTAAACTTATGAGGAGTATTTTCAACTCAAATCCCCTCAGGCCTAGATATTCCCAGACATGGGATATTGGCATTGTATTAACCATGCTCCGAGGGTGGGCACCAGTGACGTCTCTTTCCTTAGCCAAATTGACATATAAAATGGTAATGCTGATGGCACTCGTGACGGCAGCAACAGGTCCAGTCCCGACACAAGCTAAGTATGGACGCCATGGTTATAACCAACAATAAGGTAACTTTCTTCATTATGGGGTTACTCAAACAAAACAGGTCTGGATCATCTGGCCGCAAGTTGGATTTCCTGGCTTACCCCGTAGACAGCCGCCTATGCATAGTGGCCCACCTTTTACACTACCTGGAGGTCACCAAGTGTCTCAGGGGCACGGAAAGGGCTATGCTTATAAGTCACAAAGGTCCTCATCACAGAGTCACCTTGCAAACTATTTCAAGATGGCTAAGGATGGTATTGGCTGCAGCGGGGGTGGACACTGATGTTTTTAAATCTCACTCCACCAGGGCTGCATCTACATCGGCGGCAAGGATGATGGAAGTTCCTATGGACCACATCCTTGCAACGGCGGGTTGGGCTAATGAGAAAACCTTTCAGCGGTTCTATAATAAACCCGTGGCAGCGCCTGAGACGTTTGCAGACACAATTTTAAGTTCTGTATTATAATTTCCCCGAAGTAGGGGTATTGTTATTTGTTAAATAAATACCCTCTTGTTTTTCAGCACAGTTTCATGTCTGAAATACGTTAACATACTTCCTCCATTTGTCATTATGGCAGTGTGTGAGCATGGACTCGTTCCAGGGCATGAAATCACAGAGCTTTGAAATCTTCACGTAGTCACTCACGTGACTCCGAAGTAAAATAGTAAGATTAAATGAGAACTTACCAGTTTGAAGTTTGATCTTTATTTTATGATGAGTTACGATGAGGGATTACGTGCCCTCCGCTCCCAAAATCTCTATTATAAAGGTCAACTGGTATGCTGGTTCTCTTATCTTACTATCTTAGTCAACTCTGTTATCTGTGATTTCACACCGCTTCTTTGAAGAATGTTGCGCATGCGTGCTGGCGGGGTCTTCACGTAATCCCTCATCGTAACTCCTCATAAAATAAAGATCAAACCTCAAGCTGGTAAGTTCTCATTTAATCTTACTATTACTTATGAACATGAAAGAGGTGAAATATAATACGAGAAAAATTCATAAGTACTGGCGATATCTTGTGTTATCTTGCAGTGTGTTGCAGTATCTTGCCCGAGTCCACACCGACCATCAGTCACCCGATCACACTGGTTCAATGTTACCCCAATTTCTCATCCACTCCCTCCACACAAGGGGCAACTTACAGTATCTAATTAATCTACTCACCCAGAACGTCTTTGGCACGTGGGAGGAAACCGGAGCACCCGGAGGAAACCCACGCGGCCACATGGAGAACGAGCAAACGCCGCACAGAGAGCAGGCGAGATCGGGATCGAACCCGGGGTCTCTGGCGCTGTGAAGCTGCCGCACTACCCGCTGCTCACCGCGGAGCTGTTCAGTGCACATAACGATGATGTTATTGCTGCAAGAAATCCTCCATTTCATAACTTTGCCTTGGCCTGTGTTGACACGGTGCACAAAGTAGGCCCACAGGGATCCTACTAATGATCAAAGTGGACAAGACAGCAGTAGTGGCAGGAGAGGTGTTTGCTTGATGGCCCAATTAAATTCCTCTGACTATGATAAAGCAACTTGAGCTCAACTTTCACTAATTGGTTTGGTGGGAGTGCACTGTATTTTTATGGATATGATAAATGGTGTCCCAATCTGAGGCCAAGTTGTCAATGTTCTTTCCAAAAATGAACTAGTGGGCTAGAAGGTCCCCAGTTATCAGTATTTGGCCATTTACTAACTTTTAGCCATCTTTGGTTCGCCCCAGGAGCAATGCACTGTATAGGAAAGGCACAGTGCCTTCATAACATGGCTAGTCCTCGTGATGGCTTCACAACCCACGATTAACGATTAACCCATGGGCGGCGCAGTGGCGCAGCGGTAGAGTTGCTGCTTTACAGTGGCAGAGACCAGGGTTCGATCCTGACTACGGGTGCTTGTCTGTACGGTGTTTGTACGTTCTCCCCGTGACACGCGTGGGTTTTCTTCCGAGATCTCCGGTTTCCTCTGACGCTCCAAAGACGTACAGGCTCGTAGGTTAATTGGCTTGGTATGAGTGTAAATTGTCCCCGGTGTGTGTAGGACGAGTGTTAGTGTGCGAGGATCACTGCTGGGTGTGGACTCGATGGGCCGAATGGCCTGTTTCCGTGCTGTATCTCTAAACTAAACTAAACTAAATTACCCCACGCCGAAAGGACGCAAAGCGCACGAGTAACTCAGCAGGTCAGGCAATATAATTATAGAAATGGATAAGTGACATTTCCGGTTTGGACCCCACTTTAGACTGAATAGTCTGAAGATGGGTGCTGATCAAAACGTTGTCTATCCATGTTCTCCAGAGATGTTGTCTGATTCACTATTACTCCAGCAGTAGAAAAAATGAACTGCATGATGCTGATTCACAACGAATAAAAGACTAAAAGTGCTGGAGTAACTCAGTGAGTCAGGCAGCATCTCTGTAGAACATGGACTCTGTAGGACACGTTTCAAATCAAGGCCCTTCTTCAGACTGATTATAAGTGGTGTGGGGAGGTAGAAAGCTGGAAGAAGGGCCACACTTTATGCTTGCAGTTCATCTGTTTTGTGAAAGGAAGGGACTGTAGGTGCTGGTATCAGGTCGGGACCCTTCTTCAGACCGATTGTAGGGGAGTGGGGAGGACTAGTCAGTCTGAAGTAGGGTCCAAACCTGAAACGTCACCCATCCATGTTCTATAGAGATGCTGCCTGACCCGCTGAGTTATTCCTGCACTTTGTGTCCTTTAGGCGTGGGCTAATTTAGTTTAGTTTAGTTAGAGATACAGCGTGGAAACAGGCCTTTCGGCCTATCGAGTCCGCACCAACTAGCAAATCCCTGCACACTAACACCAGTCCTACACACACTGGGGACAATTTACATTCATACTAACCTACAAACCTGTATGTCTTTGGGGTGTGGGAGGAAACCAAAGATCTCGCTGTCATGGGGAGAATGTACAAACTCCGAACAGGCAGGCACCCATAGTCAGGAACGAACCTGGGTCTCAGCCGCTGTAAGGCAGCAACTCCCCCGCTGCGCCACCGTGCCGCCCTTCAATTAATCGTTAGTCGTGGGTTGTGAACCCATCTCGAGAACTCGCCTCTCCAGAGATGGCTGCTTGACCTGTTGATTTACACCAGCACTTTGTGTCTTTTTTGTGTAAACTGGCGCCTGCAGTTCCTCGTGACTACCATGAGGTAGGTTGGAAGCTCTGACCCCACATCACCTTTCCACGCAGACACTGAGAAAAAGCAAGAAGGATCTGTAGAATCTCGTTCCATTTCATTTACCCTTGTACGTTTCAGACTGCGGTAGTGCCAGACAAATGCAAGCTAATATTTTATAGCAGCTCTACCCAGTGGGCAGCTCCACTGATCATTTTAGAGATGCAGCCTCTCTAATGCAAAATATGCCAAGGTCAAGCAGACAATGGCTTCATTCAAGTGAAGATGGAATTTGTTTTTGGAGACACAGCATCCTCAAGTTAGCCTGTGGCCAGTGCTATTCCGCCTGGGAAGCTTCCAGCCTCTTCAATCTGAATTTATACGGGCAATTTTACTTTTTATTTTTGCATTGGCACGAAAAAAGGATTGTCTGTCTTTTGCAGTTGAAACAATGATGACATTTCTGCACTGGGATGTTTTATTCTAGTTAACACAAATTTTACGTCTATCTTGCAGTGCAGTGGAATCTGATTAGAACAATTTGAATGCCCGGAATGTTTTTTTTGACAGCTGACTTTGTCTAAATCCATTTTCTTCAAGTGCATGCACCATGGAAAATTCTCCGAGAGGTTTGCTTAATTGATCCACAGGATGAAATACTTTACTTATCTGCTACTGATGGAAGTGAAGGCAGTTTTGTTTCATCATTTTAGTCCTACATGTGATCAACAAACTTGTATTGCTATCGTGTAGGGAGGAACTGCACATGCTGGTTCACAGTGAAGATCGACGCACACTGGAGTATCTCAGAGGGTCAGGGGCATTCCTGGAGAAAATGGATCGGTAAAGGGCCTGTCCCACTAACGCGACCTTTCAGCGACTGTCTTCGACCTTCAAGCTCGAGGGCACTCGCCTGAAAAACCTCGAGTTGGATCGACCGTCAGCGATGAAACTGCGAGCGGGATCGACCGTCTGCACGTGCACACACACTCACACACACACAACAAACACATCGCAATGGCGGGGGCCAGGGAAAATGGGGGAGCGCTGTCTGAAATTCACAGAAGGGGGGGGAGAAGGGGGGGTTGGGGGGAGAAGGGGGGGGAGAGAAGGGGGGGGAGAGAGAAGGGGGGGGAGAGAAGGGGGGGGGGGGAGAGAAGGGGGGGGAGAGAAGGGGGGGGAGAGAAGGGGGGGGAGAGAGAGGGGGGGGAGAGAAGGGGGGGGAGAGAAGGGGGGGGGGT
This sequence comes from Okamejei kenojei, assembly GCA_035221665.1. Classification (NCBI taxonomy): domain Eukaryota; kingdom Metazoa; phylum Chordata; class Chondrichthyes; order Rajiformes; family Rajidae; genus Okamejei; species Okamejei kenojei. The sequence goes on from CM069149.1 coordinate 39,353,015, forward strand.
AGAGAAGGGGGGGGAGAAGGGGGGGGGGGAGAGAGAAGGGGGGGGAGAGAGAGAAGTGGGGGAGAGAGAAGGGGGGAGAGAGGGGGGGGAGAGGAAGGGGGGGTGAGAGAAGGGGGGTGAGAGAAGGGGGGTGAGAGAAGGGGGGGAGAGAAGGGGGGAGAGAAGGGGGGGGAGAGAAGGGGGGGGAGAGAAGGGGGGGGGAGAGAAGGGGGGGGAGAGAAGGGGGGGGGGGGGAGAGAGAAGAGGGGGGGAGAGAAAGGGGGGGAGAGAATGGGGGGGAGAGAAGGGGGGGGAGAAGGGGGGGATAGAAGGGGGGGGAGAATGGGGGGAGAGAAGGGGGGGGTAGGAGAAGGGGAGGTAGAGAAGGGGGGGAGAGAAGGGGGGGTAGAAAAGGGGGGGAGAGAAGGGGGGGGAGAGAAGGGGGGGGAGACACTTTTAAGAAGCCAGACAACTTTTAATTAAGTTTAGCAGCCATTTAACATTAACGGTCGGTTTTCCTTGGTTCTGAAAACTCCAATGAGCCAATTAAAATGCCCTGTCAGCAAAGGAGATTGCCTACAGCTGCCCTCGACTGCCTAGCGACCCCACTCCACTGCACTACGAGTTCAAAAGACCCATGCCGACCAATTTTATTTTCCTCGACCAAACTGAGGCAGTGAGTATTCGGGAACTTCCCTCAGGCATGAAGGAGAGTTCCAGTGACCTCCTAGGACCACGTGTCGACCATGCTGCATGTTTGAGTCGAGAGCAAACTCTTCTAAACTCGCAGATTAGGTCGCTGCAGTGGGACAGCCCCCTAACGTTTTTGATTGGGATCCTTCTCCAGGTTGTAGTTGGGATAATGGGGGGGGGGGGGGGGAATTAAGCAAAGGAAAAGCCAGACAAATCGGGGCCAGCAACAGATGACCTGAGGCAAGGAGTTCCCTGATAGTGTGTAGGAAGGAACTGCAGATGCTGGTTTATAAGGAAGATAGAAACAAAGCGCTGGAGCAGGTCAGACAACATCTTTGGAGGAAAAGGATGGGTGACGTTTAGGATCGAAACCTTATTTCAGACCCAAACCTCAAACCTGTGTCAGTGTCTTCAGACCCCAAAATGTTACCTCTCCTTTTCTCCAGGTTCCCTGATAGGCTGATTGTTGACCAGGGGCAGTTGTGGGCCCAAGATAGATACATAATTGTGAAATATGGAACTAGTTAACTGAATTTTAGTGGATGAAGGTGGGGAACTGGGGAGAGAGCGGTGTTTGTAAGAGTTTGTAAGAATTTAACGTTCATACTGCTGGGTTGTAAGCCACCCGAGCAAAATATGAGGTGCTGTTCCTCCAATTTGCATGTGGCCTCACTGTGGCAATGGAGGAGGCCCAGGGCAGAACGGTCAGTGTGGGAATGGGAATGGGAATGGGAGTTACAATGGTTAGCAACAGGGAGATGATGTAGGCATTGGCAGATCGAGCTGAACACTTGCGTTTGTGTTGTATCCAGACCAGTGATTCAGCCGCGCGTGAAACTGGAACCGCCATGATGGCCTACTATTAAATTGCTACGTTAGTACATGGATGTGTATGAAAAAGGAGGGAGGAAGAAAGAGGGAGAAAGGAAGAAAGAGGGAGGGAGGAACATAATTATAATTATAATTTGAGCAGTCATAGAATCATAGAGAGATACATTGTAGAAACAGGCACTTCAGCCCAACCTGCCCACACTGGCCAACAATGTCCCAGCTATACCAGTTCCACCTGCCTGTGTGTTTGGTCCATATCCCTCCAAACCTGTCCTATCCATGTACCTGTCTAACTGCTTGTTAGACGTTGCGATAGTCCCTGCCTCAACTACCTCCTCTGGCAACTTGTTCCATGCAACCACCACCCTTTATGTGAAAAAGTTACCTCTCAGATTCCTATTGAATCTTTTCCCCTTCACCTTAAACCAATGTCTTCTAGTCCTCTATTCCCCTACTCTGGGCAAGAGATTCTTGCATCCACCTGATCTATTCCTATTATGATTTTATACACCTCTATAAGATCACACCTCATCCTCCTGCGCTCCAAGGGATGGAGACCCAGCCTACTCAACCTCTCCCTATAGCTCAGACCCTCTAGATCTGCCAACATCCTTGTAAATCCTCTCTGTACCCCTTCCAGTAGGTATGTTACAAAACGTACCTTCAGCGGCGCTGCAGTTCTGTCATTGGCCGTGTGCGCGACTTTGGCGCCTTTGAGGGGGGGAGCGGGGTTAAAATGCCGTTTTCTCCTGCATGTCCGAGATATATTTTCTCGGGGTGCTGGCTAATACTGAAGAAATGTTCCAGTTGCCGTTTGTGAAATTTTTATTTAAAGCGCGGGACAATTTCAGCGCTGGAGTAAAATAAAAATCCGCTTCTAACGCCGTCAACGCCGACAACGGGACGGATTTCACGCACGGGACATCTAAAGGTACGCCGTTTATTTTACATATAAACGTGCTTCTTAGGATTACCTTAATCCAAATTTTACATTGCGAAAAGGTGATTTAGGCCCCATACGATCCGGCAGTGTTTTTCCTGCCGATATGGGGTTAAAATTCACCGCAAACCGCAACGTTCCAATTGATCGCATTCCACAAAATCCCACTCGCAAGATGATTTAAATGGCCATTAATTTACGGGAATTAAACACTAAATTCCTTCCATTTGGCCTATAAATTCATGACAATGAGATTTAAAAATCATGTCATATTGTGAATTCTTGTGGGAATGTTATTTGGACACTTAGGCTATTTAAAAATGTGAATCTTTTCTTAAGAAATGGATAGATGTTTATATCTAGTAATTTAGTTTTGTAATTAGCTACAATTAGGTAACTAACTAATTATATGCTTTAATTTCAGGTCATCCAAGTAAGATTGTTTCATATTTGTTTCAGAATGCTTCAATTTATAATAACTGAAATATGTCTTTCAGTTCTCTTAATTTTTAAGAAAGTTATGGGCTTTTGACTGTTCTCGATCACAGCTTTTGTGTTGTCAATGGAAAAGCAATAGGGAACAAGATGCTAATTTCTGAGTATGAAAATGGCCATAACTTTTTTAATACTGAAGTTATGAAAAGTGCATCTTGTAAATTAAGTGTCAAATTAAACTTCTTATGCTTTATCTGATGGGATAAATTGCAGACTTGATTTTTTAAATCTCAAAATTTTGTAACATTGCTATTTCCAGCTCGACAATAGTGGAATCGTGGAAGGAGCAGCCACAGAAGACCATCCACCTCGTTGTAAAATATACTGAGTGACGTCCTCCTTGGTCTTCTCGAGTGGACAATTGTACATGGTCACCATCCTTGAATGAAGAGACTCTTGTCTCAGCCCTGAATGTCCTCCTCTCCATCTATTTGTACATCAGGCACAAACAGCGGAAACAGACTAACCACTATGAACCATCTTGGAGTCTACCATCTCGTAGACTGAACCTTTGGTGACGTTCTCCTCATTACCTTGGCACCAACTGACCCTAATTCAGGCCAAAGCATCGAGCAAAACCTTTCAAACTTTTCTCGTCCCCTTTCCCGCTCTCATTTTTCCAGCTAATTTCATTTGCAAGATGCCCTTTACAAAAGCGGTTTTGCATCCGAAACAAATCTTCGAAACAGCGATTTCTGAGTCACAGCTGACAGCTACGCAGAGGAAAGATAGCTGGTCCTTTCTTCGAGTCCCAGTAGATAACACCTCACAGGTTCAGTGGTGACCTTTTCCCATAGGAGATTTTGCATTGGTAACTTCTGCACACATTTGTCACATTGGAAACAATCAGAACCTATCCTTTGACATAATGTCGTTCTTTGTTCGGTGAATGACGGCGAACCCAGTCATGCTATAGTAGCCGATTACACAGCTTATGCTTGCGACATTTTGAATTGTTAAGATTTATACAGATGCAAGAATTTTAATTAAACAGTCGTGTGCATTGTCATTACCAAGTGGAGGTAACACGTGTTAATAAGTTGATCTGTTACTGGGAGAATGGTGAGATCTCCCTTGCACAGGCACCGTGGCGCAGCGGTAGAGTTGCTGCCTAACAGCACCAGGGACACTGGTTCGATCCCGACTACGGGTGCTTTCTGTACGGAGTTTGTACCTTCTCCTCGTGACCGCGTGGGTTTCCTCCGGTTTCCTCCCACACTCCAGAGACATACAGGTTCGTAGGATGATTGGTAATATTGTAAATTGTCCCTAGTGCGAAGGATATTGTTAGTGTATGGGGATCGCTGGTTGGTGCGGACTCGATGTACCAAAGGGCCTGTTTCCACGCTGTTTCATCTGGCCCTGACAAATGTGGCTGTGGAGGTGATGAGATTTGTGCCTTACGCCTTTACTATTTGTGCCTTAGTGTGCATCAAGCAGCTTACTTTAGTTTAGAGATACAGCACGGAACCAGGGACCTTGGCCCACTGAGTCCCACAGACCATTGTGGAATTCTCTGCCTCAGAGGGCGGTGCAGGCCGGTTCTCTGGATACTTTCAATTGAGAGCTGGATAGGGCGTTGGGGTATATGGGGAGAAGGCAGGATCGGGGTACTGATTGTGGATGATCAGCCATGATCACATTGAATGGCGGTGCTGGCCCGAAGGGCTGAATGGCCTACTCCTGCACCTATTGTCTATTGTCTATTGTCTATTGTCTTTTGACACACTAGTACACACTAGTTCTATGGTGAGAAGGAATGGGTGACGCTTCGGGTCGAGACCCTTCTTCAGTCTGAAGGAGGATCTCGACCCGAAATGTCACCCATTCCTTCACTCCAGAGCTGCTGCCTGTCCCATTGAGTTACTCCTGCTTTTTGAGACAATCTTCGGTGTAAACCAGCATCTGCAGTTCCTTCCTGCACACTAGTTCTATGTTATCCCTCTTTCTCATCCGCTCCCTATGCACACAGTACTGGGAGAGGCACGGTGATTTGCAGAGGCCAATTATCCCACAAATCCACAACGCTTTAGGATGTGAGAGTGAATCGGAGCACCCGGAGGAACAGCCACACCACCCTGGCCACACTCTCGTTACATTCCTGCCATTGGGTAGAAAGTACAGGAGCCTGCAAACTGTAATGTCCAGGTTCAGGAGCAGCTTCTTCCTTGCAACCACCAGGCTATTAAACACTACAAATAGCATGGAAACAGGCCCTTCTGCCCACCAAGTCCATGGCGATCAGTGATCCGCCCCATACACACGAGCACCATCCAACACACTGGCAATAATTTGCAGTCTTTGCTGCAGCCAATTAACCTACAAACCTGTATGTCTTGGGAGTGTGGGAGGAAACTGGGACCCGGAGAAAACAACTGGGAGAATTTTACATAAGTTCATACTTGATAGGAGCAGAGTTAGACCATTCGGCCCATCAAGTCTACTCCACCATTCAATCGTGGGTGATCTATCTCTCCCTCCTAACCCCAACTCCCTCCCTCCTGCCTTCTCTATACAACCCCTGACACTAATCGAGAATCTATCTTTCTCTGCCTTAAAAATATCCACTGACTTGGCCTCCTTAGCCTTCTGTTGCAATGAATTCCACAGATTCACCACCCTCTGACTAAAGAAATTCCGTCTCGTCTCCTTCCTAAAGGAACGCCCTTTAATTCTGGGGCTACAGCCTCTGGTACTATCCATTGACTTGGCCTCCACAGCCTTCTGTGTCAATGAATTCCACAGGTTCGCCACGTACAAACTCCACACAGACAGCACCCGTCGTTGGGATCGAACCCGTGTCTCTAGCGCTGTAAGGCAGCAACTCTACCACTGCGCCGCCGTGCCACCCCTAACCTCCAAATCTCTATAGTCTAAAGGTTTAGTGGAAAGATACAGCTGCAACAGCTTTGTTGTGTGTGACCGCCTTTGCTTGGCATTCAGAGCACTGTCAGTTCTAGCGTGTAGCAATGCAAGAGTGGCGTGTTAACTGTGGACTGTGCTCCACCGAGCCTCCCGTAAGGATGCCATGTCACGGAGCTTCAACCTGACAGTACATTGTAAACAACCACAGCGTTACTGTGTATAATTCGGCGTGGAGTGAGAATGATTTTGACAAGTGTTTTGGAGGGAAAGCATCATCGGTCATGGGTTACACAAAAAGCTGGAGAAACTCAGCGGGTGCAGCAGCATCTAAGGAGCGAAGGAGATAGGCGACGTTTCGGGTCGAGACCCTTCTTCAGACTGGTCAGGGATCAGGCGGTATATCAGAGATATAGACGGTGATGTGGAGAGATAAGGAACAATGAATGAAAGATATGCAAAAAAGTATCAATGATAAAGGGAACAAGCCATTGTAAGCTGTTTGTGGTGTGAAAATGAGAAGCTAGTGCGACTAGGGTGGGGGAGGGAGATAGAGATAGGGGGAATGCCAGGGCCCGAGGGCTGAGGGAGAGGTGGGAGGGGGAGGAGACAGCAGGGGTTAACAGAATTGAGAAAATTCAATGTTCAAGCCCAAAGGATGCAGGCTCCCCAAGCGGAATATGAGGTGCTGTTCCTCCAACTTGCGGTGTTGCTCACTCTGGCCATGGAGGAGGCCCAGGACCGAGAGGTCGGATACGGAATGGGAGGGGGAGTTGAAGTGCTGAGCGACCGGGAGGTCGGGTTGGTTTTTGCGGACCGAGCGGAGGTGTTCGGCGAAACGATCGCCAAGCCTCCGCTTGGTCTCACCGATATAGATTATCTGGCATCTGGAGCAGCGGATGCAGTAGATGAGGTTGGAGGAGGTGCAGGTGAACCTCTGTCGGACCTGGAAGGACTGCTTGGGTCCCTGAAAGGAGTGGAGGGGGGAGGTGAAGGGACAAATGTTGCATTTCTTGCGGTTGCAAGGGAAAGTGCCCGGGGAAGGGGTAGAGCGGGAGGGAAGGGAAGAATTGACAAGGGAGTTGCGGAGGGAGCGGTCTTTGCGAAGGCAGACAGGGGGGGAGATGGAAGATGTGGCGGGTGGAGGGGTCACGTTGGAGGTGGCGAAACTGGCGGAGGACTATCTGTTGTATTTGCCGGCTGGTGGGGTGAAAGGTGAGGACCAGGGGGACTCTGCCCTGTTTGCGAGTGGGGGAATGGGGAGCGAGGGCAGTGTTGCGGGGTATGGAGGAGACCCTGGTGCGAGCCTCATCAATAGTGGGGGAGGGGAATCCCCGTTCTCTGAAGAATGAGGACATTTGTGATGACCTGGTGTGAAACACCTCATCCAGGGAGCAGATGCGGCGTAGACGAAGGAATTGGGAATAGGGGATGGAGTCCTTACAGGAAGCAGGGTTGTATTCCAGGTCATGGGTTGTATTCCAGGTGTCTCTGATCTCAGAACAGGGCTCGCTGGGTGTACATTCATTTTGCATGTCATGGAGGGATTGCCATCTCCTGATCTGTTCTGCAGCTTCTGCCTGATTTGAGAGCATTGGTACATCTTTAGTTTGTCTGAAGAAAGGTCTCGACCCGAAAAGTCACTCATTCCTTCTCTCCAGAGATGCTGCCTGTCCCGCTGACTTACCCCAGCATTTTGTGTCCATTTCCAAGCAGTTCACCGGCTGCTCTTTGCGATTGCTGCCCATCCTTTATTTATTTCTTCCGTGCTGGAATTTGCAAGTACGCTTTTTTCTCTCCAGCTGAGCATGAACTATCTCAGTTTATCTTCGGTTTAAACCAGCACTGCAGTTCCTTCCTACGCATCTTTAGTTTAGTTTCGAGATACAGCGCGGAAACAGGCCCTTCGGCCCACCGAGTCCGCGCTGACCTGCGATCACCGCACGTTAACCCTATCCTACACACACACTAGGGACAATATTACATTAACACCAAGCCTATTAACCTGCAAACCTGTACGTCTTTGGAGTGCGGGAGGTAACCGGAGCACCCGGAGAGAATCCACGCAGGTACAAACTCCGTACAGACAAGCACCCGTAGCCGGGATCGAACCCGGGTCTCTGGCTCTGTAAGTGCCGTAAGGCAACAACTCTACCGTTGCACCAACCTGCCACCCTTGTATGAATATGGATTCTGACAAAAGAAAGAGTGTGCGGTGAATTCCACGAGCTAGACAATGCTGATACAAGCATAGCATTGACCTAGACAAGTATACACTGGCAGCTAGATCACGGCCCCGATCTTCTGAGTCAAAAAAGTATTTTAAATGGATAGAGCAAAGCTCCAGGCAAACTGGTTGGGCAGCACACTGCAGAATGCTGAATCAGCAATGCTGCTGTTGATCTGCTTTTTTAAGTTTGCTTTTTCCTTTCCAGCAAGTCATGAATGCATTCAAAATACCTTTACATACTTCCACAATGCTCTTCAAAGTACATTTAGCAAGCAGTCTGAAAATATAGGCTTCATAAGCCTGGTGCCAGAATCCCTATTGAAATTCTTCTCGACAGTTTGTCAGTAAGGTTACAGTTTTTGCATGAGGCAAAATATCTAAGTCGGGTCATGAATAAAAACAACTCTTAAACCTGGTTTTAAATCAGAAATTAATGGGGCAGAATTTCTGCTTTGGGATAATTGGTAATCTGGTGGCTAATTCCAGGCAAATAAATATTTCTCATTTATATTTATGATGGAGATAGAAACATAGAAACATAGGGTCTCGACCCGAAACATCACCCATTCCTTCTCTCCAGAGATGCTGCCTGTCCCGCTGAGTTCCTCCAGCATTTTGTGTCTAACATAGAAACATAGGTGCAGGGGTAGGTAATTTGGCCCTTCGAGTCAGCACCGCCAATCAATATGACCATGGCTGATCATCTAAAATTAGTACCCCGTTCCTGCTATTTCCCCATATCCCTTGATTCCTTTAGCCCTGAGAGCTAAATCTAACTCTCTCTTGAAAACATCCAGTGAATTGGCCTCCGCTGCCTTCTGTGGCAGGGAATTCCATAGACTCACAACTCTCTGGGTGAAGAATTGTTTTCCTCATCTCAGTCCTAAATGGCCTATCCCTTATTCTTAAACTGTGACCGCTGGTTCTAGATTCCCCCAGATAGACATGGCCAAAAGGGAACTCGGGGAAGTAAATGGTGATATTTTGAAGATAACCCACATTGCAGAGGTTCAGGACATCACACTTGGCCAGGCCGACCCTGCAACAGACCTTCATGGTCAGGTCATAAACCATTCACTTCCAACAACTGGGACCAAACTGGTGACTGTATACTGTCCCAGTGTACTACTGCTAGTGTTTTGTATCTGAGATGCTTATCTAACATGTATCTGAGTGCTTGCGTATAGTGATACTTTTACTGAACTATATACAAAAATGAATTCCACTGTACACGTGACAAATAAAGTGCCATACCATAGAGATCTAAACAAGCATAAAGGTTGATAAAGCCCTGGGACCTTATCGAGAGTATCCTCGGACATTGTGAGACACTAGGGGACACTAGGAGGGACACTAGCAATGAAATTTGTATCTTTTGAGTTTAGGTTATTGTCACATACACTGAGGTACACCAAAAAGCTTCTGTTGTGTGCTAACCTGTCAGCGGAAAGGTCAACACATGATTACAATCGGGCTGACCACAGATACATGATAAAGGGAATAACATTTCGTGCAAGATAAAGTCTTTGAGAGCCATGGGTGAGATGCCAACGCACTGGAGGGTGGCTAATATTGGTTCCTCAATTTAAGAAAGACTGCAAGAAAAGGCCTGGGGACTGTAGACGTTGTATATATGGACTTCAGCAAAGCATTCGACAAGGTTCCTCTTGATAGGCTGCTCTGGAAGGTTAAAATCGCATGAGATCCAAGGAAAAATAGCTGAATGGATAGAAAACTGGCCTCACGGAAGAAAGCAGGGGCTGATGGTGGAAGGTTGCTTCTCAGACTGGAGGTCTGTGATTAGTGCTGTGCCTCAGTGTTCGGTGCTGGGCCTGTTACTGTTTGTCATTATATCAAGGATTTGGATGAGAACGTACATGGCAAGTTTGCTGATGATACAAAGTTTGTGGTTTTGCAGATAGTGAAGATGGTTGTGAAAAATAGCAGCAGGATCTTGATGGGTTGGCCAGGTGGGCTGAGGATTGATTGATGGAAGTTAACACAGAGGCATGTGAGGGGTTGCATTTTGGGAAGTCTAACATGGGCAGATGCATGGTTCCTTGAAGGTGGAATCGCAGGTAGATAAGGTGGTCAAAAAGGCTTTTGGCACGTTGGTCTTCATCAGTCAGAGTATTGAGTATCGAAGTTGGGAAGTCATGTTGCAGTGGTATAAGATGTTGGTGAAGTCACATGTAGAGTATTGTGTTCAGTGCTGGGCACAATGTCATAGGAAAGATGTTGTTAAGCTGGAAAGGATACAGAGAAGATTTACGAGGATGTTGCCAGGACTGGAAGATCTGAGTTTTAGCGAAAGGTTGAGTAGGCTGGATCTCTCATTCCTTGGAGTGCAGGAGGATGAGGGATGAGTTTATGGAGGTATATAAAATCGTGACAGGAATAGAAACATAGAAACATAGAAAATAGGTGCAGGAGTAGGCCATTCGGCCCTTCGAGCCTGCACCGCCATTCAATATGATCATGGCTGATCATCCAACTCAGTATCCTGTACCTGCCTTCTCTCCATACCCCCTGATCCCTTTAGCCACAAGGGCCACATCTAACTCCCTCTTAAATATAGCCAATGAAGTGGCCTCAACTACCTTCTGTGGCAGAGAATTCCACAGATTCACCACTCTCTGTGTGAAAAATGTTTTTCTCATCTCGGTCCTAAAGGATTTCCCCCTTATCCTTAAACTGCGACCCCTTGTTCTGGACAACCCCAACATCTGGAACAATCTTCCTGCATCTAGCCTGTCCAACCCCTTAAGAATTTTGTAAGTTTCTATAAGATCCCCCCTCAATCTTCTAAATTCTAGCGATTACAAGCCGAGTCTATCCAGTCTTTCTTCATATGAAAGTCCTGACATCCCAGGAATCAGTCTGGTGAACCTTCTCTGTACTCCCTCTATGGCAAGAATGTCTTTCCTCAGATTTGGAGACCAAAACTGTACGCAATACTCCAGGTGTGGCCTCACCAAGACCCTGTACAACTGCAGTAGAACCTCCATGCTCCTATACTCAAATCCTTTTGCTATGAATGCTAACATACCATTCGCTTTCTTCACAGCCTGCTGCACCTGCATGCCTACTTTCAATGACTGTTGTACCATGACACCCAGGTCTCGTTGCATCTCCCCTTTTCCTAATCGGCCACCATTCAGATAATAGTCTACTTTCCTGTTTTTGCCACCAAAGTGGATAACCTCACATTTATCCACATTATACTGCATCTGCCATGCATTTGCCCACTCACCCAGCCTATCCAAGTCACCTTGCAGCCTCCTAGCATCCTCCTCACAGCTAACACTGCTCCCCAGCTTTGTGTCATCCGCAAACTTGGAGATGTTGCATTCAATTCCCTCGTCCAAATCATTAATATATATTGTAAATAGCTGGGGTCCCAGCACTGAGCCTTGCGGTACCCCATTAGTCACTGCCTGCCATTCTGAAAAGGACCCGTTTACTCCTACTCTTTGCTTCCTGTCTGCCAGCCAGTTCTCTATCCACATCAATACTGAACCGCCAATACCGTGTGCTTTAAGTTTGTATACTAATCTCTTATGTGGGACCTTGTCGAACGTTTTCTGAAAGTCTAGATATAACACATCCACTGGTTCTCCCTTATCCACTCTACTAGTTACATCCTCGAACAATTCTATAAGATTCGTCAGACATGATTTACCTTTTGTAAATCCATGCTGACTTTGTCCAATGATTTCACCACTTTCCAAATGTGCTGCTATCCCATCTTGAATAACTGACTCTAGTAGTTTCCCCACTACCGATGTTAGACTAACTGGTCTGTAATTCCCCGTTTTCTCTCTCCCTCCCTTTTTAAAAAGTGGGGTTACATTGGCTACCCTCCAATCCTCAGGAACTTCTCCAGAGTCTAAAGAGTTTTGAAAAATTATCACTAATGCATCCACTATTTCTGGGGCTACTTCCTTTGGGATGCAGCCTATCTGGCCCTGGGGATTTATCGGCCTTTAATCCATTCAATTTACTTAACACCACTTCCCGGCTAACCTGGATTTCACTCAGTTCCTCCATCTCATTTGACCCTCGGTCCCCTGCTATTTCCGGCAGATTATTTATGTCTTCCTTAGTGAAGACAGAACCAAAGTAGTTATTCAATTGGTCTGCCATGTCCTTGTTCCCCATGATCAATTCACCCGTTTCTGACTGCAAGGGACCTACATTTGTTTTAACTAATCGCTTTCTCTTCATATATCTATAAAAACTTTTGCAGTCAGTTTTTATGTTTCCTGCCAATTTCCTTTCATAATCTATTTCCACTTTCCTAATTAAGCCCTTTGTCCTCCTCTGCTGGACTCTGAATTTCTCCCAGTCCTCTGGTAGACTGCTTTTTCTGGCCAAATTTGTTTGCTTCATCTTTTGTTTTGATACTATCCCTGATTTCCCTTGTTATCCACGGATGCACTACCTTCCCTGATTTATTCTTTTGCCAAACTGGGATGAACAATTGTTGTAGTTCATCCATGCAGTCTTTAAATGCCTTTCATTGCACATGCACCGTCAACCCTTTAAGAATCAATTGCCAGTCTATCTTGGCCAATTCATGTCTCATACCCTCAAAGTTACCTTTCTTTAAGTTCAGAATTAATTATTGTTTCTGAATTAATTATGTCACTCTCCATCCTAATGAAGAACACAGCCATATTATGGTCATTCTTGCCCAAGGGGACACGCACAACAAGACTTATTTCCCCCCTACATGTTGGGTCTGAGTGCTTCCCTTCTCTGCCTCCTGCCTCACACACTGTCTACTAGCTTTCTCTATTTGAGTCCCTCCCCCCAACCGTTCTAGTTTAAAGTCTCCCCAGTAGCCTTTGCAAATCTCCCCACCAGGATATTGGTCTGAAAGATCTCTGGTAGATGCACAGAGTCTCTTGCCCAGAGTAGGTGAATCGAGGACCAGAGCACATAGGTTTAAGGTGAAGGGGGAAAAGATTTTATAGGAATCTGAGGGGTAACTTTTTGATTGTGGAAGGAATTCGGAGCACCTGGGGAAAACCCATGCGGTCATGGGGTGAACATTCAAACTCCATGCTGACAGCACCCGTAGTCAGGATCGAACCCGGATCTCCGATGCTCTAAGTCAGCAACTCTATCATTGCGCCACCATGCCACCCGATTGATTCTATAATTCCCACACACTCTGATGTAGTCTCGAATATTGACAAACTATAATACTTTTTACTTTCTTACTTACTGGAACTCGGAGCAAATGCAAGTCTTCCCATTTTGATTTAAACACAGGCCATACAAGCAAATGTTCATATATTACAGTCCTGGGTTTTAAAAGTAAATATTCAGCATCTCTAGAGAAAGAAACAATGTCAACATGACTGGTCATAAATAGCAGACATGTTGAGTAACTCCAGCATTTTCCATTTTTACCTCAGATTTCCAGCATCTGCAGCTTTTTATTTGTTTGTTTGGATTAGCTCCAGACAGTGGATTTCTACTGCTCATTTGACTACATCTCAATTCAGATATGATATTGAAAAGCAAGCTTCCAAAAGGTACGGTGAATCATTGGGCAAACCTAACAAAAGGTTCTTGTGGATATTGGAAGCCTAAGACAGTGAAGCGCATGCATGGATCTGAGATCCAGTGGGATCAGTTTGTTCTTCCATGGATGTTGTCTTACTCGAAGGCATCCCCTGGCATGTTTAATGCGTGAGCTGAAAATAAAAATCAGAAGAATTTGTTTTTTTAAAAGAGTAACTCAGCAGCTCAGGCAGCATCTCTGGAGAACATGGATGGGTGGAGTTTCGGGTCGGGACCCTTCTTCAGATTTAATTTAATGTTTGCTCCGAGTTCTGGTAAGTTATGGCATAGGATAGGTCTTGAAGTTCACAATTGCATCAAGAGTCAAGAGTGTTTTATGGTCGTATGCCCCAGACAGGACAATACTTGCAGCAGCACCACTGAATATGTAAACATAATGCTCTGTAAACAATACAGTAAATGAGAAAAAAGTTCAGTATACAGCAGATATACATTTGTGTGTTCAGTATATGTGTGTGTGTATATATAAATATTTATACACATATTTACTGCGCACACAAACACACACAAATATATATATATACAGAATGTGTGTGTACAGTATATGTACATACACATATTTATATTATATACATACACACACACACATTGAACACACACACATACAAACATATATATCTTGAAAACATTTCAAGAGAGAGTTAGATAGAGCTCTTAAAGGTAGCACTGTCAAGGGATATGGGGAGAAGGCAGGAACGGGGTACTGATTGTGGATGATCAGCCATGAAGGGCCAAATGGCCTACTCCTGCACCATTTGTCTATTGTCTGTTGTCTCTATATATACCTGTATATGCATACTGAATACACGCATAACGCACACACACTCATATATGCATACTGAACACGCAGGGACACAACGCACACGCAGACACACACACACACACGAACACACACTACAAACAGCACACACACACACACACACACACTCCACACACACACACACACACACACACACACACACCGGAAAATGTCCGGAAAATGTGTCGGGGAGATGTTCTGATCTGCACACACACACATCACAGGATTTTAGAGTCAGTTCATATCATTCTGGAATGACAACTAAACAACATGTGGCCCTGATCTATTGACATATTTGTTGTCTGGTCCATGGAAGGGATGTTTTATCATCATTACTAATAACCAGGTATCCAGATGTATGAATATATTGCAGTGATAAAGTTTATAGGTCGGGATTAAAATCTAATCTAATTATTTCGAACTCTTCCCCAAACCCTATAATTCAGTGATTTTTTTAAAATTCTGGGGAATAGATAATTTCCCAGTTTTAGACTTTAGATTGTACAGATACAGAGTGAAAGCATGCCCACCGAGTCTGCGCCGATCAGCAATCACCTCGTGCACTACACACTAGGGACATTTACAATCTTACCAAAGCAAATTAACCTACCAACCTGTATGTCTTTGGAGTGTGGGAGGAAACCGGAGCACCCGGAGAAAACCCATGCAACAGGGAGAACGTACAAACTCCATACAGACAGCACCCATAGTTAGTATCAAACCCGGGTCTCTAGAGCTGTAAGGCAACAACTCCACCACTGAGCCACTGTGCAGCAAACCTATAAAGTCATCCTGCAACTATACAGGCTAATTGGTGATGTGAACTCCTTGTATTCTACTCCTACTCCAACCTTCCTCCAAAAACCCAAATCAGGAATGATAAAATAGCTTGTCATTTAAATTCCCTGTAGTTTGCTTACAGAAAACAACGAGTGCTAAAGGACTCAAAGTTGTTGCTGTACCATGTTGGGTCCGTGGTAACGCTCTCCCAATAATGTTGGTGGCGCAGCGGTAGAGTTGCTGTTTTACAGCATCAGAGACCCGGGTTCGATCCTGACAACGGGTGCTGTCTGTGCAGGATGTGTACATTCCCCCTATGACCACGTGGGTTTTCTCCGGGTGCTCCGGTTTCCTCCCACACTGCAAAGACGCACAGGTTTGTAGGTTAATTGGATTCCGTTAAAATTATAAATTATCTTTACTGTGCAGCATAGCATTAATGTACGGGGGTGATCGATGGTAGGCGCAGACTTGTTGGGCCGAAGGACCTGTTGCCGTGCGGTACCTAAAATAAACTAAACTAATTCCAGTCTCCTACTATTTCATCCAGACCTGCCACTCAAATGAATGGCTTTTTAAAATTCCCTTTTTTAATTCCGTTTACTTTAGACGGCCCCTTTTTGTTAAATGTTTACGTTTAGACGTTCTAAAATGCTCCGCACTCTTCACAAAGAAAATTCCAGATCCATAATCATTTAATGTGAAACAATATTGTCTGCAAATGGCCAATTGGACTTTTCTGCCGTCTGCAAATATTTTACACCTATTGATTTTCCAAACATTGTTGTAATTGCTTTTTCCCAAATAGAAAGTATATCACAATTTATTAGCAATGAACTGCAGAAATGAGAATAAGATTAAAAGAATGTCCGGGTTAGTACCGAATTAAAGGATGTTGCAACACTAATGTATATTATCTAGCTGATGACAGCTTTTGTACGCTGAACTGGTTTAAGGTGAAGGGGAAAAGATTTATTAGGAATCTGAGGGGTATCTTTTTCACACAAAGGTTGGTGGGCGTATGGAGCAAGCTGCCAGAGGAGGTAGTTGAGGCTGGGACTACCCCAACGTTTAAAAAACAGTAATGGGGCTGTCCCACTGTAGGAGCTAATTCAAGAGTTCTCCCGAGATTCCCTTGATTCGAACTCGTAGAATTACGGTAATAGCCGCTTGTAGGTACTCGGGGCTCTCGTGAAGATTTTTCAACATGTTGAAAAATCTTCACGAATCTTCTCGAGCTTACCGCGTTTCCCGAGTACCTGCCGTTAGCGTTACGAGCCGCTAAGAGACTTCCTGAGCTCCAACGTACCCTCTACGTACATTCTACATGCTTACAACGAGTTTGATTTTTTTTGTTAACTCGGTAGAGCTCTCGAATTAGCTCCTACAGTGGGACAGCCCCTTTAGACCGGTACATGGATAGGACAGGTTTGTAGGGATATGGGCCTAACGCAGTCAGGTGGGATAGTGTAGCTGGGACATGTTGGCCGGTGTGGGCGTTGGGCCGAAGGGCCTGTTTCCACGCTGTATCGCTCCATGACTCTATGATTCTAAATGTTCATGATAGCATCATCTTTTTGGTGTGGATGGACAGGGGATTAGAATTAGAAGTTCTAACTACTTCGAGATATAGGGAATGTTATTTCCTTGGAAATTAATTATTTGTCAATTCATGGACCTTAACTATAAATGAACAAAAAAAATCAGTTTAGTTTAGTTTAGAGATACAGCACAGAAACAGGCCGTTTTGGCCCACCAAGTCCGCATTGACCCATACACTAGCACTATCCTACACACTAGGGACAATTTACAATTAACCTACAAACCTGTACATCTTTGGAGTGCCCTCACCTGTTTTTTGCAGCTTTCCCTGCTCCCTCCTCCTACAGTGTCTGAAGAAGGGTCCTGACCTGAAACGTCACCTACCCATTCCCTCTACAGATGCTGCCCGTCCTGCTGAGTTACTCCAGCACTTTGTGCTTTGCAGTGTATTTTAACGATTGTGTGCTTAGTCAATCTCTAGTATGGCACGGTGGCACAGAGTTGCTGCCATGCAGCACCAGAGACCCAGGTCCGATCCTGACCACGGGGTGCTGTCTATACGGAGTTTGTACGTTCTCCCCGTGACCTGCGTGGGTTTTCTCCGGGTGCTTTGGTTTCCTCCCACATTCCAAAGACGTACAGGTTTGGAGGTTAATTGGCTTTGGTAAAATTGTAAATGGTCCCACGTGGGTAAGATAGTGTTAATGTGCGGGGATCGCTGGTCGGCGCGGACTCGGTGGGCCGAAGGGCCTGTTCCCGCGCTGTATCTCTAAACTAAACTAAATTAAACCTGACAATCAATGTTGCTGGTGATTTGAAGAGTACATCATGAGTAGGGCCAAACATACTTACACTCTTAAAATAAAAATAGTATCCTTAAAAATTCATAGGAAACATTTCAGACTAATGGGAATAATTAGATTTCCTTCCATTCTGTAGTGACAGGAACGGAGGCTTTTCTGTATTAGCTTGCTCTTCTTGGTGAGAGAAAATCATGGTAATTATATAACACTTTTCAAATTCAATATCTAGGTTTTGAATCATTTTGATTTAATGCAGCTCTGATCAAATTTGCTTTAAATTATTGTGATATTGCAGCTATTAATATCTCGCAGGTTACTGATGTAATGAGACCCTAACCTCGCTTCACTTTGTTAACTACCTCCTTTAGACCGTGGGGGTCTTGACATTAAAGATTTGGAGATTGAAGTGAAAATTACTTTTTGTCGCCTTCATCAAATGTGCTGCGTATTAATATCCATACACTGGACTCCGCTTCTGAAATTTGGTTCTGTACAGATCAACTGCTTGAACGATGCGCTGCTATATCATACACTATATGAATATTCGTGGATGGACGTACAGTGTCTCTTTCCCTGAGTAGGGGAATCGAGAACCAGAGGACATAGGGGGAAAGATGTTACTGGAGATGTTGGGCTGAATGGCCTTTTTCCATGCTGTATGACTCTATAAGATTATAACTCATAGGAGCAGAACCAGGCCACTTGGCTCATCAAGTCTGCTCTGCCATTCAATCATTGTTGATCTATCGCTTGGTCTCAACTCCATTCTTCACCCCGCTCCCCATAACCCCTGACACCCGCACTAATCAAGAATCTGTCAATCTCCGCCTTAAAAATGTCCATTAACTTGGCCTCCGCAGCCTTCTGTGGCAAAGAATTCCACAGATTCGCCACTTCATCTCATTCTTCCTCATCTCCTTCCTAAAGGAACGTCCTTCAATTTTGAGGCTATGACCTCTAGTCCTAGGCTTTCCCACTAGTGGAAACATCCTCTCCACATCCACTCTATCCAAGCCTTTCACTATTCGGTAAGTTTCAATGAGGTCCACCCACCCCACCATCTTTCTAAACTCCAGCGAGTACAGGCCCAGTGCCATCAAACGCACATCATATAACCATATAACCATATAACAATTACAGCACGGAAACAGGCCCTCTCGGCCCTTCCAGTCCGTGCCGACCATTTGTTTTCCCCTAGTCCCATCTACCTGCACTCAGACCATACCCCTCCATTCCCTTCCCGTCCATATACCTATCCACTTTACATTTAAACATGTTAACATCGTCATTTGGATCTGTTGAGGTCAATAGCTTGAACAACAACATTCATACACTACTAAATCATGTTTATAATATCAGGTAGATGCAGTGTCTCTTGCCCAGAGTAGGGGAATCGAGAACCAGAGGACATAGGTTTAAGGTGAAGGGGGAAAATTTATAGAAATCTGATAGGTAACTTTTTTCTCACAAAGGGTGGTGGGTGTATTGAACAAGCTGCTGGAGGAGCTAGTTGAGGTAGGGACTAGTGCAATGTTTAAAAAGCAATTTGACAGGTACATGGATGGGACAGGTTTAGAGGGATATGGGCCAAACGTAGGCAAGTGGGACGAGTGTAGCTGGGACACGTTGGCTGGTGTGGGCTTGTTTCCAGATATGACTGTGACTATGACTCAAATTGCTTTGACTCACTTAAATGTTGTCAATGCTAAAAATATCCCTCCTGATTTTTATGTTTCCTTACAATTTATTAGCTTAATTAGATTTTAATCTTCAAATATTTTGAATATTTATGGGTGTCATTCACAAATATAAGTGCTCCAGAGCCACTCACAAATATAAGTTTTACAGAGAGATGCAGCACAGAAATAGGCCCTTCAGCCCATCGAGTGGATCAAGCACCCCTTGTTACACTAATCCTCCCTCACCCACTTCATTCTTCCCAAAGTATCAAAGCCAGGAACTACAAATGATGGTTTACAACAAAAGACCCAGAGTGCTGGAGTGTCTTCTTCAGCCAGTCCCGAAACGTCACCTATCCATGTTGTCCAGGAATGCTGCCTGACCCACGCGGTCACAGGCATAGTGTAGATGGGACGTGTTGGTCGGTGTGGGCAAGTTGGGCAGACGGGCCTGTTCCCACGCTGCATGACCCTATGACCCCGAACCCATGCCGTTGCACGGTGAACGTGCAAACTCCACACAGACAGCACCCAAGGTCGGGATCGATCTGTGGTCTCTGTGAGGCTGCCATCTGTCTGGCGATGTCAAGCAGCAACACTACCTGCAGTGCCACTGTGCCTCTCAAATGTGGTGCAGATTAGATGGATTTATCTTCCACAGCAGCTGAGCAGCAACTGAGGTTAATTGTAATGTCTATGGAACGCCCTTTCTATCAAGTTATTCAATGAAGACGGAAAGGGGAGGAGATGGGAATATGTTCCGCAGAGATTGTTCCCTCTGCAACTCCCTGGTTACATCTTCCCATCTCAATAGACAATAGGTGCAGGAGTAGCCCCTTCAGCCCTTCGAGCCAACATTCACTGCGATCATGGCTGCTCATCCACATTCACCCCCCATATCCCGTGACTCTGCTATCTTTAAGAGCTCTATCCAATTCTCTCTTGAAAGCCTCCAGATAATTGGCCTCCACCTCCTTCTAGGCAGAGAATTCCACAGATTCACAACTCTCTGGGTGAAAAGGATTTTCCTCGTCTCCTTTCAAAATGGCCTACCCCTTATTCTTAAACTGTGGCCCCTGGTTCTGGACTCCCCCACATCGGGAACATGTTTCCTGCCACTAGCGTGTCCAAACCCGTAATAATCTCATATGTTTCAATAAGATCCCCTCTCATCCTTCTAAATTCCAGAGTATACAAGCCCAGCCGCTCCATTCTATCAACATATGACAGTCCCGCCATCCCGGGAATTAACTTCCACCCCTTCCCGTTTTCCGCAGAGACCGTTACCACCACAACTGCCCGGTTAACTCATCCCTTCCCACCCTCCCCAAGTACCTTCCCCTGCAACCACAGGAGATGCAACACCTGTCCCTATACCTCCTCCCTCGACTCTGTCCAGGGACCCCGACGGTCCTTCCAGGTTAGGCAGAGGTTCACTTGCACCTCCTCCAACCTCATCAACTGCATTAATTGTTCAAGATGTGGACTCTTTTACATCGGCGAGGCCAACCGTAGAATGTGCGATCGCTTGGGCAGCTTACAACCTAGGGATATGAATATTGTTTTCTCTAACTTCAAGCAACCCATGCATCCCCTCTCTCTCCATCCCTCCCCCACCCAAGTTGCACCAGCTTCTCGTTCTCACCCCTTGTTACATTTTTGCATATCTTTCATTCGTTTGTTCTATATCTCTCTACATCTCCGTCTATATCTATCATTTCCCTTTCCCCTGACCCCCGGTCTGAAGAAGGGTCTCGGCCTGACACGTCACCCATTCCTTCTCTCCAGGGTTGCTGCCTGCCCCACAGTTGCTCCAGCATTTTGTGTCCATCCTCGGTTTAAACCAGCATCTGCAGTTCCTTCCTACAGTTTTGTAGGTGAATTGGCTTTCGAAAGTTGTCCCCAATGCGTAGCATAGAACTAGTGTATGTGGTGATAATTGGTCGATCGACACAACATGCTGGAGTGACTCAGATGGTCAGGCAGCATCTCTGGAGAAAATGCATGGGTGAAATTTCTGGTCAGGACCCTTCTTCAGACCAGACTGCCTCTGGACTGCCTCCCGTGCTAACAGGTAGGGTGGAATAGTGTATGGGTGCTTGTTGGTCGGTGTGGATTCGATGGGTCAAGGTTCTGTTCCCACTCTGTATCTCTAAACTAAATGCACAGTGGGTAGGCCGGTGACATTCCTGCCTCTGTGATTCACTTTTCCTTTAAAAGCTCACAGACTGACAACACTAACTCTGCAGAAAATGTTCTCAGTCAAATTCTGCTTCCCATTTGCTTTCGGCAGGGTCTGTTTCCATGGCAGTTTCAGATTTGAAAATCTTCCTCTTGCAGGTGCTCCATTAAAATCCTTGTAGCGCCTGTGATCCAAGATGCTTCTGTTTCCTTTTTCCTGGTTTATTGAACCATCAAAGGGCTGGAGATGATTGCATTATAACTCTTCTCCATCGTGACTGCATCTCAGAACTTTGCTGCTTATCTAGCCAGTGCAGACTGCTGCTTTGCATTCATATATCTTACATTTTCATTTACCGCAGCACAATTCTTCATTCCCGTTATTTCCAATAATTATCTTAAAATCGTAACAAGAAGCCAATTTAAGTCGTAATGTTACTACTGAGGTACCTTCTCAAAGCTATTACCCTTGTGTACTTTCCTTCAATTGCTTTTAAATGCTCTGAATGCTTCAGTTTTAATAGCCAGTTAGTCTAGTTCTTTTTAATGCAGGCACAAGGAACTGCAAATGCTGGCTTACGGAAAAAGACGCAAAGTGCTGGAGTAACTCAGCCGGTCGGCCACCATCTCTGGAGAACTTGGTCAGGCAACGTTTCAGGACGGGTCCTTTCTTCAGACTGATTGTAGCGGAGGGAAAGAGGGGGTAGAAAGCTGGAAGAGAGATGGGGGAGGGGCGGGACAAAGTCTGGTGAGTGATAGGTGGATACAGGTGATGCAGTTGAGGGGGCGGGGGTTTTGATGGTTGGACAAAGATCAGGGATGAAAACACGATAAGGGGATAAGGATAGAGGAGGAGCAAAATGTGAAGGGGGTGGAGGGAAAGGGAGAAATGGGTGTGTATTAGGTTCATAAGCCATAGGAGCAGAATTAGGCCATTCGGCCCATTGAGACAATCATTCAATCATGGCTGATCTACCTTTCCCTCTCAACCCCATTCGCCTGCCTTCTCCCCATAACTCCTGATGCCCCTACTAATCAGGAATGTATCAATCTTCCCCTTGTCAGGGCTGGTGGTGGAGGCAGATACGCTAGTGGTGTTGAAGAGGAATTTAGATAGGTACATGGAAGCGCAATGTATAGAGGGTTGTGGGTGATGTACAGGCAGATGGGATCCGTTTAACTTGGCATCATGTTCTGCGCAAACATTGTTCCTGTGCTG
Source organism: Okamejei kenojei (assembly GCA_035221665.1). Lineage (NCBI taxonomy): Eukaryota > Metazoa > Chordata > Chondrichthyes > Rajiformes > Rajidae > Okamejei > Okamejei kenojei. The sequence continues at coordinate 39,375,643 of CM069149.1, forward strand.
GATGTTCAGTCAGCGAATGGTATGTTGGCATTCATAGCAAAAGGATTTGGGTACAAGAGCAGGGAGGTTCTACTGCAGTTGTACAGGGTCTTGGTGAGGCCACACCTGGAGTATTGCGTACAGTTTTGGTCTCCTAATCTGAGGAAAGACATTCTTGCCATAGAGGGAGTACAGAGAAGGTTCACCAGACTGATTCCTGGGATGGCAGGACTTCCATATGAAGAAAGACTAGATAGACTCGGCCTGTACTCGCTGGAATTTAGAAGATTGAGGGGGGAATCTCATAGAGACTTACAAAATTCTTAAGGGGTTGGACAGGCTAGATGCAGGAAGATTGTTCCCGATGTTGGGGAAGTCCAGGACAAGGGGTCACAGTTTAAGGATAACGGGGAAGTCTTTTAGGACCGAGATGAGAAAATCGTTTTTCACACAGAGAGTGGTGAATCTGTGGAATTCTCTGCCACAGAAGGTAGTTGAGGCCAGTTCGTTGGCCATATTTAAGAGGGAGTTGGATGTGGCCCTTGTGGCTGAAGGGATCAGGGGGTACGGAGAGAAGGCAGGTACAGGATATTGAGTTGGATGATCAGCCATGATCATATTGAATGGCGGTGCAGGCTCGACGGGCCGAATGGCCTGCTCCTGCACCTAATTTCTATGTTTCTATGTTTCTACAAATAATTATTTCCAGTCATTCACAATTTAATAATTTTCCCATTGTCACACAGAACAAACTAAAGAAGAAACTAAACTACAGGGCCAAACACGGGGAGGTGGGACCAGTGGAGATGGGGCATCTTGGTCACCATTGGCTAGTTGAACTGAAGGGACATCTTGCATGCTGTAGGAACCTATGATGTTCAGTCTTGCAAAGAGTGCGAGTCCCTAATAAGACATTTCAAGCCGGAAAGATTTCAAGCCGGAAAGATTTCAAGCTGGGAAGATTTACGAGGATGTTGCCAGGACTAGAGGGTCTGAGTCATAGGGAGAGGTTGAATAGCTGTCAAACTGCTTTTAAACGTTGCAATTGTCCCTAACTCAACCACCTCCTCTGGCAGCTCCTCCCATACACCCACCACCATTTGTGTGAAAATGTTACCCCCTCAGGTTCCTATTAAATCTCTTCCCCTTCTCCTTAAACCTATGTCCTCCGGTCCTCGATTCACCTACTCTGGGCAAGAGACCCTGTGCGTCTACCCGATCTATTCCTTTCATGATTTTATACACCTCTATAAGATCACCCCTCGTCCTCCTGCGCTCCAAGGAGTAGAGTCCCTGGCCAAATGCAGGCAGGTGGAACGAGTATAGATGGCACATGTTGGCCGGTGTGGGCAAGTTGGGCCGAAGGGCCTGTTTCCACTATGACTTGAAGTGGTTGATTATCTAATACGTTGGTTTAAAACCTTTCTCTGTGTTATGCTGCCAAGCTTCAAGCATGATGAGTGAAAATGCATTGGCTTCATGCCTGGTGATAAGACTTCGATCAATTAATTGCACTGGATTGCGATCATGTCAAAAGAGACTTCCAGCCACACTCTGGATTCCAGCACCAATCACATATTTCAAGAGGGGCTGTCAGAGGTGAACGAGAAATTTAATCAAACTCAAAACAATTGGCTATAGATGCAGGACCATAGAACTCAAGTTATTCTTTGGCCTTAAATTATGCTCAGCAGACCATACTTGCAATACATTAACAGGCACAAAGTGCTGGAGTACTCAGCGCGCAGGCAGCATCTCTGGAGAACATGGATAGGTAACGGTTTGGGTCAGGACCCTTCTTCAGACTGGCCAGACTTTTTAAGTCTGAAGACAGACACAAAATGCTGCAGGAACTTAATGGGTCAGGCAGCATCTCTAGATACAAGGAATAGGTGACGTTTCAGGTCAGACTGAGGGCCGGGAGGGGGGGTTACACTAGAGGTCTGTCTTACGTCTGAAGAAGGGTCCCGACCTGAAATGTCACCTATCGATGTTCTCCAGAGATGCTGCCTGACCCGCTCAGTTACTCCAGCAATTGGGTCCTTTTATGTAAACCGGTATCTGCAGTGCCTTGTTTCGTCGTAAAATACATTATTCACCTGCAAATGAAAAGCAACTTATATTGGGAAGCTCACACAAAAGAGGAACAGAACAAAAGAGAGAGAGAGAGCTAGATAGTATCTTTGGAAAACTTGATTTTATTTTAGCTTTGGAAGAAGCTAGCTTATTGGCAATGGGAGAGAGACAGTATTGGATAGGGAATGAGAGAAACACAGAATAAGAAACAGTTTAAGAAACAGTAAGACAGGTACACGGACAGGACAATTTGGGGGGATATGGGCCAAATGCAGTTCAGTTCAGTTTATTATCACGTGTCCCAAAGTACAGTGAAATAGCTTTTGTTGAGTACTAACCAGTCGGCGGAAAGACAATCCATGATTGAAATTGACCCACTAACAGTGTATTGATACATGAGAAGGGAATAACGTTTAGTGCAAGGTAAAGCCAGTAAAGTCCGATCAAGGATCGTCTGAAGGTAAAATTTAAGAAGATCACAGTTAAAGTAAACAATTGTAATATGAGCGGTTGTAATATGAGCGATTGTAATATGAGCGATTGTAATCTGGGTTTGTAGATCAGCTTTTACGGCTAGCATGCAAATAGTCCCCTGGATTGGGCGCGATCTTGGAAGCAGGTGGGACTAGTGTTGGCCGGTGTGGGCAAGTTGGGCCAAAGGGCCTGTTTCCACACTGTACCACTCTATGACTCAATGAGAATAACAATGCAAATTGGAGCAGAGACCAAAGAAATTCAGTGATAATTAATGAAACTAACATCAGAAAGATCGTTTGGATTAATCTGCAAGCTAAGACAGTAGAATAACACCAGCGAGTCTTCACATGACCTTTTCTTGCCTTGACATTTTTATGCTCTTGTGATAGATGCTGGTATATTCACACATTCAAAAATAAGCTGTGCCTTGAAAGGAAACAAATTGGCGTGTCTGCTTGCAAAGTTTGCTGTAATTCCATCATAAATCATTGTATCGGTTGATTACCTTCGAAAGGGGGGGGGTTTCAAAAATCGCAAAGGATTTATTACGGAAGGAAATGATGAAAGAAAGTTGTAAGATCTGTACAGTGATATATTTTTCCCTATCGGGATATTATTCCAATCGAATATTATTCCAATGATTCCATCTGAAACTTAGCTTTTCACTCCGTGTTACAAGTATTGCAAAAAATGAGTAAGTCAGAGCGGCAAGATGGCACAGTGGGAGAGTTGCTGTATTCCAGCGCCAGAACCTGGGTTCGATCCCGACTGCGGCTGCTGTCGGTATGAAGATTGTACGTGGTTGTACGTAAATGGTGGCCGATTAGGAAAAGGGGAGATGCAGCGAGACCTGGGTGTCATGGTACACCAGTCATTGAAAGTAGGCATGCAGGTGCAGCAGGCAGTGAAAAAAGCGAATGGTATGTTAGCTTTCATAGCAAAAGGATTTGAGTACAGGAGCATGAGGTTCTACTTCAGTTGTACAGGGCCTTGGTGAGACCACACCTGGAGTATTGCGTACAGTTTTGGTCTCCAAATCTGAGGAAGGACATTATTGCCATAGAGGGAGTGCAGAGAAGGTTCACCAGACTGATTCCTGGGATGTCAGGACTGTCTTATGAAGAAAGACTGGATAGACTCGGTTTATACTCTCTGGAATTTAGGAGATTGAGAGGGGATCTTATAGAAACTTACAAAATTCTTAAGGGGTTGGACAGGCTAGATGCAGGAAGATTGTTCCCGATGTTGGGGAAGTCCAGGACAAGGGGTCACAGCTTAAGGATAAGGGGGAAATCCTTTAAGACCGAGATGAGAAAGACTTTTTTCACACAGAGAGTGGTGAGTCTCTGGAACTCTCTGCCACAGAGGGTAGTTGAGGCCAGTTCATTGGCTATATTTAAGAGTGAGTTGATGTGGCCCTTGTGGCTAAGGGGATCAGAGGGTATGGAGAGAAGGCAGGTACGGGATACTGAGTTGGATGATCAGCCATGATCATATTGAATGGCGGTGCAGGCTCGAAGGGCTGAATGGCCTACTCCTGCACCTAATTTCTATGTTTCTATGTTTCTATGTTTCTCCCTGTGACCGCGTGGGTTTTCTCCGGGCGCTCCGGTTTCCTCCCGCACTCCAAAGACGTGCAGGTTTGTAGGTTGATTGGCTTTGGTAAAAAATTGTAAATCGCCCCGAGTGTAGACGATAGTGCTGGAGTACGGGGTGATCGCTGGTCGCCGCTGACTCAATGGGCCGAAGGGCCTGTTTCCGTGCTGTATCTCTAAAGTAAAGTCTAAAGAGCTTGCGTGTGTGTGTGAGAGAGTGTGAGTGTGTGTGTGTGTGAGAGAGTGTGTGTGTGAGTGTGTGTGTGTGTGTGTATATATGAGTGAGTGTGTGTATGAGTGCGTGTGTATATGAATGTGTGTGTGTGCATGTATATGAGCGTGTGTGAGTGTGTGTGAGTGCATTAGAGTTCATTGTCTGATGTGAACGTTCATATATTTGACCGAAGAAATATTAGGAATTGACTTTCCTTGATAATGTCCTGGGTAATATTCATCAACATTATAGAATATCAATAATGCCAAACACTGTGGCTGGGTCAATATTTACTCATGTTTTTGTAGCATGAACTCGAAGTCCCAATGTATGAGTATAAGTGGTACGTATCACCTCCCTCTAACCCAGTAATACACTGAGAGATACCTGTGGTGTTCCTGGTGCAGGTAAAAGCTTCTTTGTTGTGTGTTAGAAACATAGAAACATAGAAAATAGGTGCAGGAGGAGGCCATTTGGCCCTTCGAGCCAGCACCACCATTCATTGTGATCGTGGCTGATCGTCCCCTATCAATAACCTGTGCCTGCCTTTCCCCATATCCCTTGACTCCTCTAGCCCCTAGAGCTCTATCTAACTCTCTCTTAAATCCATCCAGTGACTTAGCCTCCACTTCCCTCTGTGGCAGGGAATTCCATGAATTCACAACTCTCTGGGCGAAAAAGTTTTTTCTCTCCTCAGTCTTACATGACCTCCCCTTTATTCTAAGACTGTGGCCCCTGGTTCTGGACTCACCCAACATTGGGAACATTTTTCCTGCATCCAGCTTGTCCAGTCCATTTATAATTTTATATGTTTCTATAAAATCCCCCCTCATCCTTCTAAACTCCAGTGAATACAAGCCTAGTCTTTTCAATCTTTCCTCACATGACAGTCCCGCCATCCCACGGATCAATCTCGTGAACCTACGCTGCACTGCCTCAATCACAAGGATGTCCTTCCTCAAATTAGGAGATTAGAAGATTAGGAGAAATCTTCAATTGCCTGGCATACCCCGACTGTCAAAAATAAATTTCACTCACCTTAAACCCATGCCGTCCTGTTCTAGATTCCACTAGATAGACTCAAAGAGCTGGAGCAACGTGGCGGGTTTAATGCTTCTGATTTATTTGGGAAGTTCAAGCAAAGCTGCGGCCCCATAGCAGAAGCGTCCACGTCGCGGGGCTGGAAACTGGAAGTATCCTGAGCTAATTCTGCTGCCTCCGTCACCTATTGCAACAAGTGACGGCCCCCACTGATTGTCGCCGGCAGCTTGCGTCCTTTTCAGGACGGACGATGACAGCGGTGTCAACACTTGAAACATGGAAGACGGACACGAAAGAAGAAGAAGTAAGGCTGCGTGTGATTGCATTTTCTTTTAGACAAGGGGCGATTTATGAACTGAAGCGGTATCATTGAAGATAGACACAAAGTGCTGGAGTAACTCAGCGCGTCAGGCAACATCTCTGGAGAAAAAGGAAGGGTGAGGGTTTCGGGTTGGGACCCTCCTTCAGATGGGATCATTGTGGGCTCCTTGGCCGTCTGTGCCGGCTCTGATTTGCCCAGTACCTTTCCATGCCTCTAGTTTCCCTCTCCCCTGATTCTCAGTCTGAAGAACGATCTCATCTATCACTTTTCTCCAGAGATGCTGCCTGACCCGCCGAGTTACTCCAGCACTTTGTGTCTATCTTTGGTATAAACCAGCATCTGCAGTTTCGTCCTGTGCTAGATTCCCCAACTCTGGATAAAACGACACGGCAGTCACCCTATTTATTCCCCTCATCATTTTATACATCTCTACAACTCTACAACTCTTGCTTCTTTAAATAATTCCATAATAATTAGATTATAAGACCCCATTGACAACAGAAGCAGGAGCCAAATGAGATCCCCAAATCAAATAATGAGCTTAATTTTCAGAAGATTTGTGTGATCTCTGATTAATTTCTCTTTTTCTTACAAGGAGGCCATTTGGTCCATCAGGTCCATGCTGGCTCTAACAACACTCCCATCAATCCGTCTCCCCCATTTATTTCCCTGCGACTATTTTCCTCACTCAAGTCGGGGAGATGATTTTCGTCTCTAAGGTCTTGCCCAGAGTAGGTGAATTGAGGACCAGAGGACATGGGTTTAAGGTGAAGGGGAAAAGAATGAGTAGAATGAATCTGAAAGGTAACTTTTTGATACAAAGGGTGGTGGATCTATGGAGCAAGCTGCCAGAGGAGGTAGTTGAGGCTGGTACTATCCCAACATTTACGAAACAGTTAGACAGGTCCATTCCCTTTGTTCTATTTTCACACCTTACACATCCTTATCTATGTATCTCCCTCTCCCTGACATCAGTCTGAAGAAGGGTCTTTTCCTGAAATGTCACCCATTCCTTCTCTCCAGAGATGCTGCTTGTCCCGCTGAGTTGCTCCAGCTATTTGTGTCTATCTTCGGTACATGGATAAGACAGGTTTGGAGGGGCATGGCCCAAACGTGGGCAGGTGTGACTAGTGCAGCTGGGACATGTTGGCTGGTGTGGGCAGGTTGGGCTGAAGGGCCTGTTTCCAGGCTGTATCACCTCTATGACCCTAAGTCCCCATCGACTCCCCCTCATTTTCCTGCCACCAGCCCACATGATCGACACTCGACAGTCGCTAATCAACCTGCCGGCACATCTTTGGGTTGTGAGAGGAAACCGAGGGGTGCACACACACACACA